>CAWUFW010013283.1:0-485296 GCA_963921515.1 Calotriton arnoldi
AGCTGCTGCCGGGTCTCTCCTCTCTGCTCGCGTTTAAGGATGAAAATCTGAAAGGGGAAAAGAAACGCTTACCTTTTGGCCGGTATGAGGTTGCTGGACATCGGCTTTTTATTTAAAACCAGATCGCTCTCTACCGTAATCTGCTCCTTATCTCGTTGTTTCTGGCACTTCTCCTGTACTCCTCGGGCGGACCGCTGCTTGCTTGCCTGGAATATGGCTTCAAAAACTGTCAAGGCTGCTAAGGCTCCCAATCTCCCTGGGGCGGCGGGTGCTGGTGTTGGAGGAGTGACCGGAGCTCCGGGCGCCAACATTGCTGTTAACCCTGCTTTACGATCAGCAAGGGCTCCGATTCATTCACGGCGTGCCGGTCAACCCAAGGGAGCAGACGGCAGCGGAAAAGACGCCAGTGTCTCTAATGAGAGTCGGCTTCCCCCCGCAACTGTGGACGCTCCGCTAAGGCAGACTACGGTGATTGAAGCCTTCTCCCTGGCTTCGTCCATCTCACCCGCTCCCGCTGCCACCATCCAGGTGGCAGAAAGCTTTACAAATCGTCCGCTTGCAGGAACGGAGGCTCCCACGGATGACGAACATCAAGGAGAGCTGCATGTGGAAACCGGTCTGGAGCAGGGCTTGTCAGCGGATCGGATCCTGCCTGCAATGGATCTTCAGGTAAATGACTTGAGCTCAATGACTGTGAATTCTGGGGGCTCTGAATTGGCAAACTCAGATGCTCCTGATCTGGTTACCGCGGGTGCCTCTGAAGGCGATAACCTGTCAGAGCCCCCTACAGGTTTCATGAACAAAGTAACGATGAGCGGCAAGAATAGAACTAAAGCTATTAGTGGAGCAAACAGCAATTCCCCTCGTGCTGCACTAACTCAATGTGTTCCTTCTTCAGAATTTATAAGTCGTGGCAAAGGCAAAGCTAAGGGCCCTGAACGGATGCATGGATCCCCCGAGGGGGATCAGTTTTACTCACTCAATGACGATTCAGAGTCACTGGTTTCGAGTGACGCTATCTCCTCAGAAGAGACTGATACTGGAGGATCTTCTACGGTGCTTAAAAACTGCCGCGCAAAGGCTGTTTTTCCAAAACATAGATCAAGATCTAGAAGAAGCCCGGCTAATGTGGCTGCCGCAAAAAAGCTGGAATGGGATTATGCCGCTACTAGTCAGGTTTATGATACTGATGCTGATGCGCAGGCTGGATCTGGTGGCTCAACAGCTCCCCCTGGTCTATCAACCCCGCCAACGCTGGACCTAGTTTACTCCACATTAAAACAGATGCAGGGGGAGGCAAGAATGGAAAGCAGAAGATCACATCAGGCTACCAAAAAACTGCAAATTTCCATCCGCAAGGCCAACAAGCTTTGCACAGAAATGGCTGAGAGAGTCACTCTTGTGGAGGATAGAACAGTGGCGCTGGAAGAGGAGGTCGCAAAAATACAGGAGTCCATTAACTTGCAGGAGAAACAATCCACTGATGTTGCCTGGAAACTCGAAGATTTCGAGAACCGTCAACGGCGGAACAACGTCCGCCTACTGGGCATTGCCGAAAATTCAGAAGGGAATGACATAATGGCCTTTGTAGTGTCTTTGCTAAAAGGGGCACTCCCGGAGCTTGCCCAGTGGAATTGGGAAACGGAAGTTCAACGGGCTCATCGCTTCCCTATGATCCAGAGAAAAAACAATGAGAGCAGGCATAATGAGCAACCCAGAGCCATTCTGATCTATATCGGAAACTTTCTTCTCAGACAGGCTATAATGGATATGGCCAGACCCAATTCCAAACGGACATTTGATGGACATACCTTCTTTGCCCGCCCTGATTTCTGTCATGTTACCGTTGAACGCCGCTGGAGGCTTCGACAGATGAAATCTGCGTTTCAGGGGTTGGGCTCTGAAGCATATTTATTGTTTCCTGCCCGTCTTAAAGTTATTACACGTGGGCGGATACGAATGGTTTCATCAGAGGTAAAAGCTCAAGAACTCCTGGCAGAGCTGAAGGATGTAGGAGGGCGGGGGGCCTCAGGACAATAAGCTGATTGGGATCTACAGGATGGCTGAGGGCTGAAGTGATTTCTATTTCTCTCTATCTGACTAACACTATTGAGCTCGGTATCACTTAAGTAGTGGTACCTGCTGATTGATTGATGTATATTTTTTTGAATCTGGGGTGCTGGGTCGGATTGACCTCCTTCCTAGCTAAAACGGGGGTGGGTTTTTGTTGTTCACTTTTTTCTTTTTCGGCGGCGGAGGGGTAGGGTCTCGGTGGCAGCTCGAGATGTGAGATTAGTAGCCACACATAGGTCACGGTTGACCTATTTGCCTGTTTGGGTGGTAGGGGTGGGGGGGTGGGGGGGGTTGGGCTGCTGTGGGTGGGGGTGGGAGGGGGCTGGGGCAAGGTCTTCAGGGTGGTAGGTTTCAGCACTGCACAAAACATTGTTTGAGGAATTTTTCAGATACTAGCTTTGTTGGATATAGGCTATTGCCTATTTCTAACTCGGAAGGAGTGGCTATGGCTATCTCGGGGAAAAACGTAATACATAAGCCGTTTGAAATGACAGGGAATCTACTTAACATCGTTTTATGTATGCATTAAATATCAGATTTGTTTCAATTAATATATGTGGGCTCAATGACCAACTTAAGCGACAACGGGCGGCTATAATTTTGAAAACAATGCGGGCAGATGTCTTGTGCGTTCAGGAGACACACATAGAGGGGGATAGGTCCAGAATTTTAGAGCAACTTGGTTTTAGGCTTTTGGTGGCAACTAAGCAAGGCACTAAAACTAGAGTGGTTGCTATCCTTACTAGTAGGAAAGATATTATTGCTAAAAGAGTTTTATCAGATAGATGGGGGCGCTGGGCACTAGTAGAATGCTCTATTCAGGGGATGATAGTCACTGTATGCTCAGTGTATGGATCAACGGCAGATGATCCGGAGATATTGGAGCTGCTGGACGATGAATTAGTTAACTGGCCCGCTCCGTTTATAGTCTGTGGCGACTTTAATATCAATGGGCTTGGGGGTCTCTGGGATACTGCCGCTGATAAATACACTGGCCGTAAGAAAAAGGTCTTTAGGGCACTCACCAATTTAGTTAATAATCACGGACTTATCGACTTATGGGATCATTTAGCTAATGGGGATAATGGCTGTACGTTTTACTCTGCCCTCATAACGCTATTTTTAGATTAGATTATTTTTTTGTCTCTCATTCTCTAGTTCATCAGGTGAAAATTCAGAAATCCCCTCGGATACTGTCAGACCATAACCCTCTTGTTCTCTCGCTAACTTTCAACAAAAGAGAACAAACTGAGCGAACTTGGACTTTTGAAAGAGGGCTATTATTTGATCCGGATTATGTTCATCATATGAAGGGTTGGATTAAGGCCTTCTTCGATATAAATCGGTATAGCACTACTGTTGGCGTTGTCTGGGACGCTTTCAAAGCGGGCGTCAGAGGGGAGACACTGAGTTTTAGTGTATCCAGGCATAAGAGGTTGTCTCTCCTGGAGGAAACGCTTTATAAAAATCTAACTAGGATTGAGGAGGAATTGGTTGCTGCCCTAAAATCTGGCTTAGCTACTGATTATATTTTGCATCGGCTTGCATGGGCCAAAGCAGAAATTGGAGAACGCGCTGCTGTAAAAGCATCTGAATGCTTCCTAGCAAAAAGGGAGCATTGCCATGAATTTAGCGAGAGGGTAGGTCATACACTCGCAGTTAGACTTCGACAA
The DNA here is from genome assembly GCA_963921515.1 of Calotriton arnoldi. Lineage (NCBI taxonomy): Eukaryota > Metazoa > Chordata > Amphibia > Caudata > Salamandridae > Calotriton > Calotriton arnoldi. The sequence continues at coordinate 3,747 of CAWUFW010013283.1, forward strand.
AGGAATGTAAGGAATGACATAAATGAAATTATTGATGATGTCGGTAATTTAGTTATAGACCCTTCTGGTATCCAGGATGTATTTAGACAATTTTACGGTCGCTTATATGGTGAAGGCCCTCAGGTCTCACAGAATTTAATTCAGAACTTCCTTAGTGGCATACCGCTACATAGAATTGAACCCCAGGAGAGGGAGAAATTAGATGTAGTTTTGACACAGGAAGAAATCTCTGATGCATTAAGAGATCTCCCCTCAGGTAAGGCTACTGGACCTGACCAGATCCCTCTCGAGTTCTATAAGATTTTCTGGGATGAGCTGGGAGCAGTTCTGGTGGAAACTATTCTATGTGTTCAAACTGGTGGGCTGGCCCCTGCCTCATGGGCAGGTGCCGATATTATAATTTTTTTAAAGAAAGGGAAGCCACCTCAGGAACCTGGATCATACAGGCCTATTACTCTTATAAACAGTGATGCAAAAAAAAATTCAAAAACCCCTGCCACTAAATTGAACAACATCATTGCAGATACCATTCACCCATGTCAGCATGGGTTTATACCTGGGAGGGGACGACGGAACATACGCGTCGGGTAATTACTCTATTTGATGCAGCAGAAGTCTCAGGAGACCCGATGGCTTTGCTGCTTCTGGATGCAGAAAAGGCTTTTGATAGGGTCTCCTGGGGGTTCATATGGGAGGTAATGAAATGGTTCGGAATCGGGTCAGGGTTTATCCGCGCTATGTATTTGGCACCAACAGCACGCTTGAGAATAAATGGGAAGTATACTGCGCCCATTATGATAAAACGGGGTACTCGGCAAGGTTGCCCATGTTCACCTTTGCTTTTTGCTATTTATATTGATCCACTATAACGGCTTCTTGCAGCTTGTCATGAAATTGAACCAATGCGGTTTCATGGCATAACCACCAAAGTACTCGCTTATGCGGATGATATCGCATTGGTCACCCCCAAACCATTAGAAGCAATCGCTGCTGTTGAAGAGCTGGCATTTGTATTTGGCGAGCTTTCTGGGTATGCTCTAAATAAAGGGAAGACTCAGATAGTTACCAATTGCTTGATAAACTTATCGGATCCTCGGATGTCTGACTCAGCGGTATATTTAGGTATCACTATTACTCCTGAACTGAAAGATGTGGTTGCAATAAACATTAATCCCATAATTCAAAAGGCCAGAAAAGATTTTGACAAATTTCATAATTTGCACTTGTCACTGGTGGGGAGGTGTAATGTGATTAAAATGGTATTTTTGCCCAAAATACTCTATCTGTTTAGGGCTATACCACTAGAATTTGGGAAACAATGGTTTAATGAGCTAGAGCACTTGGTCAATCGTTTTGTGTGGGCACACGGCAAGACAAGGAGGGCTTTACGCTTTATGACTCTTCCCTTGGCTAAAGGAGGTTTGGCATTACCTGATTTTAAATTTTATTATTGGGCTGCTGCACTGCAATATATGGGGGTTTTGTTTGGTGGGTGCTCCGAGACCTTAAATGTTGCAGAAAGACTTCCGGATGTTTATAATTTATTGATGGGTGAAAAGGCCCTGAATAGCTTTATGAAATTCAGTGAACCAAGCTACTACAAGAGAACGAAATTTAAAACCCTGTATGCTGCTTTTAAAATCTGGGCTGCCCTTAAAAAAAAACTCGGTTTAGGTAGATTACATCATTATACTCATATGATTGGCAACCCAACACTGCCAGAAATTTTTTCTGATCAAATTATGGTAGAATGGGGTGTGCTTGGACTGTTGAAAGTGGGTGATTTAATGGGCCAAGGGGGAATTTATCAATTTCGGGATATACAAGACAAATTTAGTATTAGTTCCAAAAACTTTTTTAAATACCTCCAAATAAGAAGCTTTCTCTCTAAAAGGATGGGCGGTACTAGGGGCTTCGAAAAGGTTCGGATTATAGATATAATAAGAACTGGGATGGATTGCTCCATTAAAGGAGTTTACTCGGAACTTATAATACTCAAACAAGATGATTTGGCAAAACAGACCGAAAAATGGATAAACCGGTTGGGCAATGACTCAGTTAATTTTCTAGAGTCTCTTGAGCTGGGGCATACAGTTCTGTGCTCTGCCGCACTGCAGGCTCAGCATTATAAAACAATGTTCTCGCTTTACTATACCCCAGCCAAAATAGCACAGTGGGGTGGTCTTACGGGAATTAGCTGCCCTCGCTGTAACTCATTAGATGCGGATGCAATTCACATGTTTAGCACCTGCCCACGACTTGATTTAATAAAGACATCAATAATGGCTTTCTGTGATCATACTCTTGGTCTTGAGGTTAATCTAACCCCAACGTTAATGCTCTTAGGGGTTGATAATTATCAAGGGCAGCTCCCTCATTCCCGCTTTCTATTTCTTGCTATGGTTATACTTCGGATTTGTATTGCTACGGCCTGGCGTGATCAAACTGCTCCTACATTTCAGCACTGGCTTGCCCGGCTACTAGCAACGTTTAATCTTGAAAGGGGAATTTATGAAAGACGGGGAAAAAGGGGGAAAATCTTGGGTAAAATAATTTGGGACCCTATATATAAATGGAAGGAATCACAATCTTGTTTGGCTTGAGATTAATATTTAACATCAGTTAACTTAGAATTGTAATAGCCATGCTTTTCCTTTCTTCTTTTTTCTTTCCGTTTATTTTCCCTTTATGCGGTCACCATTGTTACTCTAATGGAAGCTAAAAATCTGCTTCTGCTTTTTGTTTTTCTCCCAATTTATTATGGTCTTTTTTTTTCTCTGATTTTTTTTTCCTTTTAGTTTTGATTTTTTGTTGTTTAATATACATTGATGTATGGTAAATCTAGAATGATCAATCCTCAAACAATATTGAATTGTATACTGAAAAACTGTGCTGTTTATTCTTAAAAATGTGCAATAAAACGTATTTAAAAACCTTTGAAATTCACTGAAAAAACCATCGGTTGCAGGCACGTTATAGTTAGAAATTAGCATTTAAAAAACCTTTGAAATTCACTGAAAAAACCATAGGTTTTAGGGACAGTTATAGTTAGTTGGACATTTCACTCGTACAAAACCATAGAAATTCCCCGTTATAGTTAGTTCAGCTAACTATAACTCGCGCCCGCAATGCACTGCTGATGACGTCACATATTACATCACTCATGACATGGTCAGTGACATCACTGATGACATCACTGATGACATCTCAAATGACATCACTGATGACATCATCCATTTGATAATTTCATGCTTCTTCTTACACCCTAATATAACTTTTGATACACCCACTCTAAATTACAAACTGCCATTCTCAAAACCATACACACTCCAATACCAATAACTACATACCCACTCACTGATTCTTAGGTCTACACACACACATCTACTCACTCACCCATACAGTCACTCATACTTACAGTCACTCAGTACAGGACTATCATATGCACTCATACACCTATATAAACACTCACACACCGCCACTCATCCATAGAGGTACTCACACACCTAGTCAGTCATGCAAAAAATTAATCACACACCCATTTACTCACCTATACAGTTATACACACACCAGCTCACTTACTCATACAAATACTAGCACATTCTTACGCTCTTATACAATAACTGATACAAGCACACACGCATCCATACAGCCACTCTCACAATCACACACTCTCACTTATAGCCATTTAAATACTCTAACACACATATATACTGCCTTTTACATATGTAGTTACTCCCACATGTACCACTGAGATATACATTCACTCACTAACACACCCATACACACACTCACCCACCCAAGCAGTCCATCACAGATGCACTCTTGAAATCATGCACCCAGTGAATCACCCACTCACACATCTATGTACAGAGTCACACACACCCCACCCACACAAACACTCAGGCATCCATACAGATACTCAGAGAACCAATCAATAACCCATATAGACACTCATGTAGCTATTCGCAAATCCATGCATCCACTTACACACCAACAAACAGACGGATACAGACATTCACACAGTTTAGTCACTAACTCATGCATTCAGTAAGATATGTTTAATCACTCACTTGTAGAGTCAGTCACGCACATACTAAATCATCCATACAGACACTTATACACCCACTCATTCTTCAATACGCCTTTCCCTATATATATTAAACATATTTAAACTTTACAGAAACACACAGTCACTGGATGATGTCATCAGTGCATTGCAGAGGCGCGAGTTATAGTTAGCTGAACTAACTATAACGGGGGAATTTCTATGGTTTTGTACGAGTGAAATGTCCAACTAACTATAACTGTCCCTAAAACCTATGGTTTTTTCAGTGAATATATATATATATATATATCCAAGAAAAAGGGGTTGCGGTATGCTGGCGTGCTACCTAATCACTGGTGGTGCTCGGAAAACAGCGCCACCGCCAGCACTGAAAAATATCCAAAAATGCTCCCAAAACGTAATTACAAGAATGGGAACCCGCACTCGAAGTCAGGGGTTCAAAAGCTTGTTTATTAGGTCAGTTCACACCGGACACTTGGGACACCAAAGAGACACGTTTCGGCAGTTGTACTGCCTTTATCAATCTAAAGTGCGCCATGTTGGTGCTCCTTTTAAAACATTAACAACCATGAACATAAAAGATGCACTTCACTTAAGCATCAAAATAGTTTACCACATCAGGACACACACGTAATTATACAGCAGTAAAACATTCTTATTGTAGCTACCCAGTGTCAGTAATGCCTTAATTCAAGCTCAATCTGAGTTTTCATGAGGCTTCCAATCTGTACACCTGTGCACTATTGCTGTATAACAAATTGTTCATTACGTTTCAGTCCCTTCATGCATTGTAGTGGCATTTGTAAAAACCGGACTTGAATGCCATTCAAGCCCTCAGCTGCAAAGGAGGCATTTAGAAGTTGTGTAATAAAACCAAATGGCACACGCTAAAGTCTTCCTTTTAAAATACAATTATTCACTGCACCTGCCGCCTTGTGAGTTAGTTAAAAGACTCCTGCCGTATAAATCATGTTTCAAATCTTCGAGGGGCACTCCGCTCTCGTAAATTAAAAGAAATGTCAATTTCTGCATTCGGTTAAACATGTTACACTTTCCATAACAGCTTATTCACAAAAGGCGGCTGCAATGTTCAACTTTAATCCCCGTGTCAGGTTTAACTCAATCCGACCATCAGTTCTGAAGTCCCCTGACCCCACCGCCAGGCCAGTGCCATTTGCAGTGCCCAGCTTTCTTGTAATTAAGTTTTGGGAGCATTTTTGGATTTTTTTCAGCGCTGGCGGTGGCGCTGTTTTCCGAGCACCACCAGTGATTAGGTAGCACGCCAGCATACCGCAACCCCCTTTTTCTTGGATGTACCAGGCAGGCGTGCCCCCAGACTAGGAATGTGTCAATGGAGACGAGGAGACGGCAGAAGGGGAGAGGCAGGTTCAACATTGGGAGCAGATGCTTTCGTGGCGGGACTGGGTTTCCCCCACAATTCAGCCAAATCTCACCCTAGGATTACCGTCTTTGTTTGGAGCTGGGCACTGCAAATGGCACCTCCCCCGCACCAACAGACGCGTTTCGGCGTTGCCACCTTTCTCGATATATATATATATATATATATATATATATATATATATATATTCACTGAAAAAACCATAGGTTTTAGGGACAGTTATAGTTACTTGGACATTGCACTCGTACAAAACCCGTGAAATTCCCCCGTCATAGTTAGTTCAGCTAACTATAACTCGCGCCCCCGCAATGCACTGCTGATGACGTCACATATTACATCACTCATGACATGGTCAGTGACATCACTGATGACATCACCGATGACATCTCAAATGACATCACTGATGACATCACTGATGACATCATCCAGTGACTGTGTGTTTCTGTAAAGTTTAAATATGTTTAATATATATAGGGAAAGGCGTATTGAAGAGTGAGTGGGTGTATAAGTGTCTGAATGGATGATTTAGTAGGTACGTGACTAACTGTATAAGTGAGTGATTAAACTTATCTTACTGAATGCATGGGTTAGTGACTAAACTGGGTGAATGTCTGTATCCGTCTGTCTGTTGCTGTGTAAGTGGCTGCATGGGTTTGTGAATAGCTACATGAGTGTCTATATGAGTTATTGATTGGTTGTCTGAGTAGCTGTATGGGTGCCTGAGTGTTTGTGTGGGTGGGGTGTGTGCGACTCTGTACATAGATGTGTGAGTGGGTGATTCACTGGGTGCATGATTTGAAGAGTGCGTCTGTGATGGACTGCTTGGGTGGGTGAGTGTGTGTATGGGTGTGTTAGTGAGTGAATGTATATCTCAGTGGTACATGTGCGAGTAACTACATATGTAAAAGGAAGTATATATATGTGTTAGAGTATTTAAAAGGCTATACGTGAGAGTGTGTGATTGTGAGAGTGGCTGTATGGATGCGTGTGTGCTTGTATCAGTTATTGTATAAGAGCGTAAGAATGTGCTAGTATTTGTATGAGTAAGTGAGCTGGTGTGTGTATAACTGTATAGGTGAGTAAATGGGTGTGTGATTAAATTTTTGCATGACTGACTAGGTGTGTGAGTACCTCTATGGATGAGTGGCGGTGTGTCAGTGTTTATATAGGTGTATGAGTGCATATGATAGTCCTGTACTGAGTGACCGTAAGTATGAGTGACTGTACGGGTGAGTGAGTGGATGTGTGTGTAGACCTAAGAATCAGTGAGTGGGTATGTAGTTATTGGTGTTGGAGTGTCTTTGTTTTTGAGAATGGCAGTCTGTAATTTAGAGTGGGTGTATCAAAAGTTATATTAGGGTGTGAGAAGATGCATGAAATTATCACATGGTTGATGTCATCAGTGATGTCATTTGAGATGTCATCAGTGATGTCATCAGTGATGTCACTGACCATGTCATGAGTGATGTAATATGTGACGTCATCAGCAGTGCATTGCGGGGCGCGAGTTATAGTTAGCTGAACTAACTATAACGGGGGAATTTCACGGGTTTTGTACGAGTGCAATGTCCAAGTAACTATAACTGTCCCTAAAACCTATGGTTTTTTCAGTGAATTTCAAAGGTTTTTTAAATGCTAATTTCTAACTATAACGTGCCTGAAACCTATGGTTTTTTCAGTGAATTTCAAAGGTTTTTTAAATGCTAATTTCTAACTATAACATGTCTGAAACCTATGGTTTTTTCAGTGAATTTCAAAGGTTTTTTAAATGCTAATTCCTAACTATAACATGTCTGAAACCTATGGTTTTTTTCAGTGAATTTCAAAGGTTTTGTAAATGCCAATTTTTAAATGTATTAATTGTTATATTAATTTTTTTCATACTGATTTATTACATTTTTAGATTTTTTTTTTACATATTTTATTTTTTAAATTACATTGTAATTACATTATACATTACATTACAAAATATACTTTCTCAGAATGAATTAATTTACTTTAAATACTTTGCAAATAGGCAACAGACTTTTAAGTACAGTAGTTACAGTTGTTGCAATGGGCAACACAATTTCAAACACAATGCAACATTGAGCTCAATGTGAATTTCTAGCTAAATGCAATTAGTTACTTTATGGATTACTTTTCTAACCACAGGACTGGATCCTAGATTCAGTCCTGGGACATCTCCTGTAAACAGTTGAGTAAAAGCGTTTTGGTTACAGTAGTGATTTTTAAGGAATATTATTGTATTTTAAAAGTTGACACTTAGAAACTTTTTCACATAGAATCACCAATGTTATCCTATGGGAGGAAATTCACTTAGCAGGTAAGTAGTGTTATCGTGACTTTTTCTCACTCAGTGGTGGATCCTGGATCCAGCACTGGTGCATCTCCTGTAAACAGTTGAAAGAATGCGTTTAAGTCATACAGGCGATTTTTAAGGAATATTTGTAGTTTGTGAAAATCGACACTTTGAAACTTTTCTGCTGAAAACCAGACAATGGATTCCTATGGAAGGAAATACAAGTTACTGGTAAGTACGGTTAAAATTACTTTTCAGGGTCAGTGCTGGGCTAAAAGATGCAGCACTGGGTTCTCTCCTGATAACAGGTGAGTAAATCGGAATTCGTATTTCGGCTGATTTTAGAGGAATATTTGTATGTTTCAAAAATCGACACTTAGAAACTTTTTCAGCAAAAAGCAGGCAATAATATCCTATGGAAGGAAATTCAAGTTACTGGTAAGTATGGTTAAAATTACTTTTCAGGATCAGTACTGGGCTGAAAGATGCAGCACTGAGGTCTCTCCTGATAACAGGTGAGTAAATCGGAATTCGTATTTCGGCTGATTTTAGAGGAATATTTGTATGTTTCAAAAATCGACACTTAGAAACTTTTTCAGCAAAAAGCAGGCAATGATATCCTATGGAAGGAAATTCAAGTTACTGGTAAGTACGGTTAAAATTACTTTTCAGGATCAGTACTGGGCTGAAAGATGCAGCACTGAGGTCTCTCCTGATAACAGGTGAGTAAATCGGAATTCGTATTTCGGCTGATTTTAGAGGAATATTTGTATGTTTCAAAAATCGACACTTAGAAACTTTTTCAGCAAAAAGCAGGCAATGATATCCTATGGAAGGAAATTCAAGTTACTGGTAAGTACGGTTAAAATTACTTTTCAGGATCAGTACTGGACTGAAAGATGCAGCACTGAGGTCTCTCCTGATAACAGGTGAGTAAATCGGAATTCGTATTTCGGCTGATTTTAGCGGAATATTTGCACAATGGTGAAGGGAGGGGCGGGGCCTGAGGTGACATCTGTGCAAATGCGCCCGTGGCGCGTTTTAGTTGGGGGATTAAGTCCCCTTTATCATGAGGGTCTCTGAGGCCAACTAGCCCACCAGGAACCTCCAGTATGCGCCAGGGGCTGCGTTGCAGAGACGTGTACAGAGGCCACACCCCTTTTACACCTCTCTGCAAGGCAGCTCTGTGGCGCTTTTGGAAGTACATGGTGGGCTAGTTGGACTCCAGGGACCCTCAGGATTCAAGGGGACTTAATCCCCCATCTTAAAACACGCCACGGGGCCTGTTTGCACACATGTCACCTGAAGCCCCGCCCCTCCCTTCACCACTGTGCAAACGCGCCCCGTGGCGCGTTTTAAGTCGGGGGATTAACTCCCCTTGAATCCTGAGGGTCCCTGGGGGCCAACTAGCCCAACAGGTATATCCAAAAAGCGCCACAGAGCTGCGTTGCAGAGAGGTGTAAAAGGGGCATGGCCTCTTTACACCTCTCTGCAACGCAGCCCCTGGCGCATACTGGAGGTTCCTGGTGGGCTAGTTGGCCCCAGAGACCCCCAGTATTGAAGGGGGAATTACTTCCCCATCTGCAAACGCGCCAGGGGCGCGTTTGCAGAGTGGTGAAGGAAGGGGCGGGGCCTGCGGCCCGATCGTTTTTTTTTTTTTCCTGAAGGGGGCTGTGTGGCCCCCTTCCTTTTCCTATTTTTGGGCCCTGGGGACCCCATCCCCCAGGGCCTTATCCCCTTTTTTTTTTTTTTTTATTATACGGGAAGGGGCCGCGTGGCCGCCCTCCCTGGCCGAATCCTGCCCCGGGGACCCCATCCCCCGGGGCATGGCCACACTTTTCATTAATTTTAAGGAGGGGGCTGCGTGGCCCCCCTCCTCAGGCCTCCTTTTGCCCCGGGGACCCCATCCCCGGGGCAGGCCTTTTATTTTTTTATTTTTATTTTTTATTATTTCTGGGGAGGGGGCCGCGTGGCCTCCCTCCCGGGCCACTACTTGCCCCGGGGACCCCATCCCCCGGGGCCTGGCCTCTGGTTGGGGACTGTGGGGGGTCCCCAAACCCCCCACAGTCCCGCCGGCTCCCCGCCTCCTGCGCGAGCCGGCATTGCTTTCCACATGGGGAGCAGCTAACATGCTGCTCCCCATGTGGAAAGCAATTGTCTTGGATATTGGAAGCGAGAGCAGGTTTCCTGCTCTCTCTTCCAATATCCAAAGCAGTTTGCAATGACAGGACGGGAGCCGCGAGGCTCCCGTCCTGTCATTGCAAACAGCAGTGTCCCGGGGGTAGGCACCCGGGACACTGCAGGAGCCGGCCCTGGGGGTGGCGGTCCCCAGGGCCACCACAGGCTCCAGGAGGGGGCCGCGCGGCCCCCTCCCATCCAAATGCACAGCCCCGGGAGGTGGTGGTCCCCGGGGCTCGGGGTCCTTAACGGACCCCCATTTTCAATTTTGTTAGTGCCCTGGGGAGGTGGTGGTCCCGGGCGTGTGGGGGCTGGAGCCCCCACACATGTTAATTTAATAAAGAAGCCCCGGGGAGGTGGTGGTCCTCGGGGCTGCGGGAGGGCTCAGAGCCCTCCCGCTACTTTTTCAAATAAAGCCCCGGGGGTGGCGGTCCCCGGGCTTGGGGGCCCTTAGAGGCCCCCATACATAAAATAAACTCCCCCCCCAGCATGCCCCCGGGACTTGGCCCACCCGGGGGCAAATTTACATCAAAGCGCGGATGCCGATTTTTTTTTTTTTTTTAAATGCTTTTTTGCCCAGGGGTCCTTGTGGGACCCCCTGAGCAGGCCTAGGGGTTAGGGTGTTTCTACCCTGCCCCTTTGTGCGTTTTGCGCACTTGTTTCTTTTTTTTCTCGGCGGGATCCGCGCACCCTAAGCGCATCCCGCCGATTTAAAAAAAAAAATGCTTTTTCTGCTTAGGGGTCCTTGTGGGACCCCTGAGCAGACCTAGGGGTCAGGGTGTTTCTACCCTGCCCCCTTTTGCGCTTTGCGCACTTGTTTCTGTCCCTCGGTTCTACCGAGGGATAAAATGGCTGCCAACACTTCTTGATTTGGAGTGTTGACAGCCAATTAGCATGCAGCTCGTGATCGGGAGGGTACGCGGATCCGACGCGCCCATAGATATATATGTGATTTTAATTGTGAATTTCTCAGGAACTACTGAACGGATTTACACCATTTTAGCAAAAGGCACCAGTCTGAACCAAGGGCTACCTCTTTGCCAAATTTGGGGTAATTCCGTTCAGCAGTTCGGGCTGTAGCTGCGACTAAAGGTTCCTATGGAAAAATGAATGGGGAAAACGCGTTTTGGGACCCCCCTTTTTCTCGGCCCCCGCTTGACGTATCACCCCGAGACTTTCAGGGTAGGAGCGGACCGGAGCGCCCCAACAAGTTGGAAGCTTTGCGAAGATTCGTCAACCGGCGCCAACGTTATTGCAAATAGAATGTCGCGGATTTCCTATGGATAATAGGTCCTAACTATAACTATCTACTGGCGACCGCCTAGATAGTATATATATATATATATATATATATATATATATATATATATATATATATATATATATATATATATTCAAAATAAGATATTCCTTCCTCTCAGGAAATAATCGTCCAGCATTCCCAGGCGGGTTAGGTCACTCGGTTTTTATTTAAATGACAAACATCATCAACGTGTTTCAGCAGTCTCAGCTGCCTTGCTCACGATGTCTGGGCGCCATCATTTTTTCCTTAAAATACTCGCTTTCAAAAAGAAAGAACATTGAGGAGGGACTACAAGGATTAAGGAACATTAGCCAGCACGCTTTTTTCTGTTACAACGGCGGCCATATTAGAACATGCAAGGTGCACACAAAAACAAATTACAAGGATAGTTCCATTTGTTACAGTTATTACTGCGTTTAGCAGCACAGAATTTCCATATGGGTTGTTCAAGCCATACTTGTGCTTTGCCTTCCTGGATTTTTATATCTAGCAGAGACTCCAAGTCCCTTGCAATTATAATCCAGATACCAGGTCAAATTTCACATATCAGTATCTCAAAGAATATACAAATGAACATCCAATTCTACCTGAACCATGTTTCTGTTTTAACAACCTCTAATTCCTCAGATTATATTTTCTAAATATATTTCAACAGTTTCAAAGCCAACGGGGAGTAAAAAAGATTATTTTTTGATTACATATATCGTAAAAATCTTCAATTATTAAAGTGCAAGTGCTTGGTGCAAATTAATCACTGAAAGTGCAAGTGCTTCACAGTATATTATTATACATATTTCATATACTTATTAAAACACCTTATAAAAAATACATAATTAAAATGTCATTATATATTCCAAAATTTTAAAGTGCAAGTGCTTCACAGTATATTATTCTTCATCATTAAAAAGAACTTATTTCATATACTCAATAAAGAAAAACACTTTTAAAACACTATCAATGTCCTAAAATATCTAAAACCGATATACAAAAACTACCCCTTAATTACTTTTTAGTCTGTATACAATAATGAAAAAAAACTGTACATATAAAAAGTTCCATCTTAGAAACAATTTTTTCTTATGTACAACAATCATCTAATCCTTTCATATCCCTCTTCCTCAAATTCTTACCATACCAATATAAAAACAAAAAGGTCTCATTTTGTGCAGTTTTACCCTTAAATTCCCTTCCCTCAACAACCTCAGTGTAGACATGTATAAAGGTCCTCATCTACATTCAATCCATGAGGTTCCTTACTATTGAACTCCAAAATATAATAGGTTTCCAATTTCCTGAGTTCTTTTTCCCTATCTCCTCCTCTCTTTTTACGGGGAATTTCGGCTATACAGCTATACTGCAGGCTGGAGGGATTGCTTTGATGATACTTCTCAAAGTGCCTTGCGACCGGGTAAGTTCTATCTTTGTTTAAAATTGCTCTCCTGTGTTGTAAAATTATTTTGTACACTGGTAAAGTTGTACTACCTATGTACACTTTTGGACAGTCACACTGCAATAAATAGACAACAAAATTTGATCTACAGGTTAAAAAACTTTTGATGAAAATAGTTTTATTAAAAATGTTTTAAAATTCGTGCCATTCATTCCATGTTGGCACGCTTTACATTTAAAACATTTTTTAAAACCTGGTTTTTGTTGGAGCCACTTCGAGGCCCCACCCTTCCTTTCCTGAAACTCACTACTCACAATTAAATCTTTCAATGATTTTGATTTTCTGTAAGTAATATTAGGCTGTTTATTCAAGTGTGGGCCTATTAAAGGGTCACCCCGTACCAGATACCAATGTTTTTTTAAAAATGGCTCTGATTTCTTTATGTTTGGTGTTAAAAGTCATAATAAATCTTGGATTCTCCACATTATTCCGCTCTTTCTGCTCAGTTTTCTCCTTCTTTTTCTGAGTTCGTGATGGTTCAAAGAGTACCTTCTGTCTCTCAAGATTCCTATCTTTCTTAGCTGCACCTTTTATTATGTGTGGTGAGTATCCTCTCTCAATGAATCTACTTTTCATTTCCTGTTCGATTCTCAAATACTCTTCCTGGCTACTGCATGCCCGCCTAGCCCTGTAAAATTCCCCAAAGGGAATACTTCGTATCAGTGGAGCTGGGTGGGCACTCCCTGCGTGGAGAATAGTATTCCCCGCAGTAGCTTTTTGAAATACAGTGGTCTCAAGTTTTTCCCCTACTGGTTTCTGATATCAAGAAAATCTATGGTAGTTTTACTATACTGTCCCACAAATTTCAAATTCAACGTATATATAGCCGGATTGCACCTATATACACTGCAAAATAAACCGCAACGAACTTTCGTAGTGAGATTCCAGCAATCCATAAAGTGACACTGTGCACTAAAAATGTACATATATATAAAAAATGTATATACAGGTAGAATGACATAATTCGTCTGAAAACAGTGGCAATATGAACAAAATATACATATTTGTATGCTTTTTGGTTGGAAGCCGATCCCATGCTAACACTTGTAAATAAGTCTGTCTTTTAGTAGTAGGACTATGGTATTGTTAAAAACTACATCTCCCAGAAGGCCACAGTATGGGCTGACTAAGAAAAGAGTATAAAACAGAATGAATAGTAGTGTCCTCCAACAGTGAGCAAGGTCCTGTGTGGCCGAAACGCGTCGGTGTGACAGACTGGCTCTGTTTGTCAAATAAAACTTTGAAAGCAAGATTCCTGTGTGCGGCGTACCCTTGTTTGAAAAAAAATATATATATATATTTTATATTATTACATATAAAATAATTTATCACATTGTATTTTAAATTGAAAATATTTGTTTAATAATATTTTTTTATGATATATATGTAACTAAATACATATTAATATATATGTGTGTTATATTTTTGTGAATAAGGATAATAGTTTTACTTATTTTAAAATGAATTAAGTATATTTAATTTTTTAATTTATTTTATATTACTGTTACTTTTTAATATATTTAAAGCTTAATACTTATATTTTTTTTAAAAGCTATATTTTGTAGAACGATATTAGTGACAACGATATTTTTAACCCTATATTTTTATCATTTACATTATAAGTATAGGAAGACGATATTTTTACATCGATATTTCTGTCATGATATTTTTGTAGGACGATATTTTAAGCTTCGATATTTTGTCAGTGAACCCCTTTCCCTATCATGCAGAGAAGCAAGGTGACTTGCTGCGCTTCACAATTTATTAATAAATATGCCCCACCTAGTAACCATGAACCTCCACCGTAAAAACCGGCATAATTCATGTACCAAGTTTCCATACTAATAGGTTACTTGACAGTTGCTACTACAATGCTACTACAATGCTTACAGAAATGTTGGATGTAAGAAGAGAAAAGTTCCGGAAGGAAGAATTATTTTTTTACCAAAATCTGTGGCTCCTAAAATAATTTTTCTCTTCCATTTTGTATGCAGTTATATTTCTGATTTTGTATTTTGTATTTTTTTTTACTTCTACCAGAAATCTAAATGCAAAAAGCCACTTCAAATTACAAAACAAATATGTGTTTAACTCTACAGTGTAGGTGGAAGGGCTCACCCAGGGCCTTGATTCAGTCCTGGTGTACTGCGCTTCAGCATGGGTTTCACACTTTCTAAGTACATGCCCATAATTTTAAGGCATGGATCATTTATTCCTCCATGGGTGTCATCATTTTTCTCAAAGTTATCCAAGGTGAGTTGAAGGTTTATTATAGCGGCCATCAACAAGGTTTTCTCCACAAGACAGAATATCCCCACTTCCCTCATCAATCCATTATCTTAGGCACAGTCACACATGACAGTTGAGTACCTTGGAGCATAGATGGATAGTAGCAAGGGGGTTTTAGGGTTGAGGGATGATTGCTGTATAGGGGTAGCAAGACGTTGTTAGTGCTTAGGGTAGTATTTATGGATAGTATGGGATTTATAGGGTTCAGGCCAGCGCAGTTCTAACGGGTAGTAAGGAGTTTGAAGGGTTTGTGAAAGGGTAATTCTAAGGAGTAGTAAAACATTTGTATGTATACATATATACATGCATTCATATATACATGCATATATATTCATATGTGTGTGTGTTTATAGGTAGCTATATGTGTGTTTATATAGATATATATGTGTGTGTATTATGTAGGTGAATGAGTGCATTGTAATGGTGTTTTAATGCATGGTTGTGGTATCCATGGTAATGGTAAATCTAACTGACTGTATGTAAATGGGTTGTTAATGCAGTCGTTCTTGTGATTGCGTTGTGATGTCAGGTGTGGTGTTGGCATTGTAAGGCCTACATTTGCAATAAGAGTTCTCTAAAGATAAAACACTCATTAACCCTGGGGCAGGGTGGCAGTTTCTGTGTTCAAGTTGTGAAGCAGGAATCCTATCCCCGAAGGGATCCCCATGTCATATTGGTCAGGGCAGTGAGGGATGCCCTTCTCCTTTGCCTCTTCACCACAATAGTAACGCAGTTAGGAACAAGCCATTAGTCCCAGTAAGGTGCTCTATGACGTGTGCGGTTTGCCATCCTCCGGGGACTCCAACTGCACTCAGAAGATGAGCTGTCATTTTTTTCAGTGAGATGCACTTTCCCGAGGCCTGGTGAGTGGCAACCTGCATCTCTGGGAGATGAGGGAAAGCAGCCTTGTGGAAGAATTTCCATGTGTTTATATTTCTGTTCTTCTTTAACAACATGTAGAATGTAATTTCACACTCGATTACACATACATACACTAGTATAGTACTGCTACTTTTGGAACAACTTCTCTATGATGTGTAGAAGTGTGTTATTCTGATATATGGTAATTAGGCCTAAAAAAAATTTTTTCCAGGATGGAAGTCACCCATGTCACTCATGCTTTCTCTCCCCCTTCCCATGTCTCTCTTCACAAACTCTGCCACACACAGTCAACTCTGCAGCACATAAGTGAAACTGGCTTATTTCCACTTTCATTGTTTATGCTGATCTCAATGAACTTTTCCTGGCTCATTCACAAACTGGAATGTCAATTTCAAGGCCCTTCTACAGGATCACTGTCCCCTATTCATTCATATAACACATTCTTATTAATGTATCTAGTTTGTCTTAGCATCGTCAGACGATATTAGCATGGAGGGTACTGATGTACTCATATAATGGGTTAGTGCTTAGGTGTTTAGGCAATGTGGCATTTATTGTTCATGTGCTCTGATTTGCTGATAAAATAATGCATTTACTCACACTACAGTGATGCTGCAGTTTCTGTAATTTCATATGCGAAAATAATGTATAAAAACCCTCAATTTTGGGGGTGAGCTTGATGTCTTTCATGTTCTACTACAGATACTGTCCTTTATTCTATTGAATTTGTTGCCCACTTGGGACTTAGAATAATTTCTGATCTTTGATTTTCTCTGTACTTGCCCTTCCATTTAGAGACTTCATGGCACTGATTCTGTACCGCTTTAGTTTTTAATTTTGCAATAAAACCTTTCATCTTTCCATTGATCTGGTACTCAGGGGGTCATTACAATGCCGGTCAGACCGCAACCGACCAGCCGTCAGTTGTGGTCTGACCGACATCTGCCCCTGCGGTTCGACCGCTGCAAGGAGCCCGTCGGCCCAGCAGTCAGAATGTATTCCCTACAACAAGGGAAGTGCCTACTCAGGCACCGCCATAGGGATTACAATGCCTCTTTCCATCTGCCTGCCTATGGCGGTTCGAACGCCATAGAAAAGCAGATGGAAAGGGACTTTGGGGGCCCTTAGCAGGGCCCCCGTCCCCCCATGGCCTCCACTATGGGGCTTGACATCCCTGCATTGTGTGGCAGGCACCGCATGGTGCCTGCCACAGGGTGCAGGAATATTTAAAAAGTGCATATTTCCTATTGCGGCTTGTGCTGCAGCCTGCAGCACAAGCCACAATAGGAAAGATACACATTCCGACTGCCGTGAAGGCGGTTGCATCATTTTTAGGGAAGCGGGACCTCCGACTCCTTGTCAGGCGGTCTGTTTCCGAAATGAAGCCCACAGTTATTAAATTGGCCCAGTTATGAATGTACTGTATTTTTCTGATATTTGATGCATTGGAGGTGCCTTGATACAGGGACCCATTGCCTCATGAAATTGATGTTAACACCATCTCCGATCCAGTGAAGATGGGCATTTTGGTTGAGCTAAAATTTTGGGGTGTCTAGAATACCTACCCCATGCCCACAACCTCATCGATGTCTTCAGACCACACTGAGCTCCTTGTTTGTTCCTCTTTCTACGTATGCTGCATTCAGTAGCACAAGTGGGAAGTGGAAAAAGTCTCAGTGGATTGTTTTGTGCAGGTAGGTGCCCCTTACTGCACAAAAACAATCCCCGCTACAACTCAGGCACTCTTGCACCACGTCGCAAGGGTGCCTATGTTGGCGTACATTGTGCGTCAGCACACAGAGTGGAAGGAATGCACAATATAATGCTAAATATGGTGCCTTCCTGCCCTCTCCCATTCACGCAGCGCAGCAACGTTTCTTGCTGCGTTGCTTTGCATGAAAGTTTGGTCAATCTGGGTCAGGCGCATTATTTTCTGAGTGGAATATTCACGATTGTCTGTTATTTAGATATATTACTCATTGTGGCCGACCCTGGAATATTTGGATACATTTGATGAATTATCCTTCAGAACTGCCTTTAAAGGATATTACGTTTCAGATTGTGCTATAGTCAGTAAAATAGTAAGAAATTCTTTGTTGAGTGGCTCCCTGGTGAGTGTGAGGCTTGAATGCTAGGCACTGATGTGTTTAAATATTTCATAAAGCGCTTTTAGAGCTGCCTGTGAAACCTCTGGATTTTTAGTCAGTTTCTTTGAGACACTGTGTAGTAAAATGTGCTGTTCGGTCCATTTATAATAATTGCCAAGCAGTAGGTTTTCACAGCCCCCAATCACTCCAGCCTACACTTCCACCCCACCCACTTTCAAACTCATGAGCTGCCACAATACCTGCATGAGCTAATGCAATTATTACGGGTGAGTGAAGTTGGCATCACTGAAGTTGACCAAATTTGTGAATTCTCTTCCAAATTTTGGCATATTCTTTAAGTAGGTGACATTTATAAAAAAAATAAATGGAGAATGAAAAGTCGTGCAGAAAGTAGGGTTTGCAGAACAAAAAAGCCACAGCATACTTGTTTGTGGGGAAACAATCTCCCACAAAAACGGATCAGGCAAAGGTTTGTAAATCTGACAAACTTAAACATTTGGTAAAATTCCCACATTTGTCACTCTTGCTAAACTTTGCCAGTGGAATCATAATTTTGCACATCTGTAACAATTTTAAAGATTAACTGTAAAACACGCTTATGAACAATCAAAATAGCAACATATTTATAGGCAAAACAAACTTCTCATACTCTGTGCTCCAAATATATTTTATATATAGATATATATATATATTTTTTACATATATATTACAAAGTTCGCGCAATCAGACTTGCGCGAGTTTTGCAATTTGAATATATGAGAACGCAGTACTCAGGAAAAGGCTGTTATTCTTAGCTCTAACCCACCATCTCAGAATAAGCTTTTAATATTTCATCTCTTCTTCTCAGGCCCACACTCGTGCCTACCCAGAGACACGCACGGATCCTTGACACAGATCAAATTGTTATAAAAGTTCCTAAGAACCTGCATTTATATTTAATACGGATTTGTGCATTTAGAAAATGATCAACTGAAATGTAACTGCTTCAGACATTATTGTTTTAATTTTTAAACGAGTCCATAGAAGTGAAACTTTAAATGTGGTCACGTCTAATAAATTAGAACCATAATGCTTGCATTATCCTCTGAGAAATCAAACTCAGTGCGGCCAGGGTGAAGCGACCCTGTCAGGTGAAGACAGTTCAGCCGCCTGTCACTGCTGGGATCCACAGAGTGCTGGAATTAAGTAGGACAAGGAGGAGTCCCAACCTTAAGCCAGTGATTTCTACATGGCGCAGTGCTCTGCTATGGCAGCCATGTGTTTATGTCTCCTTTTTGGCCACCCCATCACCGCTCCTTCTCCTTTACTAAATTTACCCATGATCCACGTCTCAAAACGCCCTGTGCCTACGAGGCAGCAGTTACAAATACTCAATAAATGTATTTGCTCCATATTATTACATAGGAGGTCCAAGGGTAACAGAGGTTTAACGAACGTCTTTTCCCAGTGTTTAACCAGGTAACCAGGTTGTTTTGGTATGTAACATCCAATGGGTAGAAAGCCTAGTGATATAGTGCAATACTACCTTCAGAGGTGAACCGTGCATTGTAAGTCATGCGTTTTCTCCCGAGTGCCATTTAGAAGCCTCTAAATGTATATTTAACCTGTGCACGAACATGTATGAGAAAAAGAAAGGGAGAAAATGGTGCAGAGTACAGCGTAGTACCCAAAAGATCCCCTTTGGAGCCCTTTAGGGCGAGTGGATGAAGCAGGCTCCATTGCAAAATGGTGCTTTTCACTTTATTAAGAGTACTCTCATGTTTTTAGGTTGCCTGCAAGTCCACAGATGGCTCAGCAGGATAGAAGAGTAGGGTGGATGGCCATAGCCCAGATGACTATTATTTCAGGTGGGCGTGTCGCATGAGCAGAGCTGGCCATATTTGAGGGCATGCTCATATAGGTTGCTGACATATGGATTCCACAGTGGTTTTAGTGTTAGGCCTTTGGCTAGCATGAGAAAATGTGGGATGATTTTGAAGCAAAGAACATCCAGGATTGCCAGATGAGCACAAGTCAGTGAACACTTTACAGAGACCTTCACCTCCAGCAGATATTTGCATTGACTGACTGATTGATATTTTGTACAATGTGCAAATACAGGGGAAAAGCTGTACTGGTGCTAGCAGAAACAGAACAGTAGCTAATAGATGACAGAACAATGTTAAGATGAAAATAAAGGTTTTCAAGCAGTTTTTCAGAACTTGATGAAGCATCTGGTAGAGTGAAGGCTGAGTGGGAATGAGTTCCAGGCTTTAGTTGTTTAGACTGAAACTCCAATGCTCATTTCGGAACTAGTAAAACACATGATGTTGTTAGACCTGAGAGTTGTGGATGGAAAATATCTTGCAAATATTACTCTCATGTATTTGCTGGATTCGGAGTATATGATTTTATGGTCCAAGCATAAAACCTTGAAGAAACGCCAATGGAGGACAGGGATTCAGAGAAAGGAATGCATATAGGATGAAATTCTGGCCTGTCAGCTCAAACCTAGAGTCAGACGAGCAGCAGCATTTTAAATGCACTGGAGTCTAGCAGTTGGTATGCTGTGGCTGAAGTGAATGGAATAAACCTGATGTTTCTCTTCACTTTCTAGTCTTCTTATTGAGTAACCCTCTTATCTTGCATTGGGCACTGATGACGAGGATGGGATACGGCCAGGTACACCTCAAAACACACTTGATGCAGCAGGAAAATGGAGTGTGGCCACTCTCAGGAACTGAAGGGTATTCAGTGAAGTACCCTGGTCACATGACCAAGTCCAGAATCGTTGTGTCAAACTGACTCTGGTACGCAGCAAGTGCATTTGTGGATGGACGCTGGTTGTGAGCCTCAGGAGCGAGTAAGTGGCCACTGGCGGCGTTCGCTGTGGTGTCTTAACGGTCGTCCCGCCATGACCCCTGTTCACCGCTTGAGTTATTGACTTGGGAGAAAACTGTGTGCCAGAAGCACATGGTGAATGTAACCTCCGTCAAGCATGTTGACATTTTGAGAGAGAGTTGGTTGTTGGGTGCTACTCTCTTCCCCCGTCATCAGCATGAAGGGGCCTGCGGCTTTCTGACGAGGGTACGCTCTGTATATGAGAAATTCCCTCCTGTTGTACCATCAAACTTAAGCAGCTACAAACTTTTGGGAGAGTGTTTGATGCTGCGTACATGCAGCAACAAACTGTTGTGAGTGCAAGGGGTGCACGCTGAGCACAAGAATTCACCACAGTTAACATTCCTCGCTCGTTAGGGGTGTGTGCTGAACATTATAATCAATCACACTAGTGGCTACAAACTGATGTGAGTGTGATTGACTCCGTGCCTAAGCAGCTATGAACTGGAGTGAGGGGTACACCGCCGTTAACTCGAATCGATCGCAGCACAATGAGGAGAATTCGGTGACAAAGAACCCAAAGTAGGGTCTCACTCCAGTAGGGCCACTCAGCTTCCTTAAATCTGCTTTCTTGGGTGCACTCACAAATAGAACAGATGATGGATGGAATGCTGAACAAATCAAACATTCACCCCCAGTCACAGATCTGGGTTACATCCATCATTTATTTTTGCTCGCCATGCCCTTCCAGTTTGGACCCAGCCATATACAAATAAGTCTTGGCCCTGCTCCCCATGGGAATAGTCCAGCCACAACTGCCAGGCCACATCCTCCCTGGACCAGAAACAAGTATCCTGGGACCGGTTTCAGGACATCACCCCTCATCAGCCAGGCTAGCTTGAATCCAGTGGCAAAGCGAGCACTGGACCCTAGTCTGGATATACCCTTCCAACTTAGAGCAACAAATGCAAAAATAATAGATGATGGACAATGATGAACAAATTAACCATTCACCCCCAGTCGCATATCTGTGTTAAATCCCTTGTTTAATTGCAGTTTGGACCCAGCCATATGCAAATAAGTTTTGACCCTACTCCCCATGGGAACAGTCCAGCCCGAACTGCCAGGCCAGGTCCTTCCTGGACCAGCAGCAAGCATCCTGGGACCTTTTCCAGGGTATCACCCCATATCAGTCAGGCGAGCTTAAATTCAGTGACAGGACCCACGTCTGGGCAT
This sequence comes from Calotriton arnoldi, assembly GCA_963921515.1. Taxonomy (NCBI): domain Eukaryota; kingdom Metazoa; phylum Chordata; class Amphibia; order Caudata; family Salamandridae; genus Calotriton; species Calotriton arnoldi. Next base: position 25,783 of record CAWUFW010013283.1, read on the forward strand.
ACCATTCGCACTTAGGGCGACAAATGCAGAAAAAACAGATGATGTGCGGAATGCTGAGCAAATCAAACATTCACCCCCAGTCACAGATCTGTGTTAAATCCCTCATTTTTTTGCTCGCATTGCCATTCTAGTTTGGACCCAGCCATATGCAAATAAGTCATGACCCTGCTCCCCCTGGGAATAAATCACTTGTTTTTTTGCTCGCATTGCCATTCTAGTTTGGACCCAGCTATATGCAAATAAGTCATCAGCCTGCTCCCCCTGGGAACAGTTCAGCCCGAACTGGCAGGCCGGTTCCTCCCTAGACCAGCAAAGAGCATCCTGAGACTGGTTCCGGGGTATCACCCCTCATCAGCCAGGCTAGCTTGAATCCTGCTGCAAGCGTCTGGGCATACCCTTCCCACTTAGGGTGATAAATGCAAAAAGAACAGATGATGGACGGAATGCTGAGCAAATCAATCATTCACCCCAGTCACAGATCTGGTTTGAGTCCATTGTTTTTTTGCTCGCCATGCTATTGGGTGCAATCAGCATCCTTGTTTCTGTGGGGTTCTGCGGGAGCCCATAGGGAGGAGCATCTGCAAGGAGTCTTGGGAAGACCGTCTGTGATACACCACCTACTGTCCAGCAGTTGCCGCGTTTTGTCCTAAGCCTGCAACGAGCACTCGCCTCATTGCTTCCAGGCATCAGAGTCCTCTCCAGTCTAAATAGAGCCAGCGCCTCCTGGAGGCAGTTGTGGAACACCACGCTGATATTGGCAGTGATAAAAAGAGAACAGTAAATCACTGTGTGAATACATTGTGCTTTGCCATATACTGTGATATTCATTATTCAATTGTTTGTGGGTCCAATTTGGGTCTAAAGAGGAAGATTCACTATTGCAACATTGTCTAGGAGCAGGGGGACAAGAAATCCTAAAGATTCTACCTGATATGAATGCTGATGAATTCAGGGGGTTAAATGAATACAAAATAAGCATTGAGAAATTAGATAATCATTTCCTTCCTAGGATCAGTACAATCATTGAGCGTTATCATTTTGAGAAGCGTTCACAAAAGGAAGGAAAAACAGTAGAGAAATTTGAGTCTGAGTTGCGTAAATTGGCAGCCTCATTTAAGTTTAAAGAAACAAATGATGAACGCCTCATGGACCAATTTCTGTTGAATTGCAAAATTGAAAGGATACAGGAGGAACTTTGGCTAAGAGATGATCCTCCCTTTGGGGATGTATTGATTGTGGCAAAACAAGTAGAGCACATGATGAGATGTGTGAAAGAAATTAAGCAAGACACGAATAGTAAGTAAAATGAACAAATGGTTGAGGATAAGAAAAATTAGGCACAAGTAGTTAAGGGCACTCCTATTACAAAGGGCAGGAGGAGTGTCGATGCCTTCTGGGGCAATGCTAAAGATGTGGGAGGGTTGGCCACATGGTAAACAGTGGGAAATGCCCAGCAATGAAAGCCGTATGTAATAAGTGTGGGAGGAAAGGACATTTTATGGCATGCTATAGAAGTAGTTCTGGTAGCAAGAAACCTGAGAAACAAGGTGTGTCTGAGGTGTGTGAAGAAATTGTACTGCAGATGATTGACAGTGAGTCTAGCAACCACCAAAGATGTGATAAAGATAGAAGTCCTCGAGGTTGAAGTCCTCGAGGTTGAGGTTATGTTTGAGTCATGATCTAAAGTAACAATAATCTCAGAGGAGATATTTGATTCACTGTTCAAGAAACAGATGCAGCTACACAAAATTTATATACACCCGTGAGGGTATGGTGGACAGCCAATAAAGATGATAGGATGCTTTGTGGGAAAGATCGAGTACAAAAGCAGATATACAGTATGCAAAGTTTATGTTTCATGTAAAGGAGATAACATTTTAGGATGGCCAGCACAAAAAGACATAGGAGTTTATCTGAATCTCAATGCTGAACCTCAAATGCTGATCCAGAATGATAACAAGGATGTAGAGATGGGATCTGATTTTGAGAAAGACTATACTGAAGTATTCACAGAAAACTTAGGATGCCTCAAGAAATATGTGCACAAGATAAAATTGAAAGAGAAACAGTTCCGGTGTGAGGTAAAGAACAAAGTCTTCCCTTAAGTGTACAGAACAAGTGGGTTTAAGAGTTAGAAAAATTGTGCAAGCTGGATGTAATAGAACCTGTGGAAGCAACTAAATATTTGGCACCCTTTGTAGTTGCGAGAAAAGTAGGTGGCAAGATTTGCCTGTGTGTTGACCTTAGGGCCCTCAACAAGGAGGTAGTTGTTGACAAGTTCCCTTTGCCAGACATAACAGAGATGGTTACAACTGTAGCTGGAGCAAACCTCTTCTCAACATTAGATCTTATATCTGCCTATTATCAGATCTGTCTTAACCCGACTCTCAATAGCTCACTGCTTTCATCACACCCACGGGGCATACAAATTTAAACGCATGCCGTTCGGTCTGATAACGGCGGTGTCTGTCTTTCAGAGAGCCATTTCTAATATACTGTCTAAAATCCCAGGGGTGATCTGTTATCAGGATGAGGTGCTGATATTGGGAGCTCTCAGGCACAACATAATGAAAGATGTAGGCAGGTTTTAGATAGATTCAAAGAGTATGGTTTTATTGTAAAGAAAGACAAATGTAAACTCAATGTACTGAAATAAACTATCTTGGGCATAAATTCACTTCTGAAGGGGTATATCCCAAAACACCATAATGAAATTAGTGGCACCCAAAACCAAAGACTAGTGGAGATTCTTTTTAGGAATGATAGAATTTTACAGTAAGTTTATCAGCAACTTTGCCACCCGAACATGCCATATGCGCAAATTGTTGAAAAATAGGGTGACCTTTGAGTGGGATGGGCATTGCGAGAGAGAATTTAAAGATATTAAGAATGCCCTGACCACTGCACCAGAGTTGAAAGCGTTTGTTCCAGAGAACAAAATCAGCATTACAACAGATGCTAGTTCAGAAGGGCTGGGGGCTGTACTTCTACAAGAAAGTGGAAAATGTGAGGACACTATTACATTTGCCTCAAGAGCACTTAGGCAATCTGAGGCCAATTATTCTGTAATCAATAAATAAGCATTGGCAGTGTACTGGGCACTAAACAAATTCAAGAACTGTATATGGGAGACTGTGTTCAAGTTAAGGACAGACCACAAGCCACTAAAGGAGGTGTTTTGTAAACAAAAAAAGGGATGGAGGTATTTTCCAGTTGAATTAAAAGATGGGTCAATAATTTACAAGAATACATATTTGACATAAAATATATCCCTGGTACATGTAACTTTGCGGCAGATTGCTTGTCCTGATTGGTTGATGACACAGAAAAGGAAGAGAAAGTCCATAACAATCAAAGTGAGGATGTAGAATTACACTAAGAAAGTATGTGTGTAATCACCAAAGGGGTGGTTGAGGAGGAAAAAAGAGTTAGAAACAGATCCCATTCTAAGTAAAGTACGAGATTTGTTAATCCAGGGGTGCGATGATGTAGAAAAGAATGAAGAGCAGCTTAGGCCATACTAGATGATAGAAAATAATTATCAGAAGTAGATGGGTGCTCTTCAGAGGCACAAAATTGTTACCTCCTGAAACCCTCAGGAAAAAACTGAATGACATAGCACACAAAGGCCTTCAGGGGATCCCCAAAACCAAGCAAAAGTTGAGGTTATACGTTTGGTGGCCTGGGATGGATGTACTGGTGAAAAGAGAGATAAGGAATTGCATAGCCTTCTTTACCAGTGATAAGGTAGCAAAACTGTGCACTCCACCCATGCATTATCGCACTCCATCTAAAGGTCCTTGGATGGATGGAGCACAGGATATCAAAGGATCACTGACAGGAGAGAGGAATTCCCCATACATTCTAGTTTTAGTCAACTTGCATTCAAGATGGCCAGAAATCAAATTTGTCTCTGGCATCAGCTCAACCTCAGTTGTAAACTTCCTAGTAGGGGTCTCCTTACGAGAGGAACTACCCAACACCCATTTAATTGACAATGGTGTTCAGTTTTGCTCCCGAGAAATTAAGGAATGTATGCAATGTAATGGAATAACACACAAACTTAGTGCCCTGCGTCACCCAGAAACCAATGGGGCAGTAGAAAGATTTAACAAGCACTCAAAGAGGGCATTAAGCTGGCAAGAGCTAATAGGTTGAGCTGTAAAGAGGAGGTGTGGAGGCGAGTAGAGGCTTATCACTTAGTTCCTCATCAGTCAACAGGTATTACTCCCTTTGAGTTGTTAAAGAGTAGGAAGCCCAAATCTAGACTGGTACCTGGGTGGATGAAAGGGTACAAAGACTGGGTGAGGGTTGATGTAGGCCAACAGTGTAAGAAAAAGTAGGATGAGTTGGGGGAGAGGATGTGGCCTAACAGGCTAGGGCAGTCGATCTCAAACCTGGGGAACCTGGTTCCAGTCTCGGCAAGGACGCTCAACATCCTGTGATTCTGGGCAAATCACTTAATCTCCCCGTGCCTAACAAAAAATGAATGTGTCCTTGTGCAACGTAACTGGTGCTCATGTAAAGCGCTCTGATACCTGATACCTTCGGGTCAAGTTTGTGCTATATAAAACTCTAAAACAAACATTTTTTAAAAATGAGTTGCTAGCAGCCCTCACGGAGAGTTTTGACAAATTGCACCAATGTTATCAAGTTTAAAGTGGGTGATTGGGTAAGAGTGAAAGCTCCAAGTGGTAAAAAACAATGGTCAAAATTTACTGAACCCATGAATGCCATAGAACTCTTTCGCAATGCGGTCAAGACACAGGATGGTAGAATATGGAATCTGTGGAGGGTGATGAAACATTATTGGCCTGGACACAATGGGGAGACACGTGAAAACAGCAGTGAAGCAAGGTCAGAAAGTGGGCATACAAATGACAGTCCTGTGATACAAAAGGGGTAAAACAAAGTGGCCCGAGTCAGATCAAGTGGACGGATGACTCACCCTCCGAGTTTCTTAAAAGATTACATAGTCAAGTAATACTGCAACAGTTATTGCATTGTTAAGTTCCCCTTTTGTTTGGAAGTGTAATGTGGTACTCATGTCTAGTTTTCACTCTATGATACCATGAATGAAAATTCTTTCTTAACTTATTATTATATTTCACTTGTCTGTTTCAAATACAGTATTTACTGTTATGTGTTTCCATGCTTTCTAGGATGGGAATCTGAGAAAAACATCTTTTGTGAAAAAAGGGACATGTGTGGTATCTGTCCATTACCTATGTTGCTTGCACTGTAGAAAATACCAGAACATTGTAGAATAGACTAGAACAGTGGAACCTTATGGTCACAAAGTTCTAGAATGTAAAGTGAGGAGCCTGCACAGTCCGGATTTGGCAGTTGGTATGCTGGGGCTGAAGTGTATGAACCTGATGCTTCTTTTCACTCTCTGGTCTGCTTATTGAGTAACCCTCTTATCTTGCACTGAACACCTTGTCATCCATCCAAATGGCAACTTTGCTCATGCAGTTTTTAAACTTTGCTTCAAGGGATGGTGAATACCCATCCAAGTTCATGATCAACTGGGTATCATCAGCATAACAGTAGAACCTTAGCCCAAATGATTGGATGAGGGAAGTGAGGGGCAATGAATATTAAGTAAGGTAATGCTGCATTGAACCACCTTGAAGGAAGAGGGCAAGAGTTTCATCCAGATAGTGACCTTGCAGAAAGGACATGAACCACAATACAACTGTCAGCAATAACTAGAGTAGCTAGTCAGCTGAGAAATGTATTGAGGGATACCATGTCGAAAGCTGCCTAGTGGTTTAAGATGATATGGGTCACTTGTTCTCTGGAATACAAGATTAAGCAAATATCATTAACTGGGGTATCTAGAATGGTTTCTGTGTTAAACCTAGGTCAGAATCCTGATTGGGGAACGTGGGGGCTGTTGTCAGCTTTCATGAATGATGACGGATGTTGGTTTACAAAGGTCTCTGTAATTTGTGCAGGGAAAGAAAGAAGAGGGATGGTCCGGCAGTTGGTTAAGACACATAGGACTGCAGAAAGCTTTTTTAAAAACAGGAACAAATAATGCTTTTTTTTATTCATCTGGAACACTGTGCATGTAAGAGAGGGACTACAGCAAATTTAAGACAGTAGCAATAGGAGCAGCAAGCTGTTTAACTTTGCTAACTGGACAAGGGTCAAGTGGTGAGTCTTAGGAGGTGGTATTAAGTTTAGTCAAAATATATGATTGAGTGAAGGGCTCACACTGAGTACAAGAAGCACCGTTGCTAGTGGAGCCCTGCCTGGTGTGAGGAAGTGACATGCTCGGAGTAGAAGCTGAGGAAAAGGAGGAAGTAGATTTTCGATCTAAAAGTAGAACAACTTGGACAACTGAGGGCATAGACATAAGGACGGCACAACTGTGGAGTCTCCAGAGTTGGAACACACAAAGTCATTAAATATGAAGAAGACCTCATTGATGGGGTTACTAGAATTTTCAATCATAGAGGGATAGTACGTGGCTTGAGCCCATCTAAGGAGTTTCTTGTAGCGGCATATTTCCTTCCAGTGATTTAGGGGGATATTCACAAGAACGTGTGCTAAACATCACCAAAAAATGCTAACGCAACTTTACACATCGCAGCCTATCGAGGGAAAATAACCCCGTGTTAACGTGGAATTCACAACAAGGCGGTACCATGCGATAGTCTGCCAAAACCGCGGACAATGTCCGCGATACAACAACCGCGACGGTGATAAAAACACAAACCTCAACGCGAAAAAACATGCGATGGGCCAAAGCGCGATGAGGAAATCAGCGATAAGCAGCGCCGGGCCTGCAATACACACATGGCAGGCGGGAAAAATCACTACAAAAGTAGAAAAAACACACAAACACAAAATGACCAACACCCAAGCACCATGGAGGCAGCCGGAGCAGGCGCAGAGGACGAGCGTAACCCCACAAGCACCCCGGACGACCAGCCTGGGACCTCGGGGACAGGGAAGGGCAAGGACAAGAAGAAGAGGAAGACGAAGCTCAGTCCGCAGGAAAACAGGATCCTGGTCACGGAGGTGATGGAACACCATCAACAACTGTTCATCACCTCCAACGTGTCATTGGGCACCAAAAATGGAATATGGCGGGACATCGTGGACAAGGTGAATGCCGTCGGAGAGCACAAGAGGTCACTGGACGAGGCCAAGAGGCGATGGATTGACATCAAGCGCAAGACCAAGGAGAAACTCGCAGCCAACCAGAAGGCAGCAATGCAGACTGGAGGTGGAAGCCCAGCGCCACAGCTGGAGCTGGATGACATGGAGGTGCTGGTGTCGACAGTCATCAGTGTGGAGAATGTGGCCGGAGTCGGGGGATCGGACACTGCTCGACAGGACACAACACAACCGCAACAGGGTGAGTGACCACCAGGTACTGGGGGGACGAGTGGAGATGGCCACAATGGCACAAATGCACAATCAAGTAGAGCACAGTGCACACCTACAATGACTCTGGATCATGGCCCTGATCCACAGACTGTCACAATGCACAATGCCATGCTGTTTGAATGTGAACCTGTACCATGCGGTTACATACATGCGGACACATTGTAATACACCATCTCCCCTTCACATTGCAGGGGCAGCGTCAACACCTCCTGCAGAGCAGTCCCAGCCACTCTTCACTGATGACGAGGAGGACACCCTCAGCATCGATACCCAAGCCCTCCAGGACATCATTGACATCATCCGCAACTCACCTCCAGGATCAGGGCAGCCCAGCTGCATCGAGGAAACCCACCCACTACCCAAACCACCCAGCAGGAGGCACCCACAGCCTCGGCAGTCTCCCAAGACCCCCAGGAACAACACATGGCCTTCCAACACCGTGTGCTGGAGGGCCAGAGGGAGACGGCTGAGCAGGTGCGGGTAGGGTTCGACCTCATGGCTACCAAACTGGACGCCATCCATGGGTGTCTAAGTCCCATCAGGGACCAGCTCCAGTCCCTAACGGACACCCATGGCCTGCTCCATGGTCTCCAACGAGCCCTGACTGACATCGCTGGAGTCATGACTCAGAGACAAGAACACCTGTCTGCTCAGTGTGGCTCCAGCGATCCCAGTCGTGAGCTGGCACACATGCGGAGGCTCATGGAGGACATGGTGCGGATGGAGGCGGAAAGGATGGCAGCCACCGCTGCACATCAGCAAAATGTAGCTGGGATCTACCATGCCCTGCAGATCCTCATCATGGCATTGCTGCCACAAGGCGTGGCGATGATGAATGCTGCTGCCCCCACACCATCCACATCTACGCCCCCTGGTGTGTCAGTGCCTCCCAGTGCGGCAGGCGTCTCCACTCCGGCACCTGATGTGTCACTGCCACAGAGTGCGGCCGACAATCCTCCTCCGGCCCCTGATGTGTCAGTGGCACACAGTGCCGCAGCCGGTACTGCAACACCTACAGGTGGGGCAGAGCACACATCCGAGGACAAGGACGTGGATGGGATTGAGTTCAGTAGGAGGCACTAGCATTCATTTCCGCCACCTGGCCTGTTTCTGCTTGGTGCAGCACATGGCCCCATGACCTTCCACTGACCCCCAATACACTCCGCTGCACTCACCTTGGACCGCGACATGGACTGCCATATCCTGTTTGATGACCAATGGCACGGCGACCAGACTGCAGACTGTACCCTTCCTCTTCCGCAGTACTTGTCATCCCCGGATGGACTCTGGCTGGCCCTCCACGGGCCCATATTGTGTAGTGTGCTTGGCATGGCCCTGTACCACTCCAGCTGCAAAACTCCACTGGATGTGCAATAAACATCCAGTAACGCACTGCTGTGTCATGTCTTTCATCATTCATGTATGAATGTGTGGATGAATGTAGGGACAGTGATTTCCCTTACGTCAATGATGCTCATCTGGTGGGATGCCAGTCACAGTGTGCTACATTGCCTATTGTCTTCCGGGTGCCGTGGACACTACAACAGGGACACACGCATTAGTAACTTCCTTGTCCGGACATGGACTGAACCACGCCCAGAGCCCCCGAGTCATTGTTGCAAGCCCTGCGCTGGTCCGGCGTACGCCAGGCCAGACCACTCCGCTTGCGCTCCGAGGGGGGGGCCCACATAGCTACATGTCGCAGGCGTACACGCTGGTGGTGTGCAGGTCACTGGTCTAGTTGTCAGCATGTCACGGCCACTCCCTGAGGGCAGGTTTGCACACACACCACACCCATCCGGCACAGGCGTCACAGGCCATGTGATCCCGCCAATATAAGGGTCCGACAACGTTCACATTCCCCTCTGCCGGTGGTGACTGGATGACGGACGCTCCACGGTTCTCAATCATAAAGGGCCCATGAGTTGTTGCGCACAGGGTCAGTGGCACCCGAAGCCTTGCGCCCGTCACAGGCCTACCACCACGTGGCGCTGACTGGGGTTGCACAGGGTTAGTGGCACCCAAAGCCTTGTGCCCGTCACGGACCTACCACCACGTGGCGCTGACAGCGGGTTGCACAGGGTTAGTGGCACCCGAAGCCTTGCGCCGGTCACGGGCCTACCACCACGTGGCGCTGACTGGGGTTGCACAGGGTTAGTGACACCGAAATAGCTGAGCGGGTGTGCAGCCTGCGATGATGACGTGTGCACTGATGTGGTCTCCGCCATTGATGACTCAGGACTCAGCGTCATGTGTGGGACCTGCTGGGCCGCGGGGCGGGTCCGCATGATGTGGACCATGCCATGGTGGCGGGATGGGGGCCTGGAGCTTGCACGGGCACGTGGTGTGCCCGCTGGTGGACACACCATTGGCGGCAGGTGAGCAGTGGGCCCGGGGTGCACAAGTGCGGACAGCCAGCGCTGGCCGGCGGGAGGGGGTGGGGTGCGGCTGCATGCGTGCACAGGGACGGACAGGCGTTGTTGCCGTGTGCTGTGTGATGGACTCTGCCATGATTGACTCTGGCCTCGATTACAGATTGCAGACCTGGTGGCTTGCAGTGTATCCCGGCACGTAGTTGGAGACACACCGGTGGCAGCAGGTGAACAGTGGGGCCTGGGTGCGCAGGGGCGGCAGTGTCTCTCTCACTCTCCCTTACTTCCCTTCTCTCTCTCTCACTCTCTCTCTCCCTTCCTTTCCTTCTCTCTCTCACTCTCTCTCCTTTCCTTCCCTCTCTCACTCTCTCTCTCCCATCCTTTCCTTCTATCTCTCTCACTCTCTCTCTCCCTTCCTTTCCTTCTCTCTCTCTCACTCTCTCTCCTTTCCTTTCCTTCCCTCTCTCTCTCACTCTCTCTCTCTCTCCCTTCCTTTCCTTCTCTCTCTTTCTCTCTCTGCCTTTCTTTCATTCTCTGTTTCACTGTGTCTCGCTCCTTTGATGTGCGCATGACACACGTTCTGATTTTGTTCTTTATTTTCCAGGCTGTGACATCGAGATTGTCCCGGACGGACACGACAGGAGTCTTCCGCATTGGTGTTTTGTGTTGTATTTCAATAAAACTTTTGGTTGTTACTCCAGTGCTGTGTGACTGTTTCTCGTTCTTCTGGCCACACGTGTGTTATTTTTTGACAATGTGCGTCATCATGCGCTTTTTGTGGCTCTTGTGTCGTGCACGGTATGTGTATGTCCGGGGGGGGCCGGGGGGGGGCTGGGGGTGGTGGCAGTGGGTGTTGTGGCCCTCATGGGTATCGGAGCTGCATGATCATTGTCTCCATGGCATCTGTGGGTCTTCAGGTGTTGCTCTTGGCTAGGCTCCCTTTCATGCTGTAGGTAGTCGTCCTGCTTAACACCAGCAAAAGGCAGGTGTTAGATCACTGGTGCTACCGCGGCTTATCGCCTGTTTTTGGTTCGCATCGCAGATCTGGCAGTTCGTTGTGAAAGTGGTGTAGTGGTTTTATCGTGTGTTTTTGCACAGGAACGCCTACTCTGCATCTCATTAGGGTTAGTTGGTGGTGTCCACCGTGGAGATAAATTTTGGGGCAGTTATCGCGGGAATACTGGCGATGTCTGCAGTTTGCACCCGCTTGTGAATGGGGTGTTAAATCTATCTCCACTTTTGATGGGTTAAGGTGGGGATAAATCGGCGGTAGGTCCTTGTGAATATGCCCCTAAGTCTCCATGAAGTGGAGTAGCTAGCCCTCCAGATTCTTTTGAGGCATTTGCATCCCATATTGGCAGCTGCTAGTTTATCTGTGCATCACCGCCCTGGTGATAGTAATATAAAGAGCATTATTAATCTACAGATTAAACAAATCATTGCATTTTTTGTCATTAATATTGAAATTGGGGGTTGTACACTTGAGAATTGTGTTTGCTACTCAATAGAGAATTACGTGCAGCTTTGCAGGCATTGACGTGCCATTTCAGTAAATAAGCCTTTTATTACAAGTTTGTGAGCATCTCTGGTATAAAGTGAATATTGGATAAACATAAACAAAGGTTATAGATGCAAGTGTTTTTCCTTGAACTGATAATAAAGAATTATTTGGTTAAAAAAATTGTATGTCTTAGATTAAATATGTTACAGAAGTGGCGATAGGGGCTCTGTTATCATGGTTAGGTAGGACTTTACATTGAAAAGGTATTTTTTATTTTGCTAATAAATTTGTTGTTGTTTAATGAGTGTGCAACCACCTTTCCACCAACAAATTCATCCACCTCTAGGTAAGTTTCACACAGATCTGTCAAGCGAAGCCTAAATACAGGGAGTCCCAAAAGTGACATTTCCCATTTAAAATCCCTTAGAATTATTTGTCCTCAATACAGAAAAATGGTTGAATAGATTTACAAAAACCTTTGCATGAAAGCATAACATTACTCAAGGAATTTGATTCGTCTGGTGTAAATCTAATCAGTAGTTTTTGCAAATGAGTGTCTAAAAAGCGTCCCATTCTGAGTATGAAGGGGCTTATTTACAAGCCCCTTGCGCCACTTTTGCATCACTTTTAACATGGGAAAAGTGGCGCAAAAGTGGCGCAAGGGGCTTGTAAATCTGCCCCGAAGAGTACAGATTTTAGAGGTATCTGAATCTATAGTACAATGAGCTCTACAAGCAAGGTTGTGTGGATCTCCGCAGACACAAAATTAAAAAAATACTCAAACCTCATTGGAGATGGGAGCTTTCTCTCCTATTTTCCCTTTCGGTTCCGTAAATCCAAGATCAGATCCTTGAAACTAAAGCCCTCTTTAGTTGCTGACTGCAACATCAGGAAAGCTGCAATCAGGACACAAAAACTTAGTCCCATCAGCCTGAAAAAAAACAAAAGGGCACATAAGCGGGCAGTGTAAGCACATCTTAACCCCCAGCCCCATGTAGGTGACTCCCAGAGGACCCCCGTATTTACATTTTCTTAATGAAAATGCTTATTTTGCCACAGTGTTTGCGAAATCCAGGGCTGATTTCATGGCCCTGAAATCCAATAGTCAGGCCTGTAGGTAAGGCCCTACATTCAGCCCCTGTTGCATAGAACTGAAAGGCTATGTACAGCAGAGGTTGAGCACCTGAGGAGGGGGTTGGCCATTCAGCCTGGAAATGCCGTGCACCCAACCCCTGCTGTGGACATCCAAAAGCAGTGCACTGTGTTGGTTGGTCTCTCACTCAATTTTGAGCACTGGGCCTCGTCCAGTAGCTAACCCCCATTGTTCACAGCCAAAGTCAGGGTACTGGTACTTCTCAATGCTCTCATCAGTGACGTTATCAATGATGTCAATTAACATGTCATGAATTATGTCATTTGTAATGTCATAACTGGTGAAATTCTGTGGTTTTAAGATTTTTTTTCACTTCGACCGTTCAGTGAATTCCTAAGGTTGTTTTAAATGTACATTATGGTAACCAAAGCTAACCATAACTTCACTTTAACGTTTGTTTTTTCAGTGAAAATATATAAAGCATGATATGATTTGCCTATACTTTTTTCCTACTTTGACAGATCTGCACCAAATTGAGCACTAGCTTAACCTAGTCAACTAAGGCCTGTCATTCCAAATTAAGTGCAGATCTATGTAGGGAAAAAAGTTAAGGGGTGGTCAAAAATTATGTGTTTTCCCATTTTAGCTCCAATAGGAAATATTGCTCACATCTACAGCCAAAACCATTGAACGGATTTACACTAAACATAAAATGAAGGTATAACTTTACTAAGAAAGTGTGCTTTTGTTGTTTTGCTATAAATAGGTTAAGTAGATTTTGAGATATTAGCACTTGAAAAAGGTGCCTAGTGGGCTTGAAAGGGTTAACACTTTTGAATATTGTGTCATTTGAAAAGTTGTTTGTTGATTTGTTATAATATTGGCACCGTTTGAAAACACGCATAAAATCTGACAGATAATTGATATGTTGAGACTATTCTGGGTATTTCCAAAGTAGTACTGATCCAACAAGGCAGGGCGTTCAAGTTAAAAAAGAGGGGGGGGGTGTTTATTTGATAATAGGTTTGGAACAGTGTGATAAAGCTGCACAAATTTGGCAAAGTCTTGAAAGGATTAGTTATTTGTATGTCACATTTTATGAAAATGCATCTGGGGGTCACGTTAAGTGAAGAGGAAGGTCAATACAAATTTCATTTGCTTATAATGTTAATGCTGTTTGATAAATCTACTTCAAATCTGGTAAACAGTTGGAAAGTTACACAATGTACAGGTATTTGAGGTTTTGTGAAGACCCAGTGGGGAAGGAGGCTTAAAGTTAAAGAGGAGAGTGTCAAAATATTTTTAATTAATTAAGAACTTTGGCCCCGTTTGGTGAACAGCACAAAACGTTTGCAGAGATGTAGCACATGTAGCCTTCTCTTGCTATTTTTAAGTTCGTGCAGATCCATCAAGGGGGGCCAGAGTTAAAAAGGGAGCAAAAAAGTGCATAAACTTGCACAAAATTTGGCAGAAGCTTTGAAAGATTGTGTTTCTATAGGTATGTCAAGTTTTGTGGCAATTCGTCTGGGGGGAGGGGAGAAATTACATTTTCAATTGCTTATAACTTTAAAATCTGTGAATCTGATTCACAAACTGCACTTTGTAGTATCTTTTGTAGTACTACAAAACGTACTACTAAGTGCTATTCACAAACTATGTGCAGAGTTTACACCTCTGCATTACCTATACTGCCTGATTGCGGAGTCTCCGTACACATAAGTATACGTTTTAGTACTAAATGTCGGAGGGACTGAGGGGAGCGGCTTAAAAAAGGGGCTAATTTACTACACAAAAGGATGGGATTAGGGAGAAGTAAGAGGGATTTAGGGAAGTCCAGGAAAGGGGTTTAGGAAGGGGGTGTCACCCACCCACACAAGAGTAAGCCAATTACTATACATAGGGAGTGGAAACATGTGACTTACACTTTTGTTGTAAATTTTCACTCTGGGTTTCTGAATACCAAAAAGTAGTAAACTTACTCAAAATTGTATATTACCTATGTGAATCAGGCCCAAGTTTAATGCATCTGCATCAAATGTGGCAGACAGTTAGCAAGTTAACCCCGCAGGTTTGTCAGGATTCATGCAGGTCAGTGGGAGGGGGGGAGCGAGTTAAAGGAGGTTCAAAACATTTTTGATTTACTTATAACTTTGGCACTGTTTGATGAATCTACAGAAAATGTAGTAAAGCATTATTAGCCTTCTCTTAATTTCCATAATTTCATGCAGGTTCATCAAAAGGGGCAGATTTTAATTGAGGGTCAACGACTGTTCATCTGCTACTGTTGCAACATTTAATGAATCTACACAAAAATTGGTGGGAGAATGAGTTATGGTGTGCATTGTGCAGTTCACACCATAACTGGTGAAATTCAGAGGTTTTATTGTTTGGTTCACTTCAAGAAAAGGCAAGGCACAAATATATTGTAGATAAAGATTTTTAATTTGATCACATTCCTTTGTAAAAGAATTTTTTTTTAAAAGGGAGTACACTGGTGCCTGGGTCTAAGATCGGGACAAAAGAAGAAGACAAACTTCAATTTGTAACAAGAATGTAAACTTTTTACACTGACAAAGCTAATCAACACGTCCTCATCTCAGGAACCTAGATGTGGAAGATAGGTACTGCCTATAGACATGGTTAGCACGGATAAGGAAACATGGATGCACCAGATATACGTAGTATAAATCAATAATTTACAGCTGACAGATTAAATTCTGAGCTTCGGTGCAAGGCAAATAGAAAGAGGAATTAACAGTCATGAACCCACTCCACTTCACTATGTACCCAAGGGGTAGGGTATAAATAAGGTCAATGCTGCATGTGGAGAATGACATAACTGTGATGTATGTTGGCATAGTCCACAAAACTGAGACACTCTGTCTCCTTCCAAATACATCCAGCAATGTTGAAAAACAAAGTGGGCCTGCAATCTTATGGCAGAGCAGCAGAAGAAGGTTGGCTCATATGCAGATTATCCTAGCTAGAGTGTTAAATAAAATTCTTAATGTTATTAAAGATTGTTAGATGATTATTAGGCTTTTACATTTTTCCAGTTTTATTCAAGCAGCCAAAAAAACATAGAACTACACAGACAACTCTGACCTATAAAGCTATGGTTAAGAGGGATTGAAATCACCAATGAGTCACAAACATGGAATGCCAATCTGCCACTGTATTGTGAGTACTAGAAAGATAGTCCGATAAGTCACAAACATAACCTATATGTAGTGGTTCCCACAAATCAATAGCCTCTTTTCTTGATGCAGCGATACAAATTGAACTCTGCAAAGGATACAGAAGAAAAAATCAGAAGGCAAAAGCCCAACAGAAACAGCGGAACCACTCTATTATCATTCCCAGCTGACTCCTCAGGAAGAACCCAAAGAATGGATAATTGTGGCATCCCCAGCATTTCAAAAGCAAGGTCCTTAAGACTGCCCGAGAGTTGTAACAACTAGGGCTGAAAAGAAAGAGACTGACAGTATATGATAACATGGTGGGATAAAATGTCTAAATTGATAGACAGCAGAGGGATATTCGCCTCTGAGTTTTTAATAAAATAGGGACCTTCCTTCAATAATCTAGTTAGGAAAATCTGTATTTTAGGGGGACCTGAAACTAGTATGTTTGTTTAAAGCATATTTACTACTGCATAAAGAATCATGAATGACGGGCTTGCAAAAAACCGAAACCTTGTCATAGAGACAAAATTCACAAAATGTCCTTTCCAATTCTGCCAAAGGTTTGGACTAGATACTTCCCAATAGTTTATGTATCTGACTGCTGTGATATCATCCACAGTACAACCTGCTATGTCTCTTGTGAAAATGCAAATCTCAAAGGAGTCTGCAAGAAGGTCTAAAAGATTTTATGCATTGACGACTCCCTCACAGATCATAATCCACCTGACAAGAACTAGACACACCAAGCCCCAACTGACTGGCATCTGACTCTAAGGGGCTCATTAGGATGGCGGACGGAGGCACATCCGCGGTGCTGGAAAATGTCCTTTTCCGCACTCCATCGGCGGTCCTCGCGTCCGCCATATTACGATGGGCAAGCATAGCCCATTTTCCGTCCACTGCGGAGTTACGTGAACCGCCAGAAATTTCCGTTCGCAACCGCGGCGGAGGGAGCCAATAGAGAAACACCGCCATGCGGAATGACGTCCCGTCCGCCGTGCAAATCATGATGACACAAACAGCCCATCACACCGCAGCGGAGAATCCAGCCACCCGGAGACGGCGGAAGCACTTCTGCAGAGAGCGAAACTCGACTCCTGGTCCCCTCCACGTGGTCCTGACCGCTATGGATCCAGCTCTTCAAGCCTTTCCGCTGCTGTACTTCATCCACTACCAGCAAATAAGACACCGCCGCGGACAACGCCGCAGGTACGCAAAAACACAACTCCGTATACAACCACAACACACAACTCCTGTGCTGACATATGGTTCCTGTCCACATCAGACACTCTGGTGGGGACAGGAACACATCCCCCAGTGTACTCACACATGTCCTACCTGATAGAAACCCACACCTCCGCATCGGGGTCACCCATCAACCGTGAAATCACTGCAATGTCCCGGGAAAGTCACTGCAACGGTGAAGACGCGGGAAAACCTGCGCACAATGTAGTAGGCAGGGCCGGCGCCAGGCATGGGCAGTCTGCCCAGATTCACTGGGCTCCACCCTCACCCTCCCACAGTACGCATCACACACCCATTTGGGCACATGCTGTGTGCCCCTCCTGTGCCCCCCATGCACAATTAATCAGCCAGGTGTAGCCAGACCTCGCACCTCACACATCAAAGGACAAGGGAGATTGACTGGGAAGGTGGGGGTGAAGAAGAACACCCTGCACAGAAGCTCAGGGGCTGGACAACCCTCCTCCTCACACCTACCTTCCACTCATGTGAATCAAACTGAGTATAATTCTAAAATGAAGACTCACACTGCATATGAACATCCACTGAACTGTTCACACTGCCTGTCAAGTCCCTCAGAAAGACCCCACACTGACACTCTGCCACATACTCATACCATAGGTCCGCAGCAATGGAGGACAATAAATGGGCTATCCATAAGTGAATTGGACAGTGCTGGAAAGCCATGGAGCAAGCCACATAGCATGTGTACATCACATGCAAGAGAAGGAACATATCACACCACCCTTGGGCCCTTAAATCAGACATGGGTGGCACAGTGAGTGAAATTAAACCAAAGTGACCTCTGTGCAACAACTCAGGGATACATCAAGGCAAGCCATGCATAAACACAGGAATGATAGGAAGTGTCAGGAGTCATACAGTGACCAGCCACACATCTGTGTCAACTCACTTGACATGTGTATGTCATCAGCACAACACACATGGCTCATTGTCACACTCCCTGACTGTCAAACACAAGTAGGACCTTCACACATGCCCCTCGCCTACCCACCTCACACCTGCAACACTCAACACCTGTGTGAAACACACATAATGGTGCAAATGATGTCCTGTGAGTTCACTGACAACCAATCACACTCCCTGTGGTGCATCCACAAATATCAGACTCACACTCAGGGATGCCTGAACCAATGCTGACACAAAACCAATAGCCAAACACAAAGCTCACAAAGAACATCCACAGAAGTCCAACAAGCCCAGCCATGTGCAGCCAAACAGTGGAAAGGCAATGTGACCCTAGACAGAACAGGAATACACAACATTGTCACTCTGGACAAATGCACAGACACCATACCCCAACACAAACAAGAATTGCCTCCTCAAAAAACAATCATGAACAATAACTGGGATCAAGGGGACAAATCAGCTATCACACACATACACACCACACCAGTCATCAAGTGAACATGGTGTCATGGTGTACCACAAGCATGCACATGCACAATCCTGACAAGTGACAGGCCCAAAATAGGAGGACAAACCACTAGTGTGCGCTCAAAACAAGTTCATGAACATGAATCCACATTGCTGCATGTGACATACACACAAGAAATGCACACTACACATGCAACACACATATGAATGTATCACAATGCCCAAACTACTCACACACAATGTCATGCAAATAGAACAACACACACATTGCACCTGTCAGCAGAAAGAGCCAACACAGGCCAAACACTGCATACATCCACAAGAACAACACAACAGAGGCACATACCAATCCATCACATAGCAAACTCAGCTGGGCATCAGGGGGATACACACCAAGCAAGTACAAGGCAACATACACTGACAGCACTGCATGCACACCAAGCAGTGTGTGCACAACTACAAAACCAGTAGCACACATATCTGAGTGCCACACCATGAACTCCCACAACACAAATCATCACAGCACAAACATATAATCACACTCAGGAAGGGTAGCAGTACCTCAGCAAACACACAAACACCTTAGCCTTCACCCAGAGATGCACATCTGATGGAAACCCAGATGCAAACAACATGACTAGAGGACTGTGATGCTCAAACACATGCACTGCACATGAGCAACCATGACTGCAAACCAGTAGAAGAAAATATCCTACAACTAATTGTGAAACTGTCCTGAGTGGCACATTGGTCCTGTACACAGATCATCCTCACACTGCATAGTGTCACACTATGAAGTGGTGGGGAGGCTCACACACTGGCAAGGCATGGGGTGGAAGACATGAGATTTAAGTGGTGTGTACTTCAGTAGTGGACAGGTGAGGAGTGCACAGTCCACAAACACATAGAGGAGTAACTCACAATGTGTAGGCATCAGAAGCACATATAGGGGATGGTATGACTCCACATACCACATACCATACTGGAGCCAAAAATGGGTCAAGTGAGAGCAATGCATGAGAAAACTCACAAATAATGTCAGTGTGGCAGAGCAGGTCTGCACAGTGAGCACAAAAAGAAACAAGACACATGGCTGATCAACAAAACACAACACAGACTTGGCTGTCACACACTCTGCATACTCACAACTGGCAGCGACAACAAGTAGGTGTACCCCAGGAGTGCAAGGACACACCAACACACTGCACAGTGCCCAACCTACAACTCCTACATGTGCCCACAATCTGAAGCACATGGCTGACAATTTAAACAAACAGGCACTCATTACCTGGATCATACATGTGTGTAGTTGGCATTGCAGGGGCACACACACATCAACACTACTGATAATGACAGCCCATTCACACTGTATGACTACTCAAGTTCACACATTCAAATGTACACATGTGACTATGAAGACAGGCCTACACAAGATGACCACACATCAACACTGCTGTTCACACATCAAGAAAGATCACACAGATATGATGGACCCTGGCCCCCCCGCAAGTAATCCTGTGGAGAGAATTCACCTCTGTTGTGGTATTGCATCCAAACATGACATGTGTACAATTTAGCAAACCTGACCATAGAATGATTAGGATAACAGTAGATCATAACAAACAACCATCATTGCACCCTCAAGCCTCAGAGTCAATAAGAACAAAAGTGCCTGTCACCTCTGGCAAACTCTGAAAAAGGAAAACAAGCAATTGGCAATGTTAAAGTGGCATACAGAGCATGTGTCACATGCAACCATACACATACAGAAAACATTTTATTTAGCAAGGACATTGACAAAGCAGACAACAGGAGTAACTGTCTTTATTACATAAGACCCAGATAGCCATCAAAAGTACAAAACAGCAAGGCCATTGGCCAGTACAAATTCAAAGTATGTACATGTGTGCATGAGAAACTGCACAGGAAATGGGCATCCAAAGTGACAAACAGCAAGGCCATTGGCCAGAACAAATTCAAAGTATGTACATGTGTGCATGAGAAACTGCACAGGGAATGGGCATCCAGAGTGACAAACAGCAAGGCCATTGGCCAGTTCATAGTTCCGGTGTGCACATGTGTGCATGAGAAACTGCACAGGGAATAGGCATCCAAAGTGACAAACAGCAAGGCCATCGGCCAGTCCATAGTTCCGGTGTGCACATGTGTGCATGAGAAACTGCACAGGGAATGGGCATCCAAAGTGACAAACAGCAAGGCCATTGGCCAGTCCATAGCTCCGGTGTGCACATGTGTGCATGAGAAACTGCACAAGGAATGGGCATTGAAAAGTGACAAACAGCAAGGCCATTGGCCAGTCCATAGTTCTGGTGTGCACATTTGTGCATGAGAAACTGCACAGGGAATTGGTAACACCGTCCAGTGCCATGGGAATCACCACAGCTCCGGGGATACAAATGGGCAGTCCAGGCACCGCTGTGGGAGAGATGGGGTTGGGAGGGGGACTTTGCCTCAGATGTGGCTGTCAGTTGAACTGGGAGGTGGCTGATTGTCGGGGCCAGTTGGAGGACTGGACCTGGGAGAGAGAGGACCAGATGAGGTAGAGGCATCAGTGGCTGTGGGAACCTGAGGGCTGCTTGGATTGGGTGGCGTGGTGGCACGGGGAGGCGGAGACATGCTGCCGTGAGACACAGTGTGTGAGGGTGAATGTTGAGGGCTGGGTCTCAACTTCTTGGGGATTCGATAGCCAACAATTGTCTTGGCAGGAGTGGGAAGTGGGGTGGGCACAACAGCCTCACTCTCCACCAAAGGTGTATCAGGTGCAGGTGGCTCTCCCTGTGGGGATTTGCTGGATCTGGTGGTACGCTTGGGGTGTCCTTGCCTTTTCCCCTCCATCCCCTGTTGTCCAGGTAAACCCCCCACTTTGCTCTCCTGTCCCAGCTTCACAGAGGTGTGGGTGGGAGTTGACGTTGTGGGTGAATCTGCCTTAGAGAGGTGTTTGTGCTGAGTCTTTGCAGGCACCAGGTTCACAGCAGACAGGGCAACTGTTTGTTTGTCTTTGGGAGCAGGTGTGGGATGGTAGTGCCCTTGGATGGGGGTGATTTGGATGAATGTGAGGTTGAGGCCTGCTTCTTGGCCTGATGCCCCTGAGTGTCATGTGAAGGGCTTTTGCCTTTGCGCTCCTGTGTGCCTGTTTTGTGTTTTGGGGATGGTGTCTGTGCTCTGGGCCGCTTGGAGTGCTGCTGTTGTGTGCTGCGTGTGGAGGACTTGGCGCCTGAGGGCTGTGGTGTGTGGGCACTCTCGTCTGGTGGTGCCACTGACAGGGTGGTTGCTGAAGGGACTGGAGCTTTACTGGGAGCCTGTGACAGCTGGATGGCTGCCGTCACTGTGGAGGACAAAGACTGGACAGTTCTGTGTTGCCCACCCACGTCAGAATGAATGCCCTCCATGAAGGCAACTACCTGTGCCAACTTCTTGTCATGATCCTGGAAGGCATTCAGGAGAGCAGCCTGTCCCACACACAGCTGGCGCAAAAGGTCCACCGCCTCCACATTTAGGGCAGCAGGGGAGACAGGGGCAGGGGCAGCGGTGCCTGGGGGAAGGACACTCTACCCTTCCTAGGGCTACGGGCACGGACGGCACTAGTGGTAGCAGCCAGGAGGGTGGGCACTGGACGATGTGTGGTAGAAGAAGAGGCAGATTTCGAACTCCCTGTGCCCGCCAACATCGAGGAGTCACCGCTGGAGTCAGAGGATGTTGAGGTTGGTGTTTCCGGGTGTGATTCTTCCAGGGCACTCCTGTCCCCCTCCGAGGCACTGGTCACATCAGTGTCAGTGAGCTCATGTGTAGCAGCTGTGCCAGAAGCTTCACCACTGGTGTCCGTCCCCTGTCCTTCCGTGCCCTCGGTAGATGCTGCAATAGACAGAGACGTAGGTTCAGTATAGTGCCATACTCACAAACATCATATGCAAGCAAAGCACAAAACTAGAAAATGATACCCCATGTTGCCCACCACCATGTGCAGTCTGCATGTGCAAACTTTATGCAATCCTCAGAAGATGCATGGAAACATGCATAGTTGACATTAATGACCCATGTGACGTTGACACAGCCAAATAGCTGGCCCGTGCCTCCTTGTAACCAAACATACTAATCTCTGTAAGCATACCTACGTGCCTGTAGGTGAGATAGATATACATTTCAACATGTTGTCTCTGTCATATATGGAGTCACTTTAAGGGAACAACACAGATACTGACTCCCAAATGTCCTTTTGCAATGGCCATGAGCTACTGATATCCACCATGTTGTGCTTTGAAGCACAACGACTGTTGCACATTGGTGTCAAATGTGTAGTTTTCACAATTTGCAAGTTAAGCACTGCACACATCTACAAAAGCACACTAAGATGATGCACATTGCTGTTCACTGCCCGGTGATGTCTATGACACCCATAATGCAGCAGATGTCAGAAGGCCACATCTCATCTTGCAATGTCAAGGGCCTTTGTATTAAACTCATGAGAAAGTACATGTAGCGAAAATGCGTGACAGCTGCACTCAACACAGAGGCCACTTACAACCCATTGCATCACACTAGAAACATCACTGAGCTCCGCACTGGCTCAGGGTTGGGATACATGCAGTCACTCACACCCAAAGTCACCCTTCGCAGAATACTCACCCCCAACTTGCTGCTGATGGGCCCTCAAACGTCCATCCAGCTCTGGCTGTGTCACTGCCAAGATGCGAGCCATTAGTGGTGTCATGCTCCTGCACGCCAAACTGCCAGTCCGAGGGAGCACCCCCAGCGTCATCTCTGCCACGTTTTTGCTCAGCCGGCAGATGTCATCCCACCTCTTGTGTCAGTGTGTGTGCCGTCGGTTGGAGACACCCAGAGCCCGCACCTTGCGTGCAATGGCCCTCCATATGGCCTTACGCTGGTGGACTTTAAGCTGCAGGCATGGGAGACAAGAAGAGGAAGTTTCAGTGACACTGTGTTATGTACCACTGTGTGTCAGTACAGGAGCATGAAAAAACAAAGCACACCAATACATAAATGTTGAGCAGAGGCCATACAGCATGACACGTAGTATATTTGCATCAAATAATCTCATAGAATGGTATACATGTATGATGATGGACACAGTACCTGGCCATCTCATACACATGCAGAGTGCCAGCACAGAAACCAATGTGAAGAAGGCCCTCATCTGTGATGCAGTATGTGAGTGAGCAATATATACAATACATTGGAAATAATGTGTCGGGGCAGACTCACTGTGTCCAACGCTACACACCCCTCAATGTCCTTGGCCAGTGAATGGCTACCTGTGTCATGGAGGTCACATTTAGAGACATGATTTAACATTCTCACACTCTTCTCACAAGGTGTAGGCCTGTCTTGTGCAATCCTCTGGCCTAAGATAGCTCATTGAGAAATAGGGTGGCAGACAACACATATGTTTCACTTACTGATGGGTCCTTTTAAAATTGGGCAGCTTCTGTGCAGGCCAGGGTGACTCACACTAAGGTCAAACGTGGGCCATCAGAAATTCACATGCATGTATAATATGAGAGGGCAAACAGTGCCTACACATGCGAGAAAGAATACATAATGATAACAATGGAAGGATGATATCTCAAAATTACATTTATCTGATGTGTCATAGGCGAATTACCACCAAGAGTGTTACACTCTGGCATTTTAATCTTGTGCATAATGCACACATATCCATGGGGGCAATATGAAAAACGTACCCTCTGGACGAAATACATTTGTAATGTCACAAATGAGCATGTGAAAACCTCATGGACTATGACATCACATAGCACAGGCAATGTTTCTTCTGACTTCGACTGTCCAAACCAGCAGTGTTACTGTATGGCTGCAAAAACACTACATGTCCCTCCCATCCTTAAATGCAGCCATGGATCTGTGGAAATAAGGCTACACACCCCATTGACATGAAGTCAGCATGCTAGGCAGTGTATCACACATTTACATTACCCAGTCTCAGACCAACGTCTGTATTTTTATTGCTGAAGGAGGGCTGTAGAAATGTCCATGTTGCCATCCTCCCCAAATACTCAAGTGCAATATTTACTAGGCCATGTATGGAGCATGGTATATGAAAAATGAGGATGCATGCACATTAACTTGCACTCACAGGCACATACTACTGCAGAGCAACATCATGTGAGCACTCTTTGCACTCTCAAACTTTCACTCTGAAACACTTACCAGTACATCTGGAGCACCATATAGCCTCCCATACTGTGAAAGCACCTCATCCACCAGGACCTCCAGCTCCTCTGTGGTGAAGGGACGGGCCCTGATGTTCTCAGTTCTCGCCATCACTGGGTCCAGGAGACAGGAACAGCAGCAGTTGGGGATGAAGAATGGCAGGCAGCAGTGTCTGGATGCAGTGGAAATGTGTGGCTCTCTCACAGACATATATAGCCCCCTGGGGTTGTTTCAGTGGTACTCAGCTGCTGCAATTGGTGTTCCAGGTCAGCTTTTTTCAAATGTAACCAATGACCGGGATCGCGGTGGCGGTGCACGCCTACTGCGATTTTCAAAAGTGTATTTCACTACCGCGATCGCGGTTCCCATTGGCTGGTAGGGCATGGGCATTGGCTGTGTCACACCGCGGGGCCCAGGCAGTCGCTACCGCAATCGTGCATCTTTCAATTGTACCCAAAGACCGGGCCAGCGGTAGTGGAGCACGCCTACCGCGGGTTTCAAAAGTGTATTTCACTACCGCGATCGCGGTTCCCATTGGCTGGTAGGGCATGAGCATTGGCGGTGTCACACCGCGGGGCCCAGGCGGTCGCTACCGCAATCGTGCATCTTTCAATTGTACCCAATGACCGGGCCCGCGGTAGTGGAGCATGCCTACCGCGGGTTTCAAATGTGTATTTCACTACCACGATCGTGGTTCCCATTGGTTGAAAGGGCATGGGCATTGGCGGTGTCACACTGCGGGGCCCAGGCGGACGCTACCACGAATTGGCATTTTTCAATTGGTGCCAATGACCGTGATTGCAGTGGCGGTGCACGCTTACGGCACCTATGGACACATCATGCTGTAGCAATGGCAATGGCCAGTTCTCATCATTGAACAGTAGACACTTACAATGAATCATGCCACCAGATTGTTAAATTCAATGCTAGTGTGACATTGAACTCACTGATGACTACACATGCCATGTCAGTGCTCGGGATTACATACATTGGCATGTACTCCCTCACATGTCTCATATGATATTTGTGTGCATGTACACAGATCGGTTGTGTAATGGACTCTCAAATTTATAAACATGTCAATGTGTGAGATGGCTAATCAACCCACAGTAATGATGGTCTAACTACAAAATGTGCCTATTTCACTGTGTAGATAGCTGAACTCATTTTGATAGTTCATCTTTATACACACACTGTGCTCATTGTGTTGTTAATGTGTGCTCTGTCCGACTCACGCAAGAAGGTGTGGCAGGTACAGCAGCTACGTAGAACCCAGCAGTGTTGCTGTTTCAAACATGTGCTGTGTCAACTACTCTCAGGGCTGGTGACACAAGATGTCTGAATGTACCATCTTACATTCACATAGTCTGAATCTGTTTTGGGGGTACTCAGTATGTACATACTGAACATGTGTACAACTACTTGAGAGCAAGGTGTCTCTGCATGTGACTTGTGCTGTAAGCTGTTGTTTCAGTCCAGTCATTGTTGGCGCTGTGTCAGTCAAGACGTAAGATGTTGGACACATCTCATAGGGGAATTTAATTGACATGTGTCCACTTTTATTTTATGTAGGAGACGACCAAATGTGCATCGTCCATTCACATTGCTGGCGGACATGGAGGATGAGGACATCATACGTAAATTCTGTTTGGATCGACCTACCCTTCAAGACCTATGTGGTCAGTTGGAGCCCCATCTGAGGCCTCGCAGAACCTATCCGACTGCTTTGACACCAACATGTAAGGTGATGGCAGCCCTGCATTTCTTTGCAACTGGTTCGTTCCAGTACACGGTGTCCAGCGCAGGTGGGATGTCTCAACCAATGTTCAGCATGGTGCTACGTGATGTCCTGTCCGCAATGATGACATACAAGGACCGCTACATCCATTTTCCCAGGAGACATGAATTG
Source organism: Calotriton arnoldi (assembly GCA_963921515.1). Lineage (NCBI taxonomy): Eukaryota > Metazoa > Chordata > Amphibia > Caudata > Salamandridae > Calotriton > Calotriton arnoldi. The sequence goes on from CAWUFW010013283.1 coordinate 52,094, forward strand.
GCAGCTGTGAAGGGTGATTTTTATGACCTTGCCCACATCCCTAATGTTGTGGGCGCCATTGACTGCACACATGTTGGCCTGGTTCCACCACAGGCCTGTGAGCACATATACAGGAACAGGAAGCTTTTCCATTCCATTAATGTGCAAGTGGTATTCCAAGCGAATATGATTATCTCCCATGTCTGTGCCAGATTTCCAGGATCAGCACATGACTCCTACATATTGTGTAACAGCATCGTACCACAGCTGATGGCAAATCTGCATCCGGAGCGTGCGTGGATTGTTGGTGAGTACGCAGAGTCAAGTAGTGTGCTGTATGTGTGACATGCTGTCCTCAGCTACTGACATATTACAAAATTGGTCTGTGCATCTCACACCTAGGTGACTCTGCATATCCCAACCGGCCTTGGTTGCTGAGCCCACTGAGGAATCCCAGGACCCCGGGTGAAGTCCACTACAATGATGCACATGGGAGGACACGTTGTGTGGTGGAGCGTACTTTTGGTCTTCTGAAGTCTAGATTCCGGTGTCTGGACAAGAGCGGAGGTGCACTACTCTACTCTCCCCAAAAGGTGTGTCGGATCGTAGTTGCATGCTGCATGCTCCACAACCTGGCCTTGCGCAAAGAGATCCCCCTGCTCCTGGACGATGATGAGCAGCAGATGCCCCCCCCTGCAAACCCACACCTGTCCAGTGACGACAATAGTGGAGAGGAGGAAGGTGTCGACCTGCGTCAACAGCTCATCAACAACTACTTCCCTTGAGTGTGAGTGACATTGTACAACAGTGACATTGTCTGCTGTCTTTGATGGTAGTCACAAGGCCTAGAACAGCTTTTTGACCGCTGCCTGTTGTTGGCTCTGTGCTGATGGCTGATGTTTGTGGCACAGGGTAGTTATGACCAGCCACATGATGTCTATGTTGATATTGTTTCTCATTGTAATGTGTGCTGGTTTGTGTACCTTGATAACTAGTGTTGTGTACTGGCTGTGCTGCCATCACCTGACAAGTAAATGTCGTTCTCTTGTGTCTTTCTAGGTCCCTTCAGCCTCTCAATGCCTCGTCACAATCAGAGCTTCTGGTACATTGGAATCTGAGTGAACATTGTACATACTGTGATAAACATGGAGCTGACACAAAGACATAGGTGTGTAAAGAGTGTTTATTTACAATGAGTATTTGTGACAGACAAGTGATGTTTTACAAAATGGTGCTAAGTGAATTAATGAGTTGTCAGTGAGGGTAAATGAGACAACAGAGTAGTCACCACATTGATGTAGTGACACAGTCCAACAGACACCTGCCATCGACATGGCAGTGTGGGTAAGGATAGTCAACAAAGTCAATGTCAAGGAGAACAGAGGTGCCATCATGGCTGGCTCTGCGACTGGCGTTTGGATGGTGCTTTGCCACGTGATCCTCCCGTGGTGTTTCTCGGACGGCCCCTTTTGCGTTTTCCAGGGGGGGGGCACTGCTGCGGGCTCAGCGGTGTCTGATGAGTCATCCTGTTGCAGCTCGCCCCTCTCTGTGGCCGCAGCTGAGGTGGTGGGAGTATCATCCTGCGGGCCACTGGAGGGGGGTTGAGCTGTCCTTTGGGCCGCATGAGCTGGCCCATGAGGTCCACAATTTGGCCGATACGCATGTCCATGGACCTCAGCAGCAGGCGGAGCTCACGCACTTCTTCCAGAACCTGGCCCATGTGTCCCTGGGTTTGCTCGTATGCCCCAAGGACTCTGGCGATGTTGGCCAGGGATTCGGTCCCAGTGTCCTCTCGAATTTGTCCCCCAGTTGCCCTGCCACCTGCCCTGCTGTCCCGGACCTGTGGCGTTGCCACTCAACGCACCCGCAGACTCTCCCTGCCCTCCGCTGATTGTGTGGTGGTGTTGGTAACCTCTGAGGCAGGGAGAGTGTTGCAGGCAGCACTGGTGGTGGTGGTGGTGGTGGTTGAGACCGCACAGGTCGTTGCAGCAGGGGTCAGCCCTGTTGTTGTTGCTGAGGTGGTGGTGGTGGGGACAATGGGGGCCTGGGACGTGGTGCGCCCTGGCAGTCTGGATGGGCCAGGTTCTTGCTCCTCATCCGAGAAACGTAGGGAGTCTGCATCCGAGAGTCCATGTTCCGGGGAGGGAGACTGGTTCTGCAGGTCGGTGTTCTCTTCTGCAGCAGTTCAGTGTGGATCTCCTGTTGAACAGAGGTGAAATGGTCATTGAAGTGCACCCCACAAGCTTGGTGTTATACATTTGGATGTTACATGTGATACACCACACAGTTTACATTGATATCACTTTGTATGGCTGCAAAGTACTGCACATCATGACATGATGTGGAGGTACCTACATTATTTGTCCATGGTGTGACATGTAAATAAATACCATGTTCCACGTACTGATTGTGTGATTACAAGGACATGTCGTCATCTAACGACTTGCAGCACATCAACTTTATGTGATGCGTCTTTTTGGTTTGCTCTGCATGGAAGACGTTTCATCTGAGCAAGAACTAGCCATTGTAATCGTAAGCATACCTTTTTCATATCATGTACTTTACTTTCTTGTACCAACTGACCATGCATGTTTTGTGTTCATATGGGCCTTCATGCTCTGACACCATGGCACTTACACAAAGCATTCAGTGCTGTGCATGATTGGTCCCTGAATTTCTTCAACATGTGACTTGGTGAGTCAAAGTTTGTTTTCAGTGACTGTTACGTACGCTTAGCTGTCTGCACACTGGAAGTGGCTTTTGGATCTATGCCAAGTTGGGTGACATGTGAGGGCTGGTGTGGTCATATGGCTCCATGCTTTTTGAGAGGAATGGCAGGGTGCATGCACTGTCTACCTACCTGCTCTGTGACACAGTTGGGGGAAATTGCTGCCACATGGTTCTGGGTGTGGGGGGTGTACCATCCTGCTGAGCTGTGGGACAAGGGGGCCTGGTGGGAGTTGTAGTGCTGGCTTCCCACACACAAACACCCCTCCCTGTTAGGATGGAGGCCTCCCTGTGAAGTGGAGCAGAGGAAGGGAATAGGCTACACATGGCTCTTGGATGGGGGATTGTTCCATCCTGCTCAGGGGTGGGACAAGAGAGCATAAGATGGCTACCTACCTGTAAGTTTGAAGAGAGAAATGCAATGTCTGCCACATGATTCTGGCTGGGGGGGTGCTCCATCCTGCTGAGCTGTGGGACAAGGGGGCCTGGTGGGAGTTGTAGTGCTGGCTTCCCACCCACAAACACCCCTCCCTGTTAGGATGACTACCTACCAGTAAGTTTGAAGAGAACAATGCAATGTCTGCCACATGGTTCTGGCTGGGGGTGGTGCTCCATCCTGCTGAGCTGTGGGACAAGGGGGCCTGGTGGGAGTTGTAGTGCTGGCTTCCCACACACAAACACCCCTCCCTGTTAGGATGGCTGCCTCCCTGTGAAGTGGAGCAGAGGAAGGGAATAGGCTACACATGGCTCTTGGATGGGGGAGTGTTCCATCCTGCTCAGGGGTGGGACAAGAGAGCATAAGATGGCTACCTACCTGTAAGTTTGAAGAGAGCAATGCAATGTCTGCCACATGGTTCTGGCTGGGGGGGGTGCTCCATCCTGCTGATCTGTGGGACAAGGGGGCCTGGTGGGAGTTGTAGTGCTGGCTTCCCACCCACAAACACCCCTCCCTGTTAGGATGACTACCTACCAGTAAGTTTGAAGAGAGCAATGCAATGTCTGCCACATGGTTCTGGCTGGGGGGGGGGGTGCCCCATCCTGCTGAGGTGTGGGACAAGGGGGCCTAGTGGGAGTTGTAGTGCTGGCTTCCCACCCACAAACACCCCTCCCTGTTAAGATGGCTACCTACCTGTTAGGTGAAGGTGAGCAATGGAATGTCTGCCACATGGTTCTGGGTGGGGGGAGTGCTCCATCCTGCTCAGCTGTGGGACAAGGGTGCCTGGTGGGAGTTGTAGTGCTGGCTGCCTGTACACATGCCCCCATGGAAATACTGCTAGCTACCTTTGAGGTGAATCAGAGGAAGGAAATGGTAGAGATGTGAGACGTGTTGGGAAGAGTATGTTGTACATAAGTGCATTTAGGTCTAGAAAGTATAGCTTTATAGTTGTGCAAGACAGTACATGGCAGTGTGATGGGATACATTTGTTGGTACTTACCAGCCTACACTCCCCCAGCTATTCCTGTGAGACTCTCTGGATGCAGTATGGCAAGCACCTTCTCCTCCCATTCGGTGAATGTTAGTGGTGGAATGGGAGGGCCACCGCCAGTCCTCTGAGCAAGCTCATGGTTCTTGTTGGCACGCTCTTTCACCCTGGTCTTGATGTCATGCCACCTCCTCCTGATCTCCTTCTGGGTGCGCGAGGTGGTCCCTACTGCATTGACTTTGTTGACTATCCTTGCCCACATTTGATTTTTTGTGGCTACTGGTGTCTGTTGGACCATGCTTCCAAACAAATGTGGTTCTACTCTGATTACCTCATCTACCATCACTGACAACTCATTGTCAGTGAATTTGGGCATCTTCTTCTGTGACATGGTGTGTGATGTGCAAATGTGGGAACAGTGCAGTTGTGAAGGTGGTGGTGATGTGTGTGGTGTGTGTGTGGTTGTGAGGGTGTGATGTGTGCTGATTTGCCTCTCCTTTGTGCTGTGTGGTTGGGCCCTTCAGTTGTGGAGTTGTGCAAAGGATTCTGGTCAGGGAAGGGGCTGGTTTTATACTCAGCTATGTGGGTGGGTCAAAATGGAGTATTCATGTCAGGTGTGTTGTGTGGGTTGACCTGGGATTTGTATTTTTGACTTGCCATGGGGATGTGTCATTGTGGTGTGTTAGGTGTTTTTTGAGGCTGAGCCAGATTAATGGCCACACTTGGTAGCTTTGTTGTGTGGTTGCTTTCGACTGCCATTACTCTTCCGGAGCAACTGCGGCAGTCGGAATACAACAGCCCTTCCGCCGGCTCTCCCATTTATCAATGCTTGCGATCGCGGCGGTCGGAAACAACGTATCATTCCGCTGTTACCGCAAACGTATCCTAATTTCACGTGCGGTCAATCCGCTGGCCGTGCGGCGGTTTTGGGTCTTTCCGCATCAAATCCGACCGCCGCGGACGGATTTTCACCTGCTCCGGACGCTCCCGGCGGACTTTCGTGGAATCCGTCCACCGCGGTCAGATTTCTCTGGTGGTTCATCCTAATCTGACCGCCGGTTTTCGCGCGGTACATGCGGACGGTTAATTTCCGCTACCACGGCGGTCGGAATGCTTTTCTGACTGCCATCCTAATCGACCCCTAAGACAAGACCCGGGAATGTTACGAAAATGACCTGAGATTTCCAAACATCTAAGTGATTCAACATCCATATCAGCTCCACCCTAGAGTATCATCATCTACTAAGGGGCCGATTCCGATTCGGGCCGGAAAAGGTACCGACCAACTCGGAGCCGGAATTCATTCCGACTGACACGTACCGGTGCAGCCCGACCCGCAAAGTACGATGAGAAGCGTGCAAAATCCGACCGACTCGTACGGAACACAAGCCGAACGACCGAGCCACGCGGAAAACAGCTATCCGGCCGGAAAACCACGCGAATCGAACCGACCGACACGCACCAGGAAGAATCCCGAACGAAACGTACCCGCAAACTCCTACCCGCCAAGTACGATGCAACGCGTGGAAAACACGACCGAGTCGCACGGAGCCCAAGCCGTATGACCGACACGCATACAAAACTGAGAGCAGAAGCAACCCAATACACCGCGACCGACGCGTACGCAGCATAGAAAACAGCACAAACACAGCGTGAACGACTCGGAGAAGCTCGTACGAGACAACTGCAGGCTCCGACTCGGTCACAAGAACGTCTCCTACATGCACAAAAAGTACAAAGGGAAAAACACACAAAAAAAGGCCAAACAAGCAATTACAAAGGCAATAAATACTGGGGGGGGGGACAGGGAACAAAGACACACCCACAACTCCACCCATATAAAGGACACAAATCCCTACCATGATCCTTTGCAAATTCAAATTACCTGCCAGCACTCAACAGACAGCAACCACACACCCACCCACAGCTCATCCATCACACAAGCCACACACCATCAGCACCTCAACAAATAGCACCCTCACATACACCCAGCTAAACACACACTCACACACCCTCACCTGCACACCAACACACACATCACTCACCATCACCACCCATCACCATGCCCCAAAGAAGAATCATAAGTTCCTAGATAGTGAATTGGAACCTGGTAGATGAGATCCTCAGGGTAGAGCCACAGCTGTTTGGTACACTGGTCCAACAGACACCCATGTCGCAGAAAACCAAGATGTGGGAGAGGATTGTCGACAGGGTGAACGCACAATCACCATGTTTGCGCACAAAGGGAGACATCCAGAACAGGTGGTATGACGTGCGCAGGAGGGTCAGGGAGCTGTTGAAGAAGGACTACCTCTTGAGCCAACACACCGGCAGTGGCCCTCCTGCCAAACCAGTATACCTCAGGCCCTGGGAGGAGAAGGTGCGGTCCATCCTACCACCAGTGAGCGTATATGGACTAGAAAACATCCCAGAGCCTGGTGAGTACACAACAAATGTACACAATATTGTGCGAGATTACACACACATCACTGTCAAGGGGAGAGTCAAACCATGCACCCTTAGCAAATACACACCAACCAGAACAGAATCATCCCAAAATGTGTATGTCAGTCAGATAAACACAACACATGCCAACTCATAGTGATATGTAACTGTGTCATCACATGTACAAACACAACTACAACTACAGCTAGGCAGTGGCACAAATATAACTAACAAACACATCCAGACATGTAGCCACCACTACAACACCACCTCACTGTGAAGCCCACTGAAAGGAAGGAATCCTGTGTATGCTGGGCAAGTCAGTGTAGCCAATAGCATCATGGGAGTCGTAGTCACAGATATTGCCCACCCTCACAATGCGCACATCAACACCACCATGAACCATGCTCACATCACAGGGAGTGGAAAACAACTGACAAGATGGCTGACACTGGCTACTGCTGTGGGGAGCACAAGGTCCTGCTGGCAACTGTGCACCAACCAACAGCTGGACACCACTGACTGACATCCTGAAAGACAACTTGCACTCCCTGCAACGGAAGCACGTTCCATGGTGGAAAATCTGGCTGGGTGGGAAGGAGGACTCACAGCACTGACCATAGTTACCAGCAGCTCCACCCACACACACCCCTAACACAAACTCAACACAACTCACCTGGGAGAATGCATTGCCTCACACTCTAATCAAATATCCCACAAAGAACCACAACCCTGGGTCATGCAGTGTGAAGCACAGGGACACACATGTGACTTGCAGCAAAACTAACCCCAGGATAACACTGTCAGCCATCTTGTCAGCACAGGCACACAACCCCACAGGGAAGCAGAGTCAAAAGGAAGGAAGCATGGGCATGCTGGGAAGGGGGTGGAGGCAATAGCATGATGGGAGTGGTAGTCACAGATATTGGTCACCCCCACAACTGTCCCATCAACACCACCCTGAACCATGCCCACATCACAGGGAGTGGAAAAGAACTGACAAGATGGCTGACACTGGGTACTGCTGTGGGGAGCACAAGGCCCTGCTGGGAACTGGGCATCAAGCAACAGCAGGACACCACTGACTGACATCCTGAAAGACAACTTGCACTCCCTGCAATGGAAGCACGTTCCATGGTGGGATATCTGGCTGGGTGGGAAGGAGGACTGACAGCCCTGACCATAGTTACCAGCAGCGTTTCTCACACACACCCCTAACACAAACTCCACACAACTCACCTGGGAGAATGCATTGCCTCACACTCTAATCAAATATCCCACAAAGAACCACAACCCTGGGTCATGCTGTGTGAAGCACAGGGACACACATGGGACTTGTAGCAAAACTAACCCCAGGATAACACTGTCAGCCATCTTGTCAGCACAGGCACACAACTCCACAGGGAAGCAGAGTCAAAAGGAAGGAAGCATGGGCATGCTGGGAAGGGGGTGGAGGCAATTGCATGATGGGAGTGGTAGTCACAGCCCAACATCCCCCACCCACATGGCCCAGCAAGCTCACACCCAAGCATGCACACCTCACAGGGAGTCAAAAGCCACTTCAAAGATGGCTGACACTGGTGCTCAGTTGTGGGGAGCACATGGCCCTGCTGGGAACTGGGCACCAACCAACAGCAGGTCACCACTGTCAGCCATCTTGCCATTGCTCCCACACTCACACACAGTGAAGTCCACCCAAAAGCAAGTAAGTATGGGCATGCTGGGAAGTGGGGTGGAGGCAATAGCATGATGGGAGTGGTAGTCACAGCCCAACATCCCCCACCCACATGGCCCAGCAAGCTCACACCCAAGCATGCACACCTCACAGGGAGTCAAAAGCCACTTCAAAGATGGCTGACACTGGTGCTCATTTGTGGGGAGCACATGGCCCTGCTGGGAACTGGGCACCAACCAACAGCAGGACACCACTGTCAGCCATCTTGCCATTGCTCTCACACTCACACACAGTGAAGTCCACCCAAAAGCAAGTAAGTATGGGCATGCTGGGAAGTGGGGTGGAGGCAATAGGATGATGGGACTGGTAGTCACAGCCCAACATCCCCCACCCACATGGCCCAGCAAGCTCAAACCCAAGCATGCACACCTCACAGGGAGTCAAAAGCCACTTCAAAGATGGCTGACACTGGTGCTCATTTGTGGGGAGCACATGGCCCTGCTGGGAACTGGGCACCAACCAACAGCAGGACACCACTGTCAGCCATCTTGCCATTGCTCTCACACTCACACACAGTGAAGTCCACCCAAAAGCAAGTAAGTATGGGCATGCTGGGAAGTGGGGTGGAGGCAATAGCATGATGGGAGTGGTAGTCACAGATATTGGTCACCCCCACAACTGTCCCATCAACACCACCCTGAACCATGCGCACATCACAGGGAGTGGAAAAGAACTGACAAGATGGCTGACACTGGGTACTGCTGTGGGGAGCACAAGGCCCTGCTGGCAACTGTGCAACAACCAACAGCAGGACACCACTGACTGACATCCTGAAAGACAACTTGCACTCCCTGCAATGGAAGCACGTTCCATGGTGGAATATCTGGCTGGGTGGGAAGGAGGGCCGTATGTCAACCAAATACAACAATGCAGACCATGTACACACCCCAACATTCATATAGAAATGCCCAAAGTATGCAGGACAATGTGCTACACCAATATCAACCTCTGACTGTGACAACTTAGGACAATGCAATGTACAGGCCCGCATCCAGAGGTACAGTCACAACTGTCATGTGTGTCAACCATTGATGCCTGCAGAAACATAACATACATTGTGTGTGTCTCCCAAAAACAGGTGATGATGGGGACACAGCAGCAGACGCTGAGGAGTCCCCGTCCCAGGCTCAAGGAGAAACGGAGCTCACTGGTGTGGAACAGCCTCTGCCCTCCTCGGATGACGAAGACCTACCTGGCACCTCCGGAGCAAGTCATCATGCAGCACCAGCAGGACCACCAGCTGCACCCCCTGCACCCACCCCTCCAACGACTGTCAACACACATACCACCCCTGCCGACACGGACAGACCAAGGAGCACCACCACCACCAGCACAGGGACCCTGGACCAACGTGGGGCTATGGACACCAACACCACCAACAACCCCCAAGGGGGCCCAGGGTCACCTGTGCGTGCCACCTCAGGTACTGCACGTGTCGCCAGGGGTGGTGGGAGGGGGGAGACATAGGTCGCTGATCGCAGAGGGGTCTGGACTGCATGATGACCCACAACTGGTACGCATAGCCGATGCGTACCAGTCCAGCACCGCAGAGCTCAGCCAGGTAGTGGGGCTCCTCAGGGACATTAAACAGCAGCAGGCTGCCCATCATGCCCGCTTGGACTTACACATGTCCCGCGTGGAGTCCAAGTGGGACACACTGCAAGAGATGACGGCGGTGCATAGGGACATATTACAATGCCTCCGCCAGATGAGCAGCAACCAGTCAACACCTCCCTGTGTGCCCACAACATCTGGTGCTGAAACAACTGCAACTGCCACAGGGAGGGAGGATGACTCTGGCGGAGAGTCCCCTGCACTGCAGCAGCCTGCACTTGAGGGTCCCCCCCAAAGAAGAGGGGTCGTCCGAGGAGGGGCAACTGAGAGGCCGATGGCCATGTGCAACCCCAGGAAGCCAAAACCTGTTCTGGATAATCACCTTTGTGCGCAATCTGTTCACCCTGTTGACTGCAACAGAACTCCCCCACATGACATGGGGAGTACAAGTTGGACCAATGTATCAGATGACTGTGGACTTTATTCAGGAAATTTCTGCTACCAGGACTTCCAATTCATCTAGGAACTTTGGATTGCAATCAAAATGTACAGCACCCACCATCCTGTGCACTATACACACACATGTATGACAATAAACACACTAATACACCATACCTGCCTCTGTTGTGATTCCAATGTGGTTTCTGTCATGGAGATGATGACCTGCGAAATTACACTGTGCATGCTAACTGCTACAGCAAGTACAACACAGGCATGTGAGTCATGGCAACGTGACACATATGAGGGAGACACACCACCAGGGCTACACAACATATACACACCTAGGCCATCTGACTCATCGCCTACACTGATGTTGCCAGGAAATACGGTGCAATGCACAGACACAACACCTATTCACAGTCTTTGTCACCTAGCCCACTGGTGCAGTAAGCAAATGTCAGTCAGATGTGTGACCACAGACAACGCACATCACAAAGTGAAGCACAGGTTTATTACACATTTGCAACATGTTGTAACCACTACAGATGCAAGGTAATCCCACCTGGCAGCGGGCACACAGTCAACAAGTGTAGAAGGAAGGAAGTCCATGGGTGTGGCGCACATCACCTGTAGGGACACGACAGCTACCACCCTGGAAGTCGAATCACGGTGTCGGGGATCACAGTTGACCAAACGACTCTGAAAGTACCCTGTGAAGGACAGAAATGAAACACAGTCAAAAGCACTGAAGAACAGGACAGAACTGCAATACTCATGCCCAATACATGTCACAAGATACCCACCCAGAACTAAGTTAGCATGTCAACACTGTTGGGGAGTACAGACTACCTGTAAGGACACATCGCTACACGCATACAGTCATGTAGCACATGGACACACTCAAACAGCACCAGAGCACCACCAACACATATCATGCATACTCACATCATTGACATGACATCTCTGGATACTCACATTCAGCTGAAGAAGTTGGTGATGAGCTGTGTGCGGACATCACCATCATCATCATCATCACTGGCATCGTGGTCCAGGCCAGGATCCTCCACAGGTGGCGGATGTTGGTCATCGTCATCCAGGATGAGAGGCAACTCCTTCCGCGCTGCCAGGTTGTGTAGCATGCAGCAGACGATGACAATCTTGCACACCTTTGCTGGGGCATATGGGAGGGCCCCTCCTGTCTTGTCCAGGCAGCGGAAGCGGCTCTTCAGGAGTCCAAATGTCCGCTCAATCACTCTCCTGGTCCGACCATGTGCCTCATTGTAGCGCATCTGGGCTGGTGTCACAGGGTTCCTGAGGGGCGTCAGCAACCACGGCATGTTGGGGTATCCGGAGTCACCTACATACAGACAATTGCACATTAGCTGAGTTGGAAAAGAGGGTGGAACACTACATTGCAGAACACACACAATGGTACAAAGTCAGTACACACCAACAAGCCAGGCACGTTGGTTCCGCATCTGTGACATCATCCTCGTGATGCGACTACTCCTCATCACGTAGGCATCGTGTGCAGAACCGGGGAAACGGGCACAGACGTGTGAGATGCTCATATCTGCAAGACATACCACCAGTGCATTGACCGAGTGGTAGTGTTTGCGGTTCCTGTATGCCTGCTCTTGGGCCTGTGGTGGTACCAAAGCAACATGTGTCCCATCAATGGAGCCAATGACATGCGGCATCCTCCCCAGGGCATAGAAGTCACTCTTCACGTCAGTGAGTTGTTGGAGTCTAGGGAAATAGATGTACTTGTTCAGGTATATCAACATAGCCTCCAAAACATCGCGGAGCACACGGCTGAACATGGTCTGTGACATCCCACCAGCAGTCGCCACAGTGTGTTGAAAGGTACCGGTGGCAAAGAAGTGTAGGGCTGCCATCACCTTCACCTTGGGGGTCAGCGCTGTAGGGTATGTCCGGCCAGCTTGCAAATGTGGGGCCAACCACACCGTCAATACCTCAATCAGCAGCCTGGTGAAGCGGTACCGTCGCATGCAGTCCCGTTCCACCATGGTTGCAAGGTCAGGGAATGGTCTATGGACAGCTGGTGCCCTGCAGTGCATAGGTGAAGAAAGAAAGATTGTCAGTCACCCCACATATGTGGCATTGACCATACTCAATATCACATGATACATCATTATGAGGCACAAGTACATGATGTGTGCAGTTCCGTAAGGACATGTATGGCACATACATGGCCAACATCTAACATCACAGTTCAACAAGTGGCATCAACAAGTCCCAGGTTGTGCCATGGGATATCATGAGGCCGTGTCACAGTTCCCATCTCCTGCTGCCACGTTCCAAACACACCCCACAGTGACATGTGAGGACAGATGTGCCTCAGGCATCACAGCTCAACGACAGGTAGATTCCCAGGGACCCTGTATTGCCACATGGACACTGGCATGACATGGTGTATCATGAATACACCACAGCAAAACAACCATGACCCCCACAGGTAGTGGTCCCTGTTGCCTCGGCAGGACAGACATGGACGTCTGTGACACACACACGCACAACATCAAAGTCCATGCACAAACAACGTGGATGTGGAGACTGTCTCCCATTGTGCACATGGAATCAGAGACATTGTAAATACAACATGCACACAGACTGTGGAGGACCATCACTATTGTGGCAATGGGTCACCCTGGGATGTACATACCGTCCCACATGGGACTCAGGGGGTATGTGACATGACATACACATACACCACCATGAAATGTGACCATGCCACATGCTCAGAAATGAACAGTTGCACATCACAGTGGTCATGTACACGAAACACCAAGGATTCTGTCCCCAGGAACACGTGCACAGCCTGGGAGTGGCTGCCCCCAAGTGACACCCACAGAACAACATGTTCACCCCCATACACGGAATAGGTAATGCAGCCTTACATGCCTTAGGATACAGTGTGGACAGGCTGTGGTGTTGTAGGTGTGCCCCTCACTCCCTGGGAAGTATATGTGGCTGGCATATGTTCACCTGTGACAGGCATGGTGACATATGCCAGTGACTTGTACAGGGATGCGTTGGACAGCAATGGACCGATCGGTGCGCACACATTGGCCATTGCATTCAATGTGAGCGGGTACGCGTTGTATTCGCAATACGCGTTGGACAGCAATGGACCGATCGGTGTGCACACATTGGCCATTGCATTCAATGTGAGCGGGTACGCGTTGTATTCGCAATACGCGTTGGACAGCAATGGACCGATCGGTGTGCCTGGCCGGCCCATTGCATTCAATGTGAGCGGGTACGCGTTGTATCCGCAATACGCGTTGAACAGCAATGGACCGATCGGTGTGCCCGGCCGGCCCATTGCATTCAATGTGAGCGGGTACGCGTTGTATCCGCAATACGCGTTGAACAGCAATGGACCGATCGGTGTGCCCGGCCAGCCCATTGCATTCAATGTGAGCGGGTACGCGTTGTATCCGCAATACGCGTTGAACAGCAATGGACCGATCGGTGTGCCCGGCCGGCCCATTGCATTCAATGTGTGCGGGTACGCGATGTATCCCGGGTACGCGTTGAACAGCAATGGACCGATCGGTGTGCCCGGCCGGCCCATTGCATTCAATGTGTGCGGGTACGCGTTGTATCCCGGGTACGCGTTGAACAGCAATGGACCGATCGGTGTGCCCAGCCGGCCCATTGCATTCAATGTGTGCGGGTACGCGTTGTATCCTGGGTACGCGTTGAACAGCAATGGACCGATCGGTGTGCCCTGCCGGCCCATTGCATTCAATGTGTGCGGGTACGTGTTGTATCCCGGGTACGTGTTGAACAGCAATGGACCGATCGGTGTGCCCGGCCGGCCCATTGCATTCAATGTGTGCGGGTACGCATTGTATCCCGGGTACGTGTTGAACAGCAATGGACCGATCGGTGTGCCCGGCCGGCCCATTGCATTCAATGTGTGCGGGTACGCGTTGTATCCCGGGTACGCGTTGAACAGCAATGGACCGATCGGTGTGCCCGGCCGGCCCATTGCATTCAATGTGAGCGGGTACGCGTTGTATCCGCAATACGCGTTGAACAGCAATGGACCGATCGGTGTGCCCGGCCGGCCCATTGCATTCAATGTGTGCGGGTACGCATTGTATCCCGGGTATGCGTTGAACAGCAATGGACCGATCGGTGCGCACCCATTGGCTATGGCCTGGCCTGGCAACGGACGCGTTTTCAAATCTTGAACGAGTCTGATGCTGGAAATTCAGCTGGTCACCCACAACAATGTTGCAAATTCATGGGTGTCATGAAGTTGAACTTTTGAAGGATGCTGTGGGCGTGTGTAAGTGGTGCAATTCCATGGATTGGCCAGATTCAGAAGATGCAAACGACTTGGACCTATCACTTTGGACACATGGGACAGTATCTGCCTCTGCAGCACACATATAATGCTGGCTGTTCCCCTGAGAGCTCACTTGCCTGCACTACATGCTCCAGGACGACATCTGCCACCACCACTGCTGCTGTATCTGCACCCTCTGGACCCTGCAATGGCACGTACTGTGGAGAGAGCCCCAGCCTTCAGCACTGAGGAGAACCAGGCCCTGCTGGACAGCCTCCTTCCACAGTACAGCAAGCTGTATGGGAAAGCAGGGGAGCAGGGGAGCAGGTGAGTGTGCTGTCCACTGCCTTACTAAATGTGCATGTTGTCTGACTAGCAAGGCTAACAGTCTGCACGCCACTGGCTAGCAGGCTCACTGAGTAGTTGTCACCCCCCATAGTGTGTAGTTACATGCACTGAACAGGCATAGTGCAGTGACAGTGCATTTAAACAAGGTTTTACTTCCCAGGCAATGATACCATGTAGTAACTGCTGGCATATTGTCCATAGCCATCGTTGCACTGCCTGTGTACATCATGTGCCCCTGTGATTGAGACATGTATATCCAACTGTGTAATGCATGGATATGTTGCATGTGTAGTAATGGCATTCTCACTTTGTCATCCTCACAGGTTGATGCCCACCAGAAGCAGCAGATTTGGCTGACCATCGTCCGGGCAGTGAGATCCGTGGGGGACTACAAGCGCCGGATCCGCAACTGCCAGAAGAGGTGGCAGGACCTTCGGGGCTGCACCCGGAGGATCGCACGGGTGCAGCTGAAGCTGTCGCCTCCTCGCAGGAGGGGCGGACACCGGACCCTGACCCCCCACATGCTCAGGATCCTGGCGGTGGTCTTCCCTGATCTGGATGGGCAGCTGAAGGCCAGAGAGCAGCAAGGAGGGGGTGAGTCCATGACTGCATTGTGAACTTTGTCTGCCATGCTATGTGCCCTCCTCTGGCCTGGTTAAACTTCCACAGTACATCCGTCATGTGGTCCAGGACCCATGTCCCTCGATTGTGCACTGCCCACTTCTCATCTGATACCCAGGTGTGACCCTTGCAGTCAGGGAATTGTGTCACTTGGGTACTGTGTCCTTGCAGTTTGCTTGACTCAAGGTGGGGGACAGCATCTGTTCCCCTAACTCTGTGGTGGGCATCATGGGTGGGTCCATTGCTTACACAATGCCTGTGTTCTGACATGTAATCTGCGTGTTACTTTGATATGTGGTCCAATTGCTGAGCTGATCCACCACATGTGCCTGGGGTATCTGGCACACACCCATGCTGCGGGTGGGAACAATGTTTGGGCCCCAGGAGTGTGTATATTACGTGTGTCACACATACTTAGCCAGCTGCCTACTGTCCAGGGCTCATCCCTCATTCATGTGGGGCAGGACAGTCATGCCTACTCCAGGCCATACAATACACTCTGTACTCCCACTCCCGTGTATCAGCTGACACATTGTGCTCAGTGATATGTCCCCTCAGGTGTCTGCCTCTGTGTCAGTGTGCTGTGACTTCGTTGTCAGGACTGCTGGGGTGTTTCTCGGTTGGGGCTCAGCATGCCACCGGAGATGTGACCATAGGAGACGATACTTGTGTGACACATAGGTGTTTGATCACCTGACCGTGCAGACTGGGGTATGCGAATGTGAAGTTCAGGCAGCTGTTTCCCATTCACAGCAGATTGTGAGGTGCTCAGGTTCAGAGGGTTGTGTTACAGGTCTCCCATATGTCCAATCGGTATGACCTGGACAGATAAGGGTTCAGATGATGTGGTGTGTGGGGGATGTACATGTGCACTTGTTCAGCTCCAGGACTTGCATTCCCCATGACCTACTATTGTGACACAGTGCAGACTGTTGTTGTCTGGCTGCCCTGCCCATGTGACTGGAGACAGTGATGTATGACTTAGCAGGCATGCCTGTGCCATGGCATGTAACTTCCTATGAGTGATCCTGCAGGGGAGTGACATGTGCTACATGCACACCATTGTGGCAATGGCTATCAGGACATGGGTGCATCATGGTGTCTGTCGCTGGTATGCATCACATGCATTTCATATTTGACTCTGGGCATCCCTTTCATCCGGACACCTGTACTGACTCAGTGGCAAGAGTTGTGATGTGTGCATGTTCACATGCTTCACCGTGTTTTCTGCACTGTCCAACTACTGTGTAGGTGGTGCATGTGTCCACACTGGGGTATTGCCATCCAACAGACACCAGACAGATGGGTGCAAGGCCAGGAGGGATGTGAGTGCCATGGTTGACCATCAGACTGACAATTGGCTACTCCTATTCTGTTTGGGCACTTTTGGCAATGTTCAACTAAGGATGCCAGGGCTTGCTCTGTAATGTGCTGTACTTACTGTGGTGTGTGCGTTCGGTGCAGGTGACTGATGTCTGTCTGTTTCCCTATTGTTTGCAGATACATCCACGGCCACAGGAGGGGACAGCTCCACGGACCAGGAGGAGCCACAGAGCCAGACTGGGTCAGCAGCCGAGGAGTGGTCGGAGGGACCCAGTGGCACGGAGGGCGAGGGGAGCCACACCGAGGAGTCCTCAGCACCATCCACCTCAGCTGAGGACCACAGCAGCTCGGAGGATGACTCCCTTGTGGATGCGGGTGTCAGCAACCACCACACCCCAGCTAGTGTTGCTGTCCCCGCCACCACCACCACCACCACCACCGCCCTCCCATCGGCTCCCATTCCCGAGGTCCGTGGAGGCTCCCATGTTCGGGAGCGTGTCTCCTTCGGGCCAGGCACCGCACCCCCTGCCCCTGTGTCCCCTGCTTCCCTGAGTGAGGAGTCTGTGTACCTCCTTCGCCAGCTCCATGTAGGGCAGACAGCGATGCTGAGTGTCCTCCATGCACACACCACTCTGTTGACTCAGCTGGTGTCGTTCATGGAGGGCATCTCATCGGGCATGTCTGCCCTACAGAGGGGCAATAGGTCCATGGACTCCTCCCTGACGGCAGCAGTGTCCCAACCTCCAACAGTCCCTCACCCCTCCTGCCTCTGCCCCATCCACACTCCCCAGCACCTTACCTGTCCAAAGCACACACACACCGGCACAGGCACACACCAGCACAGACACGAGCAGCACATAGACACACACACCACAAACAAGACGCACACGCACGCACAGTCAGGGGACTGAAACCACACTCACAGGGGATGGGGCCCAGGCACACACACACGCATCCACGAGCACTGCGCAGTCCTCAGTTGCCTCTCCCTCCAAAGCCCCCTCCCTTGCCTCACCTGCAACCCCAAAGACACAGCGGCTCTTCCTCAGTGACCTCGGCCTCTTCCCCTCCGATCCAGCTGATCCAGCATTCAGGGGGAAGAGGAAGCCCACCCACACGGAGCGGAGTGCCCCTCACCCCCGGACACCCACCCCCAGGCGCAGACCGACTGACGCCCCCATCCGCAAGTCCCCCGGACCCGGAAGAGCAAGACCCCGCCGCCGCCCTGCAGCTCAGGCACCAAGTCTCCTTCCTCCATCCCTCAGGCCCCCACTCCACAGGTGCCCCCACCATACCCTGCCCCAGGTTCCCCCACCCACAGATACACCATCCCCAAAAAGATCAGGCCTTCTCCCCCTGCCACTTGCTCTTCCGGCCCCACACCCCCGCTGTGCTTGTCTGTGCCACTGGTGTGGCGACGGTGGCCTCCCCCTCTGTCCTGCCCACCTTACCTGATCCCCATTCTCCTCCCCTGGAGGTAGAGCACTGCGGTGGAGTCCACTACCACCCTGTCTGACTTGGGCACTGCAGTGGGGAACCTGTCCACTCCATCTGGCCAGCCCACTGGAGTTGTGCCGGCACCCACACCATCTGACTCATGCCCCCCAGTTGTGCCGGCACACACCATGTCAGACGCCTCCACTGCAGTTGTCAGTGGCTCTCCAGCACCCACCACCCCTTCCCTGCCTCCTTCTGGTGAGCCCTGATCCTGTCCCTGCGGTGCCTGGCCTGCCCCCCCGTATACCCCTCCGAGGGGATTGTCCCTGGTTTTTATCAGTGCAGGCATGCGTAGGGTGACATCTGCCACTGTCACCCTGTTTTGACTTTCAGGATGGACTGGCCATTGGCCTTTGTTTCTTTTTTACTGGACTTCAACTTTTGAACCCACATATGCTGAATAAAGCAACTTTCTGTTCTCTAGTGCTTTTGCTTCTGATGTACATGATGTTGATGATGCTAACCATGCCCTTGCTGCAGTGATGGTGATATTTGGTCTCATGAAAATGAAGTGTTACTGTTCAGGAACCCATGTGGTCCAGGGGGAATGTGTCCTATCCTGTGGTGTATCCATGTCATCCTTAGCAGCATCTGAGGGTGTCATGTTTTCAATATTTGGCAATGGGATTTCCTACTTACATTAGCAATGTCACATCTGTGGCTTCCACCCCTGCACATCTGTTGTGCTTGCCATTGTTCAATTAGTCTACTTCCCTGACCGTGTGGCCATCTCCACTGGACATGCAGGTTTGGGCATCAATGGGGAAGGACTCATCTGTGTTGTCAGTGCAACTTGCTATACATGTGTGTTGGATCTGTGCTGATGATTTCGTTGACACTCCCATGACCAGGCTGATGTGACGGGAGCCTTCATTTGGTGCAAATTGTTGACTGTGTGACCAAGTGTTCTGCTGACATGATGGAGCCCTACTGAGGCAACATATGGCACAGCTTTCCTCACACAGGAGTGGAGTCCCCTCATGGCAGTGTGTACTCCTGTGACATCGCCTGCGCCCAAGGTGTGTGTTGTATGAGCGTGTCTGTGTGTTCACTTCCATTTTGCTGTGCATGCTGGGATCCCTAGTGGTGTTCCTGTTTGTGATGCTTGCTGAGTTGACCTATGTTCCCCCAAAGTCTTCTCCCTGGGTTCTCTGTGATGTGGGTGCATGGCACATTACTGGTCATCAGGGTGTCACCCATAGGTGTGTTTGCTGTCAGGGCTGAGTTTGTGGGCAGACGCAGATGGGTCACAGTCAGGATTCCCTTGGCACTTGTTGTTTACACCTGTCATGTGATTTCCAGTTTGTGTTAGCTTTCAGTGATTGTGACACGTTGTGTGTGTGACTACTGGCACTCCTCAGGGTCAGGGCTGCAATGTTGGTATTTGTCTATGTGTGTTCTTTGTGGGTGACCTTGGCTTCTTCATTGGTGTGGGACTGTGGCTGGGATCCCATTGGTTGGTGTGGTATTGCCGTCATGTCCATGTACAGCGTAGTGTGCAGTGTGTCAGACATTCAGGAGTCTTGTTGAGTGGCCATGTGTGATGTGTTTCTGCACCTTGGTTCCCACCACCAGCCATGGGATTGTCATGGGTGCATGTGCAATGTCACCAGTGGATGTGAGCTTCACTGCTGCACATTGTTGGAGGTCGAGGTGTGTGGTGTTGAGTGTGTGCAGATGAGAGTTGTTGCACGGCTAGACCCCTGCCTCCTTGTTGGCCTTGGCTTACTGGCCGTGCTGATTGATTTGTGCTTGTGTAGGTGTGATGGTAGTTTGTTGCTCAGGACACATGACTGTGGTTCACAGTGTGAACGACATCTAGCTTTGTCATCACAGTGGGATTGTAATGCAGCCCAGGGTCTCCACATTGTGGGGACCCTTGGGGTAGTGCTGTGGTGTCTCTGTGTCAGTTGCTGTGTCAGTTGCTGTTCCTACATGCTTGTGTGACATGTGTGATCTGTGCTCCCTCTCATCTAACAATGCCTGATTGCCCACATAGGGGATTTGGATCCATGAGTTACCTTTGTGTGGCACTGTATGCACATCTGTGTAATTGGTATTCAGGCCTCATCATGTGTTGTGTGGTTGCCTGGGGACACTGGCACCCCCCCTCACCTGTTGTGTTTGATGTGCAGTGTGGGTCTGCCTGTTTGTGTTTGTGCATCTGCACCACTGCATTGGCATATCTTTAGTGTGCCATTGGCTGTATGTTGTTTGGTGGGTTTCCCCTGCTGTCCCTGGGACTCCTAGGTCATCAGTCAGTACAATGATCATTGTTTGTGTGTCCCATTGCTGCCATGGTATGGTATCTGTTCACCTCACATCTACAGTCTCCACAGGGTATATGCATTTGTGTGCCCATTGGTGCAAATATGTGGGTCTGCATTATCATGGTCACTTCTGTCATTGTGTCATTGATGAATGTTGACAGTGTCAGCCCCCATGGGTGATGTTTGTCTGCACATGGCCAAAGGTATGTCTTATTTGCACTGCAGTGTTTGCCTCCCCCAATCTATGTTGCTATGGGACACTAGCACTACTTTGCCACTGATGTGTTTGTTGTTCTGTGACCAGGAATCATCCATGCAGTTTGGCAGTTGCAGCTTTTTCAATGTCAACACTTACCTTTTGGTCACTGTGATGATGGGGGTTTGGACCCCATTGCCACAATGTTCAAGATGTGCTTCAGCTATGGACCCCACACTTACATTTTGGTCACTGTGATGATGGGGGTTGGACCCCATTGCCACAGTGGTCATGGTCTGCTTGCATTGTGGGGGCCACACACATTTATGTGTGGCACATGTGATAGGGGGTCACATTGTATGTTCAAAGTCATGTTCAGTGTTGTAGGCATTTGACACAGTCTACACACGCTTGTCATGGTGTTGGGGGGGATGTCTTTATGTTGCATTGTTTATGTTGGTGTGTGCTTGTTGTATCATGTATTAGCCATCCTGTGAGTGGGGGTGTTGTTGGTGGTAGGCATCCAGCCCCCATGGGTAGAGGTGGTAGTAGTGACAGGCATCCAGCCCCCCATGGGTAGAGGTGGTAGTAGTGACAGGCATCAAGCCCCCCATGGGTAGAGTTGGTAGTAGTGACAGGCATCCAGCCCCCCATGGGTAGAGGTGGTAGTAGTGACAGGCATCTGGTACCCCCTGGGTAGGGGTGGTAGTGGTGGTAGGCATCCAGCCCCCCATGGGTAGAGGTGGTAGTAGTGACAGGCATCCAGCCCCCCATGGGTAGAGGTGGTAGTAGTGACAGGCATCCAGCCCCCATGGGTAGAGGTGGTAGTAGTGGTAGGCATCTGGCACCCCCTGGGTAGAGGTGGTAGTAGTGACAGGCATCCAGCCCCCCATGGGTAGGGGTGGTAGTAGTGACAGGCATCCAGCCCCCCATGGGTAGGGGTGGTAGTAGTGACAGGCATCCAGCCCCCCATGGGTAGAGGTGGTAGTAGTGGTAGGCATCTGGCACCCCCTGAGTAGGGGTGGTAGTGGTGGTGGGCATCTGGCACCCCCTGGGTAGAGGTGGGAGTAGTGACAGGCATCCAGCCCCCCATGGGTAGAGGTGGTAGTAGTGACAGGCATCCAGCCCCCCATGGGTAGAGGTGGTAGTAGTGACAGGCATCCAGCCCCCCATGGGTAGAGGTGGTAGTAGTGGTAGGCATCTGGCACCCCCTGTGTAGGGGTGGTAGTGGTGGTAGGCATCCAGCCCCCCATGGGTAGAGGTGGTAGTAGTGTCAGGCATCCAGCCCCCCATGGGTAGAGGTGGTAGTAGTGACAGGCATCCAGCCCCCCATGGGTAGAGGTGGTAGTAGTGGTAGGCATCTGGCACCCCTGGGTAGGGGTGGTAGTGGTGGTAGGCATCCAGCCCCCCATGGGTAGAGGTGGTAGTAGTGACAGGCATCCAGCCCCCCATGGGTAGAGGTGGTAGTAGTGACAGGCATCCAGCCCCCATGGGTAGAGGTGGTAGTAGTGGTAGGCATCTGGCACCCCCTGGGTAGGGGTGGTAGTGGTGGTAGGCATCCAGCCCCCATGGGTAGAGGTGGTAGTAGTGGTAGGCATCCAGCCCCCCATGGGTAGAGGTGGTAGTAGTGACAGGCATCCAGCCCCCCATGGGTAGAGGTGGTAGTAGTGGTAGGCATCTGGCACCCCCTGGGTAGTGGTGGTAGTAGTGACAGGCATCCAGCCCCCCATGGGTAGAGGTGGTAGTAGTGACAGGCATCCAGCCCCCCATGGGTAGAGGTGGTAGTAGTGGTAGGCATCTGGCACCCCCTGGGTAGGGGTGGTAGTGGTGGTAGGCATCCAGCCCCCCATGGGTAGAGGTGGTAGTAGTGACAGGCCTCCAGCCCCCCATGGGTAGAGGTGGTAGTAGTGACAGGCATCCAGCCCCCCATGGGTAGAGGTGGTAGTAGTGGTAGGCATCTGGTACACCCTGGGTAAGGGTGGTAGTAGTGGTAGGCATCTGGCACCCCCTGGGTAAGGGTGGTAGTAGTGGTAGGCATCTGGCACCCCCTGGGTAGGGGTGGTAGTAGTGGTAAGCATCTGGCACACCCTGGGTAGAGGTGGTAGTAGTGGTAGGCATCTGGCACCCCTGGGTAGAGGTGGGAGTAGTGACAGGCATCCAGCCCCCATGGGTAGAGGTGGTAGTAGTGGTAGGCATCTGGCACCCCCTGGGTAAGGGTGGTAGTAGTGGTAGGCATCTGGCACCCCCTGGGTAGGGGTGGTAGTAGTGGTAGGCATCTGGCACCCCCTGGGTAGGGGTGGTAGTAGTGGTAGGCATCTGGCACACCCTGGGTAGAGGTGGTAGTAGTGGTAGGCATCTGGCACCCCCTGGGTAGAGGTGGGAGTAGTGACAGGCATCCAGCCCCCCATGGGTAGAGGTGGTAGTAGTGGTAGGCATCTGGCACCCCCTGGGTAAGGGTGGTAGTAGTGGTAGGCATCT
Source organism: Calotriton arnoldi (assembly GCA_963921515.1). NCBI lineage: Eukaryota > Metazoa > Chordata > Amphibia > Caudata > Salamandridae > Calotriton > Calotriton arnoldi. The sequence continues at coordinate 75,456 of CAWUFW010013283.1, forward strand.
GGCACCCCTGGGTAGAGGTGGGAGTAGTGACAGGCATCCAGCCCCCATGGGTAGAGGTGGTAGTAGTGGTAGGCATCTGGCACCCCTGGGTAAGGGTGGTAGTAGTGGTAGGCATCTGGCACCCCCTGGGTAGGGGTGGTAGTAGTGACAGGCATCCAGCCCCCATGGGTAGAGGTGGTAGTAGTGGTAGGCATCTGGCACCCCTGAGTAGGGGTGGTAGTGGTGGTGGGCATCTGGCACCCCCTGGGTAGAGGTGGGAGTAGTGGTAGGCATCTGGCACACCCTGGGTAGAGGTGGTAGTAGTGGTAGGCATCTGGCACCCCCTGGGTAGAGGTGGGAGTAGTGACAGGCATCCAGCCCCCCATGGGTAGAGGTGGTAGTAGTGACAGGCATCCAGCCCCCCATGGGTAGAGGTGGTAGTAGTGGTAGGCATCTGGCACCCCCTGAGTAGGGGTGGTAGTGGTGGTGGGCATCTGGCACCCCCTGGGTAGAGGTGGGAGTAGTGGTAGGCATCTGGCACCCCCTGGGTAAGGGTGGTAGTAGTGGTAGGCATCTGGCACCCCCTGGGTAGGGGTGGTAGTAGTGGTAGGCATCTGGCACACCCTGGGTAGAGGTGGTAGTAGTGACAGGCATCCAGCCCCCCATGGGTAGGGGTGGTAGTAGTGACAGGCATTCAGCCCCCCATGGGTAGAGGTGGTAGTAGTGGTAGGCATCTGGCACCCCCTGAGTAGGGGTGGTAGTGGTGGTGGGCATCTGGCACCCCCTGGGTAGAGGTGGGAGTAGTGACAGGCATCCAGCCCCCCATGGGTAGAGGTGGTAGTAGTGACAGGCATCCAGCCCCCCATGGGTAGAGGTGGTAGTAGTGACAGGCATCCAGCCCCCCATGGGTAGAGGTGGTAGTAGTGGTAGGCATCTGGCACCCCCTGGGTAGGGGTGGTAGTGGTGGTAGGCATCCAGCCCCCCATGGGTAGAGGTGGTAGTAGTGACAGGCATCCAGCCCCCCATGGGTAGAGGTGGTAGTAGTGACAGGCATCCAGCCCCCCATGGGTAGAGGTGGTAGTAGTGGTAGGCATCTGGCACCCCCTGGGTAGTGGTGGTAGTAGTGACAGGCATCCAGCCCCCCATGGGTAGAGGTGGTAGTAGTGACAGGCATCCAGCCCCCCATGGGTAGAGGTGGTAGTAGTGGTAGGCATCTGGCACCCCTGGATAGGGGTGGTAGTGGTGGTAGGCATCCAGCCCCCCATGGGTAGAGGTGGTAGTAGTGACAGGCCTCCAGCCCCCATGGGTAGAGGTGGTAGTAGTGACAGGCATCCAGCCCCCCATGGGTAGAGGTGGTAGTAGTGGTAGGCATCTGGCACACCCTGGGTAAGGGTGGTAGTAGTGGTAGGCATCTGGCACCCCTGGGTAAGGGTGGTAGTAGTGGTAGGCATCTGGCACCCCCTAGGTAGGGGTGGTAGTAGTGGTAGGCATCTGGCACACCCTGGGTAGAGGTGGTAGTAGTGGTAGGCATCTGGCACCCCCTGGGTAGAGGTGGGAGTAGTGACAGGCATCCAGCCCCCCATGGGTAGAGGTGGTAGTAGTGGTAGGCATCTGGCACCCCTGGGTAAGGGTGGTAGTAGTGGTAGGCATCTGGCACCCCCTGGGTAAGGGTGGTAGTAGTGGTAGGCATCTGGCACCCCCTGGGTAGGGGTGGTAGTAGTGGTAGGCATCTGGCACACCCTGGGTAGAGGTGGTAGTAGTGGTAGGCATCTGGCACCCCCTGGGTAGAGGTGGGAGTAGTGACAGGCATCCAGCCCCCCATGGGTAGAGGTGGTAGTAGTGGTAGGCATCTGGCACCCCCTGGGTAAGGGTGGTAGTAGTGGTAGGCATCTGGCACCCCCTGGGTAGAGGTGGGAGTAGTGACAGACATCCAGCCCCCCATGGGTAGAGGTGGTAGTAGTGGTAGGCATCTGGCACCCCCTGGGTAAGGGTGGTAGTAGTGGTAGGCATCTGGCACCCCCTGGGTAGGGGTGGTAGTAGTGACAGGCATCCAGCCCCCCATGGGTAGAGGTGGTAGTAGTGGTAGGCATCTGGCACCCCCTGAGTAGGGGTGGTAGTGGTGGTGGGCATCTGGCACCCCCTGGGTAGAGGTGGGAGTAGTGGTAGGCATCTGGCACACCCTGGGTAGAGGTGGTAGTAGTGGTAGGCATCTGGCACCCCCTGGGTAGAGGTGGGAGTAGTGACAGGCATCCAGCCCCCGGTGGGTAGAAGTGGTAGTAGTGACAGGCATCCAGCCCCCCCATGGGTAGAGGTGGTAGTAGTGGTAGGCATCTGGCACCCCCTGAGTAGGGGTGGTAGTGGTGGTGGGCATCTGGCACCCCCTGGGTAGAGGTGGGAGTAGTGGTAGGCATCTGGCACCCCCTGGGTAAGGGTGGTAGTAGTGGTAGGCATCTGGCACCCCTGGGTAGGGGTGGTAGTAGTGGTAGGCATCTGGCACACCCTGGGTAGAGGTGGTAGTAGTGGTAGGCATCTGGCACCCCTGGGTAGAGGTGGGAGTAGTGACAGGCATCCAGCCCCCCATGGGTAGAGGTGGTAGTAGTGGTAGGCATCTGGCACCCCCTGGGTAAGGGTGGTAGTAGTGGTAGGCATCTGGCACCCCCTGGGTAGAGGTGGGAGTAGTGACAGGCATCCAGCCCCCCATGGGTAGAGGTGGTAGTAGTGGTAGGCATCTGGCACCCGCTGGGTAGTGGTGGTAGTAGTGACAGGCATCCAGCCCCCCATGGGTAGAGGTGGTAGTAGTGACAGGCATCCAGCCCCCCATGGGTAGAGATGGTAGTAGTGGTAGGCATCTGGCACCCCCTGGGTAGGGGTGGTAGTGGTGGTAGGCATCCAGCCCCCCATGGGTAGAGGTGGTAGTAGTGACAGGCCTCCAGCCCCCCATGGGTAGAGGTGGTAGTAGTGACAGGCATCCAGCCCCCATGGGTAGAGGTGGTAGTAGTGGTAGGCATCTGGCACACCCTGGGTAAGGGTGGTAGTAGTGGTAGGCATCTGGCACCCCCTGGGTAAGGGTGGTAGTAGTGGTAGGCATCTGGCACCCCCTGGGTAGGGGTGGTAGTAGTGGTAAGCATCTGGCACACCCTGGGTAGAGGTGGTAGTAGTGGTAGGCATCTGGCACCCCCTGGGTAGAGGTGGGAGTAGTGACAGGCATCCAGCCCCCCATGGGTAGAGGTGGTAGTAGTGGTAGGCATCTGGCACCCCCTGGGTAAGGGTGGTAGTAGTGGTAGGCATCTGGCACCCCCTGGGTAGGGGTGGTAGTAGTGGTAGGCATCTGGCACCCCCTGGGTAGGGGTGGTAGTAGTGGTAGGCATCTGGCACACCCTGGGTAGAGGTGGTAGTAGTGGTAGGCATCTGGCACCCCTGGGTAGAGGTGGGAGTAGTGACAGGCATCCAGCCCCCATGGGTAGAGGTGGTAGTAGTGGTAGGCATCTGGCACCCCTGGGTAAGGGTAGTAGTAGTGGTAGGCATCTGGCACCCCCTGGGTAGAGGTGGGAGTAGTGACAGGCATCCAGCCCCCCATGGGTAGAGGTGGTAGTAGTGGTAGGCATCTGGCACCCCTGGGTAAGGGTGGAAGTAGTGGTAGGCATCTGGCACCCCCTGGGTAGGGGTGGTAGTAGTGACAGGCATCCAGCCCCCATGGGTAGAGGTGGTAGTAGTGATAGGCATCTGGCACCCCTGAGTAGGGGTGGTAGTGGTGGTGGGCATCTGGCACCCCCTGGGTAGAGGTGGGAGTAGTGGTAGGCATCTGGCACACCCTGGGTAGAGGTGGTAGTAGTGGTAGGCATCTGGCACCCCTGGGTAGAGGTGGTAGTAGTGACAGGCATCCAGCCCCCCATGGGTAGAGGTGGTAGTAGTGGTAGGCATCTGGCACCCCCTGAGTAGGGGTGGTAGTGGTGGTGGGCATCTGGCACCCCTGGGTAGAGGTGGGAGTAGTGGTAGGCATCTGGCACCCCCTGGGTAAGGGTGGTAGTAGTGGTAGGCATCTGGCACCCCTGGGTAGGGGTGGTAGTAGTGGTAGGAATCTGGCACACCCTGGGTAGAGGTGGTAGTAGTGACAGGCATCCAGCCCCCCATGGGTAGGGGTGGTAGTAGTGACAGGCATCCAGCCCCCCATGGGTAGAGGTGGTAGTAGTGGTAGGCATCTGGCACCCCCTGAGTAGGGGTGGTAGTGGTGGTGGGCATCTGGCACCCCCTGGGTAGAGGTGGGAGTAGTGACAGGCATCCAGCCCCCCATGGGTAGCGTTGGTAGTAGTGACAGGCATCCAGCCCCCCATGGGTAGAGGTGGTAGTAGTGACAGGCATCCAGCCCCCCATGGGTAGAGGTGGTAGTAGTGGTAGGCATCTGGCACCCCCTGGGTAGGGGTGGTAGTGGTGGTAGGCATCCAGCCCCCATGGGTAGAGGTGATAGTAGTGACAGACATCCAGCCCCCATGGGTAGAGGTGGTAGTAGTGACAGGCATCCAGCCCCCATGGGTAGAGGTGGTAGTAGTGGTAGGCATCTGGCACCCCCTGGGTAGTGGTGGTAGTAGTGACAGGCATCCAGCCCCCCATGGGTAGAGGTGGTAGTAGTGACAGGCATCCAGCCCCCCATGGGTAGAGGTGGTAGTAGTGGTAGGCATCTGGCACCCCCTGGGTAGGGGTGGTAGTGGTGGTAGGCATCCAGCCCCCCATGGGTAGAGGTGGTAGTAGTGACAGGCCTCCAGCCCCCCATGGGTAGAGGTGGTAGTAGTGACAGGCATCCAGCCCCCCCTGGGTAGAGGTGGGAGTAGTGGTAGGCATCTGGCACCCCCTGGGTAAGGGTGGTAGTAGTGGTAGGCATCTGGCACCCCTGGGTAGGGGTGGTAGTAGTGGTAGGCATCTGGCACACCCTGGGTAGAGGTGGTAGTAGTGGTAGGCATCTGGCACCCCTGGGTAGAGGTGGGAGTAGTGACAGGCATCCAGCCCCCATGGGTAGAGGTGGTAGTAGTGGTAGGCATCTGGCACCCCTGGGTAAGGGTGGTAGTAGTGGTAGGCATCTGGCACCCCTGGGTAGAGGTGGGAGTAGTGACAGGCATCCAGCCCCCCATGGGTAGAGGTGGTAGTAGTGGTAGGCATCTGGCACCCGCTGGGTAGTGGTGGTAGTAGTGACAGGCATCCAGCCCCCATGGGTAGAGGTGGTAGTAGTGACAGGCATCCAGCCCCCCATGGGTAGAGATGGTAGTAGTGGTAGGCATCTGGCACCCCCTGGGTAGGGGTGGTAGTGGTGGTAGGCATCCAGCCCCCATGGGTAGAGGTGGTAGTAGTGACAGGCCTCCAGCCCCCCATGGGTAGAGGTGGTAGTAGTGACAGGCATCCAGCCCCCATGGGTAGAGGTGGTAGTAGTGGTAGGCATCTGGCACACCCTGGGTAAGGGTGGTAGTAGTGGTAGGCATCTGGCACCCCCTGGGTAAGGGTGGTAGTAGTGGTAGGCATCTGGCACCCCCTGGGTATTGGTGGTAGTAGTGGTAAGCATCTGGCACACCCTGGGTAGAGGTGGTAGTAGTGGTAGGCATCTGGCACCCCCTGGGTAGAGGTGGGAGTAGTTACAGGCATCCAGCCCCCCATGGGTAGAGGTGGTAGTAGTGGTAGGCATCTGGCACCCCTGGGTAAGGGTGGTAGTAGTGGTAGGCATCTGGCACCCCTGGGTAAGGGTGGTAGTAGTGGTAGGCATCTGGCACCCCCTGGGTAGGGGTGGTAGTAGTGGTAGGCATCTGGCACACCCTGGGTAGAGGTGGTAGTAGTGGTAGGCATCTGGCACCCCCTGGGTAGAGGTGGGAGTAGTGACAGGCATCCAGCCCCCCATGGGTAGAGGTGGTAGTAGTGGTAGGCATCTGGCACCCCCTGGGTAAGGGTAGTAGTAGTGGTAGGCATCTGGCACCCCCTGGGTAGAGGTGGGAGTAGTGACAGGCATCCAGCCCCCCATGGGTAGAGGTGGTAGTAGTGGTAGGCATCTGGCACCCCCTGGGTAAGGGTGGTAGTAGTGGTAGGCATCTGGCACCCCCTGGGTAGGGGTGGTAGTAGTGACAGGCATCCAGCCCCCCATGGGTAGAGGCGGTAGTAGTGGTAGGCATCTGGCACCCCCTGAGTAGGGGTGGTAGTGGTGGTGTGCATCTGGCACCCCCTGGGTAGAGGTGGGAGTAGTGGTAGGCATCTGGCACACCCTGGGTAGAGGTGGTAGTAGTGGTAGGCATCTGGCACCCCCTGGGTAGAGGTGGTAGTAGTGACAGGCATCCAGCCCCCCATGGGTAGAGGTGGTAGTAGTGGTAGGCATCTGGCACCCCCTGAGTAGGGGTGGTAGTGGTGGTGGGCATCTGGCACCCCCTGGGTAGAGGTGGGAGTAGTGGTAGGCATCTGGCACCCCCTGGGTAAGGGTGGTAGTAGTGGTAGGCATCTGGCACCCCTGGGTAGGGGTGGTAGTAGTGGTAGGAATCTGGCACACCCTGGGTAGAGGTGGTAGTAGTGACAGGCATCCAGCCCCCCATGGGTAGGGGTGGTAGTAGTGACAGGCATCCAGCCCCCATGGGTAGAGGTGGTAGTAGTGGTAGGCATCTGGCACCCCTGAATAGGGGTGGTAGTGGTGGTGGGCATCTGGCACCCCCTGGGTAGAGGTGGGAGTAGTGACAGGCATCCAGCCCCCATGGGTAGCGTTGGTAGTAGTGACAGGCATCCAGCCCCCATGGGTAGAGGTGGTAGTAGTGACAGGCATCCAGCCCCCCATGGGTAGAGGTGGTAGTAGTGGTAGGCATCTGGCACCCCCTGGGTAGGGGTGGTAGTGGTGGTAGGCATCCAGCCCCCCATGGGTAGAGGTGATAGTAGTGACAGACATCCAGCCCCCATGGGTAGAGGTGGTAGTAGTGACAGGCATCCAGCCCCCATGGGTAGAGGTGGTAGTAGTGGTAGGCATCTGGCACCCCCTGGGTAGTGGTGGTAGTAGTGACAGGCATCCAGCCCCCATGGGTAGAGGTGGTAGTATTGACAGGCATCCAGCCCCCATGGGTAGAGGTGGTAGTAGTGGTAGGCATCTGGCACCCCTGGGTAGGGGTGGTAGTGGTGGTAGGCATCCACCCCCATGGCTAGAGGTGGTAGTAGTGACAGGCCTCCAGCCCCCCATGGGTAGAGGTGGTAGTAGTGACAGGCATCCAGCCCCCATGGGTAGAGGTGGTAGTAGTGGTAGGCATCTGGCACACCCTGGGTAAGGGTGGTAGTAGTGGTAGGCATCTGGCACCCCCTGGGTAAAGGGTGGTAGTAGTGGTAGGCATCTGGCACCCCCTGGGTAGGGGTGGTAGTAGTGGTAGGCATCTGGCACACCCTGGGTAGAGGTGGGAGTAGTGACAGGCATCCAGCCCCCATGGGTAGAGGTGGTAGTAGTGGTAGGCATCTGGCACCCCTGGGTAAGGGTGGTAGTAGTGGTAGGCATCTGGCACCCCCTGGGTAGGGGTGGTAGTAGTGGTAGGCATCTGGCACACCCTTGGTAGAGGTGGTAGTAGTGGTAGGCATCTGGCACCCCTGGGTAGAGGTGGGAGTAGTGACAGGCATCCAGACCCCCATGGGTAGAGGTGGTAGTAGTGGTAAGCATCCGGCACCCCCTGGGTAAGGGTGGTAGTAGTGGTAGGCATCTGGCACCCCCTGGGTAGAGGTGGGAGTAGTGACAGACATCCAGCCCCCCATGGGTAGAGGTGGTAGTAGTGGTAGGCATCTGGCACCCCTGGGTAAGGGTGGTAGTAGTGGTAGGCATCTGGCACCCCTGGGTAGGGGTGGTAGTAGTGACAGGCATCCAGCCCCCCATGGGTAGAGGTGGTAGTAGTGGTAGGCATCTGGCACCCCTGAGTAGGGGTGGTAGTGGTGGTGGGCATCTGGCACCCCCTGGGTAGAGGTGGGAGTAGTGGTAGGCATCTGGCACACCCTGGGTAGAGGTGGTAGTAGTGGTAGGCATCTGGCACCCCCTGGGTAGAGGTGGGAGTAGTGACAGGCACCCAGCCCCCCATGGGTAGAGGTGGTAGTAGTGGTAGGCATCTGGCACCCCCTGAGTAGGGGTGGTAGTGGTGGTGGGCATCTGGCACCCCCTGGGTAGAGGTGGGAGTAGTGGTAGGCATCTGGCACCCCCTGGGTAAGGGTGGTAGTAGTGGTAGGCATCTGGCACCCCCTGGGTAGGGGTGGTAGTAGTGGTAGGCATCTGGCACACCCTGGGTAGAGGTGGTAGTAGTGGTAGGCATCTGGCACCCCCTGGGTAGAGGTGGGAGTAGTGACAGGCATCCAGCCCCCCTGGGTAGGGGTGGTAGTAGTGGTAGGCATCTGGCACACCCTGGGTAGAGGTGGTAGTAGTGACAGGCATCCAGCCCCCCATGGGTAGGGGTGGTAGTAGTGACAGGCATCCAGCCCCCCATTGGTAGAGGTGGTAGTAGTGGTAGGCATCTGGCACCCCCTGAGTAGGGGTGGTAGTGGTGGTGGGCATCTGGCACCCCTGGGTAGAGGTGGGAGTAGTGACAGGCATCCAGCCCCCATGGGTAGAGGTGGTAGTAGTGACAGTCATCCAGCCCCCCATGGGCAGAGGTGGTAGTAGTGACAGGCATCCAGCCCCCCATGGGTAGAGGTGGTAGTAGTGGTAGGCATCTGGCACCCCCTGGGTAGGGGTGGTAGTGGTGGTAGGCATCCAGCCCCCCATGGGTAGAGGTGGTAGTAGTGACAGACATCCAGCCCCCCATGGGTAGAGGTGGTAGTAGTGACAGGCATCCAGCCCCCCATGGGTAGAGGTGGTAGTAGTGGTAGGCATCTGGCACCCCCTGGGTAGTGGTGGTAGTAGTGACAGGCATCCAGCCCCCATGGGTAGAGGTGGTAGTAGTGACAGGCATCCAGCCCCCATGGGTAGAGGTGGTAGTAGTGGTAGGCATCTGGCACCCCCTGGGTAGGGGTGGTAGTGGTGGTAGGCATCCAGCCCCCATGGGTAGAGGTGGTAGTAGTGACAGGCCTCCAGCCCCCCATGGGTAGAGGTGGTAGTAGTGACAGGCATCCAGCCCCCCATGGGTAGAGGTGGTAGTAGTGGTAGGCATCTGGCACACCCTGGGTAAGGGTGGTAGTAGTGGTAGGCATCTGGCACCCCCTGGGTAAGGGTGGTAGTAGTGGTAGGCATCTGGCACCCCCTGGGTAGGGGTGGTAGTAGTGGTAGGCATCTGGCACACCCTGGGTAGAGGTGGTAGTAGTGGTAGGCATCTGGCACCCCCTGGGTAGAGGTGGGAGTAGTGACAGGCATCCAGCCCCCCATGGGTAGAGGTGGTAGTAGTGGTAGGCATCTGGCACCCCTGGGTAAGGGTGGTAGTAGTGGTAGGCATCTGGCACCCCCTGGGTAAGGGTGGTAGTAGTGGTAGGCATCTGGCACCCCTGGGTAGGGGTGGTAGTAGTGGTAGGCATCTGGCACACCCTTGGTAGAGGTGGTAGTAGTGGTAGGCATCTGGCACCCCTGGGTAGAGGTGGGAGTAGTGACAGGCATCCAGCCCCCATGGGTAGAGGTGGTAGTAGTGGTAAGCATCTGGCACCCCCTGGGTAAGGGTGGTAGTAGTGGTAGGCATCTGGCACCCCTGGGTAGAGGTGGGAGTAGTGACAGACATCCAGCCCCCCATGGGTAGAGGTGGTAGTAGTGGTAGGCATCTGGCACCCCTGGGTAAGGGTGGTAGTAGTGGTAAGCATCTGGCACCCCCTGGGTAGGGGTGGTAGTAGTGTCAGGCATCCAGCCCCCATGGGTAGAGGTGGTAGTAGTGGTAGGCATCTGGCACCCCTGAGTAGGGGTGGTAGTGGTGGTGGGCATCTGGCACCCCCTGGGTAGAGGTGGGAGTAGTGGTAGGCATCTGGAACACCCTGGGTAGAGGTGGTAGTAGTGGTAGGCATCTGGCACCCCTGGGTAGAGGAGGGAGTAGTGACAGGCATCCAGCCCCCATGGGTAGAGGTGGTAGTAGTGACAGGCATCCAGCCCCCATGGGTAGAGGTGGTAGTAGTGGTAGGCATCTGGCACCCCCTGAGTAGGGGTGGTAGTGGTGGTGGGCATCTGGCACCCCTTGGGTAGAGGTGGGAGTAGTTGTAGGCATCTGGCACCCCCTGGGTAAGGGTGGTAGTAGTGGTAGGCTTCTGGCACCCCCTGGGTAGGGGTGGTAGTAGTGGTAGGCATCTGGCACCCCCTGGGTAGAGGTGGTAGTAGTGGTAGGCATCTGGCACCCCCTGGGTAGAGGTGGGAGTAGTGACAGGCATCCAGCCCCCCATGGGTAGAGGTGGTAGTAGTGGTAGGCATCTGGCACCCCTGGGTAAGGGTGGTAGTAGTGGTAGGCATCTGGCACCCCTGGGTAGAGGTGGGAGTAGTGACAGGCATCCAGCCCCCCATGGGTAGAGGTGGTAGTAGTGGTAGGCATCTGGCACCCCCTGGGTAAGGGTGGTAGTAGTGGTAGGCATCTGGCACCCCTGGGTAAGGGTGGTAGTAGTGGTAGGCATCTGGCACCCCCTGGGTAGGGGTGGTAGTAGTGGTAGGCATCTGGCACACCCTGGGTAGAGGTGGTAGTAGTGGTAGGCATCTGGCACCCCCTGGGTAGAGGTGGGAGTAGTGACAGGCATCCAGCCCCCAGGGGTAGAGGTGGTAGTAGTGGTAGGCATCTGGCACCCCTGGGTAAGGGTGGTAGTAGTGGTAGGCATCTGGCACCCCTGGATAGAGGTGGGAGTAGTGACAGGCATCCAGCCCCCCATGGGTAGAGGTGGTAGTAGTGGTAGGCATCTGGCACCCCCTGGGTAAGGGTGGTAGTAGTGGTAGGTATCTGGCACCCCTGGGTAGGGGTGGTAGTAGTGACAGGCATCCAGCCCCCATGGGTAGAGGTGGTAGTAGTGGTAGGCATCTGGCACACCCTGAGTAGGGGTGGTAGTGGTGGTGGGCATCTGGCACCCCCTGGGTAGAGGTGGGAGTAGTGGTAGGCATCTGGCACACCCTGGGTAGAGGTGGTAGTAGTGGTAGGCATCTGGCACCCCTGGGTAGAGGTGGGAGTAGTGACAGGCATCCAGCCCCCCATGGGTAGAGGTGGTAGTAGTGACAGGCATCCAGCCCCCATGGGTAGAGGTGGTAGTAGTGGTAGGCATCTGGCACCCCTGAGTAGGGGTGGTAGTGGTGGTGGGCATTTGGCACCCCCTGGGTAGAGGTGGGAGTAGTGGTAGGCATCTGGCACCCCCTGGGTAAGGGTGGTAGTAGTGGTAGGCATCTGGCACCCCCTGGGTAGGGGTGGTAGTAGTGGTAGGCATCTGGCACACCCTGGGTAGAGGTGGTAGTAGTGACAGGCATCCAGCCCCCATGGGTAGGGGTGGTAGTAGTGACAGGCATCCAGCCCCCATGGGTAGAGGTGGTAGTAGTGGTAGGCATCTGGCACTCCCTGAGTAGGGGTGGTAGTGGTGGTGGGCATCTGGCACCCCCTGGGTAAAGGTGGGAGTAGTGACAGGCATCCAGCCCCCCATGGGTAGAGGTGGTAGTAGTGACAGGCATCCAGCCCCCATGGGTAGAGGTGGTAGTAGTGACAGGCATCCAGCCCCCATGGGTAGAGGTGGTAGTAGTGGTAGGCATCTGGCACCCCCTGGGTAGGGGTGGTAGTGGTGGTAGGCATCCAGCCCCCCATGGGTAGAGGTGGTAGTAGTGACAGACATCCAGCCCCCCATGGGTAGAGGTGGTAGTAGTGACAGGCATCCAGCCCCCATGGGTAGAGGTGGTAGTAGTGGTAGGCATCTGGCACCCCTGGGTAGTGGTGGTAGTAGTGACAGGCATCCAGCCCCCCATGGGTAGAGGTGGTAGTAGTGACAGGCATCCAGCCCCCATGGGTAGAGGTGGTAGTAGTGGTAGGCATCTGGCACCCCTGGGTAGGGGTGGTAGTGGTGGTAGGCATCCAGCCCCCCATGGGTAGAGGTGGTAGTAGTGACAGGCCTCCAGCCCCCATGGGTAGAGGTGGTAGTAGTGACAGGCATCCAGCCCCCATGGGTAGAGGTGGTAGTAGTGGTAGGCATCTGGCACACCCTGGGTAAGGGTGGTAGTAGTGGTAGGCATCTGGCACCCCTGGGTAAGGGTGGTAGTAGTGGTAGGCATCTGGCACCCCTGGGTAGGGGTGGTAGTAGTGGTAGGCATCTGGCACACCCTGGGTAGAGGTGGTAGTAGTGGTAGGCATCTGGCACCCCTGGGTAGAGGTGGGGGTAGTGACAGGCATCCAGCCCCCATGGGTAGAGGTGGTAGTAGTGGTAGGCATCTGGCACCCCTGGGTAAGGGTGGTAGTAGTGGTAGGCATCTGGCACCCCCTGGGTAAGGGTGGTAGTAGTGGTAGGCATCTGGCACCCCTGGGTAGGGGTGGTAGTAGTGGTAGGCATCTGGCACACCCTTGGTAGAGGTGGTAGTAGTGGTAGGCATCTGGCACCCCTGGGTAGAGGTGGGAGTAGTGACAGGCATCCAGCCCCCATGGGTAGAGGTGGTAGTAGTGGTAGGCATCTGGCACCCCCTGGGTAAGGGTGGTCGTAGTGGTAGGCATCTGGCACCCCCTGGGTAGAGGTGGGAGTAGTGACAGACATCCAGCCCCCCATGGGTAGAGGTGGTAATAGTGGTAGGCATCTGGCACCCCTGGGTAAGGGTGGTAGTAGTGGTAGGCATCTGGCACCCCCTGGGTAGGGGTGGTAGTAGTGACAGGCATCCAGCCCCCATGGGTAGAGGTGGTAGTAGTGGTAGGCATCTGGCACCCCCTGAGTAGGGGTGGTAGTGGTGGTGGGCATCTGGCACCCCTGGGTAGAGGTGGGAGTAGTGGTAGGCATCTGGCACACCCTGGGTAGAGGTGGTAGTAGTGGTAGGCATCTGGCACCCCCTGGGTAGAGGTGGGAGTAGTTACAGGCATCCAGCCCCCCATGGGTAGAGGTGGTAGTAGTGACAGGCATCCAGCCCCCCATGGGTAGAGGTGGTAGTAGTGGTAGGCATCTGGCACCCCCTGAGTAGGGGTGGTAGTGGTGGTGGGCATCTGGCACCCCCTGGGTAGAGGTGGGAGTAGTGGTAGGCATCTGGCACCCCCTGGGTAGGGGTGGTAGTAGTGGTAGGCATCTGGCACCCCTGGGTAGGGGTGGTAGTAGTGGTAGGCATCTGGCACACCCTGGGTAGAGGTGGTAGTAGTGGTAGGCATCTGGCACCCCTGGGTAAGGGTGGTAGTAGTGGTAGGCATCTGGAACCCCTGGGTAGGGGTGGTAGTAGTGACAGGCATCCAGCCCCCATGGGTAGAGGTGGTAGTAGTGGTAGGCATCTGGCACCCCCTGAGTAGGGGTGGTAGTGGTGGTGGGCATCTGGCACCCCTGGGTAGAGGTGGGAGTAGTGGTAGGCATCTGGCACACCCTGGGTAGAGGTGGAAGTAGTGGTAGGCATCTGGCACCCCTGGGTAGAGGTGGGAGTAGTGACAGGCATCCAGCCCCCATGGGTAGAGGTGGTAGTAGTGACAGGCATCCAGCCCCCATGGGTAGAGGTGGTAGTAGTGGTAGGCATCTGGCACCCCCTGAGTAGGGGTGGTAGTGGTGGTGGGCATCTGGCACCCCTGGGTAGAGGTGGGAGTAGTGGTAGGCATCTGGCACCCCCTGGGTAAGGGTGGTAGTAGTGGTAGGCATCTGGCACCCCCTGGGTAGGGGTGGTAGTAGTGGTAGGCATCTGGCACACCCTGGGTAGAGGTGGTAGTAGTGACAGGCATCCAGCCCCCCATGGGTAGGGGTGGTAGTAGTGACAGGCATCCAGCCCCCCATGGGTAGAGGTGGTAGTAGTGGTAGGCATCTGGCACCCCCTGAGTAGGGGTGGTAGTGGTGGTGGGCATCTGGCACCCCCTGGGTAGAGGTGGGAGTAGTGACAGGCATCCAGCCCCCATGGGTAGAGGTGGTAGTAGTGACAGGCATCCAGCCCCCCATGGGTAGAGGTGGTAGTAGTGACAGGCATCCAGCCCCCATGGGTAGAGGTGGTAGTAGTGGTAGGCATCTGGCACCCCCTGGGTAGGGGTGGTAGTGGTGGTAGGCATCCAGTCCCCCATGGGTAGAGGTGGTAGTAGTGACAGGCATCCAGCCCCCATGGGTAGAGGTGGTAGTAGTGACAGGCATCCAGCCCCCATGGGTAGAGGTGGTAGTAGTGGTAGGCATCTGGCACCCCTGGGTAGTGGTGGTAGTAGTGACAGGCATCCAGCCCCCCATGGGTAGAGGTGGTAGTAGTGACAGGCATCCAGCCCCCATGGGTAGAGGTGGTAGTAGTGGTAGGCATCTGGCACCCCCTGGGTAGGGGTGGTAGTGGTGGTAGGCATCCAGCCCCCCATGGGTAGAGGTGGTAGTAGTGACAGGCCTCCAGCCCCCCATGGGTAGAGGTGGTAGTAGTGACAGGCATCCAGCCCCCCATGGGTAGAGGTGGTAGTAGTGGTAGGCATCTGGCACACCCTGGGTAAGGGTGGTAGTAGTGGTAGGCATCTGGCACCCCCTGGGTAAGGGTGGTAGTAGTGGTAGGCATCTGGCACCCCCTGGGTAGGGGTGGTAGTAGTGGTAGGCATCTGGCACACCCTGGGTAGAGGTGGTAGTAGTGGTAGGCATCTGGCACCCCTGGGTAGAGGTGGGAGTAGTGACAGGCATCCAGCCCCCATGGGTAGAGGTGGTAGTAGTGGTAGGCATCTGGCACCCCTGGGTAGGGGTGGTAGTAGTGGTAGGCATCTGGCACCCCCTGGGTAGGGGTGGTAGTAGTGGTAGGCATCTGGCACCCCCTGGGTAGGGGTGGTAGTAGTGGTAGGCATCTGGCACACCCTTCGTAGAGGTGGTAGTAGTGGTAGGCATCTGGCACCCCCTGGGTAGAGGTGGGAGTAGTGACAGGCAACCAGCCCCCATGGGTAGAGGTGGTAGTAGTGGTAGGCATCTGGCACCCCTGGGTAAGGGTGGTAGTAGTGGTAGGCATCTGGCACCGCCTGGGTAGAGGTGGTAGTAGTGACAGACATCCAGCCCCCATGGGTAGAGGTGGTAGTAGTGGTAGGCATCTGGCACCCCCTAGGTAAGGGTGGTAGTAGTGGTAGGCATCTGGCACCCCTGGGTAGGGGTGGTAGTAGTGACAGGCATCCAGCCCCCATGGGTAGAGGTGGTAGTAGTGGTAGGCATCTGGCACCCCCTGAGTAGGGGTGGTAGTGGTGGTGGGCATCTGGCACCCCCTGGGTAGAGGTGGGAGTAGTGGAAGGCATCTGGCACACCCTGGGTAGAGGTGGTAGTAGTGGTAGGCATCTGGCACCCCCTGGGTAGAGGTGGGAGTAGTGACAGGCATCCAGCCCCCCATGGGTAGAGGTGGTAGTAGTGACAGGCATCCAGCCCCCCATGGGTAGAGGTGGTAGTAGGGGTAGGCATCTGGCACCCCCTGAGTAGGGGTGGTAGTGGTGGTGGGCATCTGGCACCCCCTGGGTAGAGGTGGTAGTAGTGAGAGGCATCTGGCACCCCCTGGGTAGAGGTGGGAGTAGTGACAGGCATCCAGCCCCCCATGGGTAGAGGTGGTAGTAGTGGTAGGCATCTGGCACCCCTGGGTAAGGGTGGTAGTAGTGGTAGGCATCTGGCACCCCTGGGTAAGGGTGGTAGTAGTGGTAGGCATCTGGCACCCCCTGGGTAGGGGTGGTAGTAGTGGTAGGCATCTGGCACACCCTGGGTAGAGGTGGTAGTAGTGGTAGGCATCTGGCACCCCTGGGTAGAGGTGGGAGTAGTGACAGGCATCCAGCCCCCCATGGGTAGAGGTGGTAGTAGTGGTAGGCATCTGGCACCCCCTGGGTAGGGGTGGTAGTAGTGGTAGGCATCTGGCACCCCCTGGGTAGAGGTGGGAGTAGTGACAGGCATCCAGCCCCCATGGGTAGAGGTGGTAGTAGTGGTAGGCATCTGGCACCCCTGGGTAAGGGTGGTAGTAGTGGTAGGCATCTGGCACCCCCTGGGTAGGGGTGGTAGTAGTGACAGGCATCCAGCCCCCATGGGTAGAGGTGGTAGTAGTGGTAGGCATCTGGCACACCCTGGGTAGAGGTGGTAGTAGTGACATGCATCCAGCCCCCCATGGGTAGGGGTGGTAGTAGTGACAGGCATCCAGCCCCCCATGGGTAGAGGTGGTAGTAGTGGTAGGCATCTGGCACCCCTGAGTAGGGGTGGTAGTGGTGGTGGGCATCTGGCACCCCTGGGTAGAGGTGGGAGTAGTGACAGGCATCCAGCCCCCCATGGGTAGAGGTGGTAGTAGTGACAGGCATCCAGCCCCCATGGGTAGAGGTGGTAGTAGTGACAGGCATCCAGCCCCCCATGGGTAGAGGTGGTAGTAGTGGTAGGCATCTGGCACCCCCTGGGTAGGGGTGGTAGTGGTGGTAGGCATCCAGCCCCCATGGGTAGAGGTGGTAGTAGTGACAGACATCCAGCCCCCATGGGTAGAGGTGGTAGTAGTGACAGGCATCCAGCCCCCATGGGTAGAGGTGGTAGTAGTGGTAGGCATCTGGCACCCCCTGGGTAGTGGTGGTAGTAGTGTCAGGCATCCAGCCCCCATGGGTAGAGGTGGTAGTAGTGGTAGGCATCTGGCACCCCCTGGGTAGGGGTGGTAGTGGTGGTAGGCATCCAGCCCCCCATGGGTAGAGGTGGTAGTAGTGACAGGCCTCCAGCCCCCCATGGGTAGAGGTGGTAGTAGTGACAGGCATCCAGCCCCCCATGGGTAGAGGTGGTAGTAGTGGTAGGCATCTGGCACACCCTGGGTAAGGGTGGTAGTAGTGGTAGGCATCTGGCATCCCCTGGGTAGGGGTGGTAGTAGTGGTAGGCATCTGGCACCCCTGGGTAGGGGTGGTAGTAGTGGTAGGCATCTGGCACACCCTGGGTAGAAGTGGTAGTAGTGGTAGGCATCTGGCACCCCTGGGTAGAGGTGGGAGTAGTGACAGGCATCCAGCCCCCATGGGTAGAGGTGGTAGTAGTGGTAGGCATCTGGCACCCCTGGGTAAGGGTGGTAGTAGTGGTAGGCATCTGGCACCCCCTGGGTAAGGGTGGTAGTAGTGGTAGGCATCTGGCACCCCCTGGGTAGGGGTGGTAGTAGTGGTAGGCATCTGGCACACCCTGGGTAGAGGTGGTAGTAGTGGTAGGCATCTGGCACCCCTGGGTAGAGGTGGGAGTAGTGACAGGCATCCAGCCCCCCATGGGTAGAGGTGGTAGTAGTGGTAGGCATCTGGCACCCCTGGGTAAGGGTGGTAGTAGTGGTAGGCATCTGGCACCCCTGGGTAGAGGTGGGAGTAGTGACAGACATCCAGCCCCCCATGGGTAGAGGTGGTAGTAGTGGAAGGCATCTGGCACCCCCTGGGTAAGGGTGGTAGTAGTGGTAGGCATCTGGCACCCCCTGGGTAGGGGTGGTAGTAGTGACAGGCATCCAGCCCCCATGGGTAGAGGTGGTAGTAGTGGTAGGCATCTGGCACCCCTGAGTAGGGGTGGTAGTGGTGGTGGGCATCTGGCACCCCCTGGGTAGAGGTGGGAGTAGTGGTAGGCATCTGGCACACCCTGGGTAGAGGTGGTAGTAGTGGTAGGCATCTGGCACCCCTGGGTAGAGGTGGGAGTAGTGACAGGCATCCAGCCCCCATGGGTAGAGGTGGTAGTAGTGACAGGCATCCAGCCCCCCATGGGTAGAGGTGGTAGTAGTGGTAGGCATCTGGCACCCCCTGAGTAGGGGTGGTAGTGGTGGTGGGCATCTCGCACCCCCTGGGTAGAGGTGGGAGTAGTGGTAGGCATCTGGCACACCCTGGGTAGAGGTGGTAGTAGTGGTAGGCATCTGGCACCCCTGGGTAGAGGTGGGAGTAGTGACAGGCATCCAGCCCCCATGGGTAGAGGTGGTAGTAGTGACAGGCATCCAGCCCCCATGGGTAGAGGTGGTAGTAGTGGTAGGCATCTGGCACCCCTGAGTAGGGGTGGTAGTGGTGGTGGGCATCTGGCACCCCCTGGGTAGAGGTGGGAGTAGTGGTAGGCATCTGGCACCCCTGGGTAAGGGTGGTAGTAGTGGTAGGTATCTGGCACCCCCTGGGTAGGGGTGGTAGTAGTGGTAGGCATCTGGCACACCCTGGGTAGAGGTGGTAGTAGTGGTAGGCATCTGGCACCCCCTGGGTAGAGGTGGGAGTAGTGACAGGCATCCAGCCCCCATGGGTAGAGGTGATAGTAGTGGTAGGCATCTGGCACCCCTGGGTAAGGGTGGTAGTAGTGGTAGGCATCTGGCACCCCTGGGTAGAGGTGGGAGTAGTGACAGGCATCCAGCCCCCATGGGTAGAGGTGGTAGTAGTGGTAGGCATCTGGCACCCCCTGGGTAAGGGTGGTAGTAGTGGTAGGCATCTGGCACCCCCTGGGTAGGGGTGGTAGTAGTGACAGGCATCCAGCCCCCATGGGTAGAGGTGGTAGTAGTGGTAGGCATCTGGCACCCCTGAGTAGGGGTGGTAGTGGTGGTGGGCATCTGGCACCCCTGGGTAGAGGTGGGAGTAGTGGTAGGCATCTGGCACACCCTGGGTAGAGGTGGTAGTAGTGGTAGGCATCTGGCACCCCTGGGTAGAGGTGGGAGTAGTGACAGGCATCCAGCCCCCATGGGTAGAGGTGGTAGTAGTGACAGGCATCCAGCCCCCATGGGTAGAGGTGGTAGTAGTGACAGGCATCCAGCCCCCATGGGTAGAGGTGGTAGTAGTGGTAGGCATCTGGCACCCCCTGGGTAGAGGTGGGAGTAGTGACAGGCATCCAGCCCCATGGGTAGAGGTGGTAGTAGTGACAGGCATCCAGCCCCCCATGGGTAGGGGTGGTAGTAGTGACAGGCATCCAGCCCCCCATGGGTAGAGGTGGTAGTAGTGGTAGGCTTCTGGCACCCCCTGAGTAGGGGTGGTAGTGGTGGTGGGCATCTGGCACCCCCTGGGTAGAGGTGGGAGTAGTGACAGGCATCCAGCCCCCATGGGTAGAGGTGGTAGTAGTGACAGGCATCCAGCCCCCATGGGTAGAGGTGGTAGTAGTGACAGGCATCCAGCCCCCATGGGTAGAGGTGGTAGTAGTGGTAGGCATCTGGCACCCCTGGGTAGGGGTGGTAGTGGTGGTAGGCATCCAGCCCCCATGGGTAGAGGTGGTAGTAGTGACAGGCATCCAGCCCCCATGGGTAGAGGTGGTAGTAGTGACAGGCATCCAGCCCCCCATGGGTAGAGGTGGTAGTAGTGGTAGGCATCTGGCACCCCTGGGTAGTGGTGGTAGTAGTGACAGGCATCCAGCCCCCATGGGTAGAGGTGGTAGTAGTGACAGGCATCCAGCCCCCCATGGGTAGAGGTGGTAGTAGTGGTAGGCATCTGGCACCCCCTGGGTAGGGGTGGTAGTGGTGGTAGGCATCCAGCCCCCCATGGGTAGAGGTGGTAGTAGTGACATGCCTCCAGCCCCCATGGGTAGAGGTGGTAGTAGTGACAAGCATCCAGCCCCCATGGGTAGAGGTGGTAGTAGTGGTAGGCATCTGGCACACCCTGGGTAAGGGTGGTAGTAGTGGTAGGCATCTGGCACCCCCTGGGTAAGGGTGGTAGTAGTGGTAGGCATCTGGCACCCCTGGGTAGGGGTGGTAGTAGTGGTAGGCATCTGGCACACCCTGGTTAGAGGTGGTAGTAGTGGTAGGCATCTGGCACCCCTGGGTAGAGGTGGGAGTAGTGACAGGCATCCAGCCCCCATGGGTAGAGGTGGTAGTAGTGGTAGGCATCTGGCACCCCTGGGTAAGGGTGGTAGTAGTGGTAGGCATCTGGCACCCCTGGGTAAGGGTGGTAGTAGTGGTAGGCATCTGGCACCCCCTGGGTAGGGGTGGTAGTAGTGGTAGGCATCTGGCACACCCTGGGTAGAGGTGGTAGTAGTGGTAGGCATCTGGCACCCCTGGGTAGAGGTGGGAGTAGTGACAGGCATCCAGCCCCCCATGGGTAGAGGTGGTAGTAGTGGTAGGCATCTGGCACCCCCTGGGTAGGGGTGGTAGTATTGGTAGGCATCTGGCACCCCCTGGGTAGAGGTGGGAGTAGTGACAGGCATCCAGCCCCCATGGGTAGAGGTGGTAGTAGTGGTAGGCATCTGGCACCCCTGGGTAAGGGTGGTAGTAGTGGTAGGCATCTGGCACCCCCTGGGTAGGGGTGGTAGTAGTGACAGGCATCCAGCCCCCCATGGGTAGAGGTGGTAGTAGTGGTAGGCATCTGGCACCCCCTGAGTAGGGGTGGGAGTGGTGGTGGGCATCTGGCACCCCTGGGTAGAGGTGGGAGTAGTGGTAGGCATCTGGCACACCCTGGGTAGAGGTGGTAGTAGTGGTAGGCATCTGGCACCCCTGGGTAGAGGTGGGAGTAGTGACAGGCATCCAGCCCCCATGGGTAGAGGTGGTAGTAGTGACAGGCATCCAGCCCCCATGGGTAGAGGTGGTAGTAGTGGTAGGCATCTGGCACCCCTGAGTAGGGGTGGTAGTGGTGGTGGGCATCTGGCACCCCCTGGGTAGAGGTGGGAGTAGTGGTAGGCATCTGGCACCCCCTGGGTAAGGGTGGTAGTAGTGGTAGGCATCTGGCACCCCCTGGGTAGGGGTGGTAGTAGTGGTAGGCATCTGGAACACCCTGGGTAGAGGTGGTAGTAGTGGTAGGCATCTGGCACCCCCTGGGTAGAGGTGGGAGTAGTGACAGGCATCCAGCCCCCCTGGGTAGGGGTGGTAGTAGTGGTAGGCATCTGGCACACCCTGGGTAGAGGTGGTAGTAGTGACAGGCATCCAGCCCCCCATGGGTAGGGGTGGTAGTAGTGACAGGCATCCAGCCCCCCATGGGTAGAGGTGGTAGTAGTGGTAGGCATCTGGCACCCCCTGAGTAGGGGTGGTAGTGGTGGTGGGCATCTGGCACCCCCTGGGTAGAGGTGGGAGTAGTGACAGGCATCCAGCCCCCATGGGTAGAGGTGGTAGTAGTGACAGGCATCCAGCCCCCATGGGTAGAGGTGGTAGTAGTGGTAGGCATCTGGCACCCCCTGGGTAGGGGTGGTAGTGGTGGTAGGCATCCAGCCCCCCATGGGTAGAGGTGGTAGTAGTGACAGACATCCAGCCCCCATGGGTAGAGGTGGTAGTAGTGACAGGCATCCAGCCCCCATGGGTAGAGGTGGTAGTAGTGGTAGGCATCTGGCACCCCTGG
The DNA here is from genome assembly GCA_963921515.1 of Calotriton arnoldi. Lineage (NCBI taxonomy): Eukaryota > Metazoa > Chordata > Amphibia > Caudata > Salamandridae > Calotriton > Calotriton arnoldi. The sequence goes on from CAWUFW010013283.1 coordinate 96,674, forward strand.
GTAGTGGTGGTAGTAGTGACAGGCATCCAGCCCCCCATGGGTAGAGGTGGTAGTAGTGACAGGCATCCAGCCCCCCATGGGTAGAGGTGGTAGTAGTGGTAGGCATCTGGCACCCCCTGGGTAGGGGTGGTAGTGGTGGTAGGCATCCACCCCCCATGGGTAGAGGTGGTAGTAGTGACAGGCCTCCAGCCCCCCATGGGTAGAGGTGGTAGTAGTGACAGGCATCCAGCCCCCCATGGGTAGAGCTGGTAGTAGTGGTAGGCATCTGGCACACCCTGGGTAAGGGTGGTAGTAGTGGTAGGCATCTGGCACCCCCTGGGTAGGGGTGGTAGTAGTGGTAGGCATCTGGCACCCCTGGGTAGGGGTGGTAGTAGTGGTAGGCATCTGGCACACCCTGGGTAGAGGTGGTAGTAGTGGTAGGCATCTGGCACCCCCTGGGTAGAGGTGGGAGTAGTGACAGGCATCCAGCCCCCCATGGGTAGAGGTGGTAGTAGTGGTAGGCATCTGGCACCCCTGGGTAGGGGTGGTAGTAGTGGTAGGCATCTGGCACCCCCTGGGTAAGGGTGGTAGTAGTGGTAGGCATCTGGCACCCCCTGGGTAGGGGTGGTAGTAGTGGTAGGCATCTGGCACACCCTTGGTAGAGGTGGTAGTAGTGGTAGGCATCTGGCACCCCCTGGGTAGAGGTGGGAGTAGTGACAGGCATCCAGCCCCCCATGGGTAGAGGTGGTAGTAGTGGTAAGCATCTGGCACCCCCTGGGTAAGGGTGGTAGTAGTGGTAGGCATCTGGCACCCCTGGGTAGAGGTGGGAGTAGTGACAGACATCCAGCCCCCCATGGGTAGAGGTGGTAGTAGTGGTAGGCATCTGGCACCCCCTGGGTAAGGGTGGTAGTAGTGGTAAGCATCTGGCACCCCTGGGTAGGGGTGGTAGTAGTGACAGGCATCCAGCCCCCATGGGTAGAGGTGGTAGTAGTGGTAGGCATCTGGCACCCCCTGAGTAGGGGTGGTAGTGGTGGTGGGCATCTGGCACCCCCTGGGTAGAGGTGGGAGTAGTGGTAGGCATCTGGCACACCCTGGGTAGAGGTGGTAGTAGTGGTAGGCATCTGGCACCCCCTGGGTAGAGGAGGGAGTAGTGACAGGCATCCAGCCCCCCATGGGTAGAGGTGGTAGTAGTGACAGGCATCCAGCCCCCCATGGGTAGAGGTGGTAGTAGTGGTAGGCATCTGGCACCCCCTGAGTAGGGGTGGTAGTGGTGGTGGGCATCTGGCACCCCTTGGGTAGAGGTGGGAGTAGTGGTAGGCATCCTGCCCCCCCTGGGTAAGGGTGGTAGTAGTGGTAGGCTTCTGGCACCCCCTGGGTAGGGGTGGTAGTAGTGGTAGGCATCTGGCACACCCTGGGTAGAGGTGGTAGTAGTGGTAGGCATCTGGCACCCCCTGGGTAGAGGTGGGAGTAGTGACAGGCATCCAGCCCCCCATGGGTAGAGGTGGTAGTAGTGGTAGGCATCTGGCACCCCTGGGTAAGGGTGGTAGTAGTGGTAGGCATCTGGCACCCCTGGGTAGAGGTGGGAGTAGTGACAGGCATCCAGCCCCCATGGGTAGAGGTGGTAGTAGTGGTAGGCATCTGGCACCCCCTGGGTAAGGGTGGTAGTAGTGGTAGGCATCTGGCACCCCCTGGGTAAGAGGTGGTAGTAGTGGTAGGCATCTGGCACCCCCTGGGTAGGGGTGGTAGTAGTGGTAGGCATCTGGCACACCCTGGGTAGAGGTGGTAGTAGTGGTAGGCATCTGGCACCCCCTGGGTAGAGGTGGGAGTAGTGACAGGCATCCAGCCCCCATGGGTAGAGGTGGTAGTAGTGGTAGGCATCTGGCACACCCTGGGTAGAGGTGGTAGTAGTGGTAGGCATCTGGCACCCCTGGGTAGAGGTGGGAGTAGTGACAGGCATCCAGCCCCCATGGGTAGAGGTGGTAGTAGTGGTAGGCATCTGGCACCCCTGGGTAAGGGTGGTAGTAGTGGTAGGTATCTGGCACCCCCTGGGTAGGGGTGGTAGTAGTGACAGGCATCCAGCCCCCCATGGGTAGAGGTGGTAGTAGTGGTAGGCATCTGGCACCCCTGAGTAGGGGTGGTAGTGGTGGTGGGCATCTGGCACCCCTGGGTAAAGGTGGGAGTAGTGACAGGCATCCAGCCCCCATGGGTAGAGGTGGTAGTAGTGACAGGCATCCAGCCCCCATGGGTAGAGGTGGTAGTAGTGACAGGCATCCAGCCCCCATGGGTAGAGGTGGTAGTAGTGGTAGGCATCTGGCACCCCTGGGTAGGGGTGGTAGTGGTGGTAGGCATCCAGCCCCCCATGGGTAGAGGTGGGAGTAGTGACAGGCATCCAGCCCCCCATGGGTAGAGGTGGTAGTAGTGACAGGCATCCAGCCCCCCATGGGTAGAGGTGGTAGTAGTGGTAGGCATCTGGCACCCCCTGGGTAGTGGTGGTAGTAGTGACAGGCATCCAGCCCCCATGGGTAGAGGTGGTAGTAGTGACAGGCATCCAGCCCCCATGGGTAGAGGTGGTAGTAGTGGTAGGCATCTGGCACCCCCTGGGTAGGGGTGGTAGTGGTGGTAGGCATCCAGCCCCCATGGGTAGAGGTGGTAGTAGTGACAGGCCTCCAGCCCCCCATGGGTAGAGGTGGTAGTAGTGACAGGCATCCAGCCCCCATGGGTAGAGGTGGTAGTAGTGGTAGGCATCTGGCACACCCTGGGTAAGGGTGGTAGTAGTGGTAGGCATCTAGCACCCCCTGGGTAAGGGTGGTAGTAGTGGTAGGCATCTGGCACCCCCTGGGTAGGGGTGGCAGTAGTGGTAGGCATCTGGCACACCCTGGGTAGAGGTGGTAGTAGTGGTAGGCATCTGGCACCCCTGGGTAGAGGTGGGAGTAGTGACAGGCATCCAGCCCCCATGGGTAGAGGTGGTAGTAGTGGTAGGCATCTGGCACCCCCTGGGTAAGGGTGGTAGTAGTGGTAGGCATCTGGCACCCCTGGGTAAGGGTGGTAGTAGTGGTAGGCATCTGGCACCCCCTGGGTAGGGGTGGTAGTAGTGGTAGGCATCTGGCACACCCTTGGTAGAGGTGGTAGTAGTGGTAGGCATCTGGCACCCCTGGGTAGAGGTGGGAGTAGTGACAGGCATCCAGCCCCCATGGGTAGAGGTGGTAGTAGTGGTAGGCATCTGGCACCCCCTGGGTAAGGGTGGTAGTAGTGGTAGGCATCTGGCACCCCTGGGTAGAGGTGGGAGTAGTGACAGACATCCAGCCCCCCATGGGTAGAGGTGGTAGTAGTGGTAGGCATCTGGCACCCCCTGGGTAAGGGTGGTAGTAGTGGTAGGCATCTGGCACCCCCTGGGTAGGGGTGGTAGTAGTGACAGGCATCTAGCCCCCAATGGGTAGAGGTGGTAGTAGTGGTAGGCATCTGGCACCCCTGAGTAGGGGTGGTAGTGGTGGTGGGCATCTGGCACCCCCTGGGTAGAGGTGGGAGTAGTGGTAGGCATCTGGCACACCCTGGGTAGAGGTGGTAGTAGTGGTAGGCATCTGGCACCCCTGGGTAGAGGTGGGAGTAGTTACAGGCATCCAGCCCCCCATGGGTAGAGGTGGTAGTAGTGACAGGCATCCAGCCCCCATGGGTAGAGGTGGTAGTAGTGGTAGGCATCTGGCACCCCTGAGTAGGGGTGGTAGTGGTGGTGGGCATCTGGCACCCCTGGGTAGAGGTGGGAGTAGTGGTAGGCATCTGGCACCCCCTGGGTAAGGGTGGTAGTAGTGGTAGGCATCTGGCACCCCCTGGGTAGGGGTGGTAGTAGTGGTAGGCATCTGGCACACCCTGGGTAGAGGTGGTAGTAGTGGTAGGCATCTGGCACCCCCTGGGTAAGGGTGGTAGTAGTGGTAGGCATCTGGAACCCCCTGGGTAGGGGTGGTAGTAGTGACAGGCATCCAGCCCCCCATGGGTAGAGGTGGCAGTAGTGGTAGGCATCTGGCACCCCCTGAGTAGGGGTGGTAGTGGTGGTGGGCATCTGGCACCCCCTGGGTAGAGGTGGGAGTAGTGGTAGGCATCTGGCACACCCTGGGTAGAGGTGGAAGTAGTGGTAGGCATCTGGTACCCCCTGGGTAGAGGTGGGAGTAGTGACAGGCATCCAGCCCCCCATGGGTAGAGGTGGTAGTAGTGACAGGCATCCAGCCCCCCATGGGTAGAGGTGGTAGTAGTGGTAGGCATCTGGCACCCCTGAGTAGGGGTGGTAGTGGTGGTGGGCATCTGGCACCCCCTGGGTAGAGGTGGGAGTAGTGGTAGGCATCTGGCACCCCCTGGGTAAGGGTGGTAGTAGTGGTAGGCATCTGGCACCCCCTGGGTAGGGGTGGTAGTAGTGGTAGGCATCTGGCACACCCTGGGTAGAGGTGGTAGTAGTGACAGGCATCCAGCCCCCCATGGGTAGGGGTGGTAGTAGTGACAGGCATCCAGCCCCCCATGGGTAGAGGTGGTAGTAGTGGTAGGCATCTGGCACCCCTGAGTAGGGGTGGTAGTGGTGGTGGGCATCTGGCACCCCTGGGTAGAGGTGGGAGTAGTGACAGGCATCCAGCCCCCCATGGGTAGAGGTGGTAGTAGTGACAGGCATCCAGCCCCCCATGGGTAGAGGTGGTAGTAGTGACAGGCATCCAGCCCCCCATGGGTAGAGGTGGTAGTAGTGGTAGGCATCTGGCACCCCCTGGGTAGGGGTGGTAGTGGTGGTAGGCATCCAGTCCCCCATGGGTAGAGGTGGTAGTAGTGACAGGCATCCAGCCCCCCATGGGTAGAGGTGGTAGTAGTGACAGGCATCCAGCCCCCCATGGGTAGAGGTGGTAGTAGTGGTAGGCATCTGGCACCCCCTGGGTAGTGCTGGTAGTAGTGACAGGCATCCAGCCCCCATGGGTAGAGGTGGTAGTAGTGACAGGCATCCAGCCCCCATGGGTAGAGGTGGTAGTAGTGGTAGGCATCTGGCACCCCCTGGGTAGGGGTGGTAGTGGTGGTAGGCATCCAGCCCCCATGGGTAGAGGTGGTAGTAGTGACAGGCCTCCAGCCCCCCATGGGTAGAGGTGGTAGTAGTGACAGGCATCCAGCCCCCATGGGTAGAGGTGGTAGTAGTGGTAGGCATCTGGCACACCCTGGGTAAGGGTGGTAGTAGTGGTAGGCATCTGGCACCCCCTGGGTAAGGGTGGTAGTAGTGGTAGGCATCTGGCACCCCTGGGTAGGGGTGGTAGTAGTGGTAGGCATCTGGCACACCCTGGGTAGAGGTGGTAGTAGTGGTAGGCATCTGGCACCCCTGGGTAGAGGTGGGAGTAGTGACAGGCATCCAGCCCCCCATGGGTAGAGGTGGTAGTAGTGGTAGGCATCTGGCACCCCCTGGGTAAGGGTGGTAGTAGTGGTAGGCATCTGGCACCCCTGGGTAAGGGTGGTAGTAGTGGTAGGCATCTGGCACCCCCTGGGTAGGGGTGGTAGTAGTGGTAGGCATCTGGCACACCCTTCGTAGAGGTGGTAGTAGTGGTAGGCATCTGGCACCCCCTGGGTAGAGGTGGGAGTAGTGACAGGCAACCAGCCCCCCATGGGTAGAGGTGGTAGTAGTGGTAGGCATCTGGCACCCCCTGGGTAAGGGTGGTAGTAGTGGTAGGCATCTGGCACCGCCTGGGTAGAGGTGGGAGTAGTGACAGACATCCAGCCCCCCATGGGTAGAGGTGGTAGTAGTGCTAGGCATCTGGCACCCCCTGGGTAAGGGTGGTAGTAGTGGTAGGCATCTGGCACCCCTGGGTAGGGGTGGTAGTAGTGACAGGCATCCAGCCCCCATGGGTAGAGGTGGTAGTAGTGGTAGGCATCTGGCACCCCTGAGTAGGGGTGGTAGTGGTGGTGGGCATCTGGCACCCCCTGGGTAGAGGTGGGAGTAGTGGTAGGCATCTGGCACACCCTGGGTAGAGGTGGTAGTAGTGGTAGGCATCTGGCACCCCCTGGGTAGAGGTGGGAGTAGTGACAGGCATCCAGCCCCCCATGGGTAGAGGTGGTAGTAGTGACAGGCATCCAGCCCCCCATGGGTAGAGGTGGTAGTAGTGGTAGGCATCTGGCACCCCTGAGTAGGGGTGGTAGTGGTGGTGGGCATCTGGCACCCCCTGGGTAGAGGTGGTAGTAGTGGTAGGCATCTGGCACCCCCTGGGTAGAGGTGGGAGTAGTGACAGGCATCCAGCCCCCATGGGTAGAGGTGGTAGTAGTGGTAGGCATCTGGCACCCCTGGGTAAGGGTGGTAGTAGTGGTAGGCATCTGGCACCCCTGGGTAAGGGTGGTAGTAGTGGTAGGCATCTGGCACCCCCTGGGTAGGGGTGGTAGTAGTGGTAGGCATCTGGCACACCCTGGGTAGAGGTGGTAGTAGTGGTAGGCATCTGGCACCCCCTGGGTAGAGGTGGGAGTAGTGACAGGCATCCAGCCCCCATGGGTAGAGGTGGTAGTAGTGGTAGGCATCTGGCACCCCCTGGGTAAGGGTGGTAGTAGTGGTAGGCATCTGGCACCCCCTGGGTAGAGGTGGGAGTAGTGACAGGCATCCAGCCCCCCATGGGTAGAGGTGGTAGTAGTGGTAGGCATCTGGCACCCCCTGGGTAAGGGTGGTAGTAGTGGTAGGCATCTGGCACCCCCTGGGTAGGGGTGGTAGTAGTGACAGGCATCCAGCCCCCCATGGGTAGAGGTGGTAGTAGTGGTAGGCATCTGGCACACCCTGGGTAGAGGTGGTAGTAGTGACAGGCATCCAGCCCCCCATGGGTAGGGGTGGTAGTAGTGACAGGCATCCAGCCCCCATGGGTAGAGGTGGTAGTAGTGGTAGGCATCTGGCACCCCCTGAGTAGGGGTGGTAGTGGTGGTGGGCATCTGGCACCCCTGGGTAGAGGTGGGAGTAGTGACAGGCATCCAGCCCCCCATGGGTAGAGGTGGTAGTAGTGACAGGCATCCAGCCCCCATGGGTAGAGGTGGTAGTAGTGACAGGCATCCAGCCCCCATGGGTAGAGGTGGTAGTAGTGGTAGGCATCTGGCACCCCCTGGGTAGGGGTGGTAGTGGTGGTAGGCATCCAGCCCCCCATGGGTAGAGGTGGTAGTAGTGACAGACATCCAGCCCCCCATGGGTAGAGGTGGTAGTAGTGACAGGCATCCAGCCCCCATGGGTAGAGGTGGTAGTAGTGGTAGGCATCTGGCACCCCTGGGTAGGGGTGGCAGTAGTGACAGGCATCCAGCCCCCCATGGGTAGAGGTGGTAGTAGTGGTAGGCATCTGGCACCCCTGGGTAGGGGTGGTAGTAGTGGTAGGCATCTGTCACACCCTGGGTAGAGGTGGTAGTAGTGGTAGGCATCTGGCACCCCCTGGGTAGAGGTGGGAGTAGTGACAGGCATCCAGCCCCCATGGGTAGAGGTGGTAGTAGTGGTAGGCATCTGGCACCCCTGGGTAAGGGTGGTAGTAGTGGTAGGCATCTGGCACCCCTGGGTAGAGGTGGGAGTAGTGACAGACATCCAGCCCCCCATGGGTAGAGGTGGTAGTAGTGGTAGGCATCTGGCACCCCCTGGGTAAGGGTGGTAGTAGTGGTAGGCATCTGGTACCCCCTGGGTAGGGGTGGTAGTAGTGACAGGCATCCAGCCCCCCATGGGTAGAGGTGGTAGTAGTGGTAGGCATCTGGCACCCCCTGAGTAGGGGTGGTAGTGGTGGTGGGCATCTGGCACCCCCTGGGTAGAGGTGGGAGTAGTGGTAGGCATCTGGCACACCCTGGGTAGAGGTGGTAGTAGTGGTAGGCATCTGGCACCCCTGGGTAGAGGTGGGAGTAGTGACAGGCATCCAGCCCCCATGGGTAGAGGTGGTAGTAGTGACAGGCATCCAGCCCCCATGGGTAGAGGTGGTAGTAGTGGTAGGCATCTGGCACCTCCTGAGTAGGGGTGGTAGTGGTGGTGGGCATCTGGCACCCCCTGGGTAGAGGTGGGAGTAGTGGTAGGCATCTGGCACCCCCTGGGTAAGGGTGGTAGTAGTGGTAGGTATCTGGCACCCCCTGGGTAGGGGTGGTAGTAGTGGTAGGCATCTGGCACACCCTGGGTAGAGGTGGTAGTAGTGGTAGGCATCTGGCACCTCCTGGGTAGAGGTGGGAGTAGTGACAGGCATCCAGCCCCCCATGGGTAGAGGTGATAGTAGTGGTAGGCATCTGGCACCCCCTGGGTAAGGGTGGTAGTAGTGGTAGGCATCTGGCACCCCCTGGGTAGAGGTGGGAGTAGTGACAGGCATCCAGCCCCCCATGGGTAGAGGTGGTAGTAGTGGTAGGCATCTGGCACCCCCTGGGTAAGGGTGGTAGTAGTGACAGGCATCCAGCCCCCCATGGGTAGAGGTGGTAGTAGTGGTAGGCATCTGGCACCCCCTGAGTAGGGGTGGTAGTGGTGGTGGGCATCTGGCACCCCCTGGGTAGAGGTGGTAGTAGTGGTAGGCATCTGGCACACCCTGGGTAGAAGTGGTAGTAGTGGTAGGCATCTGGCACCCCCTGGGTAGAGGTGGGAGTAGTGACAGGCATCCAGCCCCCCATGGGTAGAGGTGGTAGTAGTGACAGGCATCCAGCCCCCCATGGGTAGAGGTGTTAGTAGTGAAAGGCATCCAGCCCCCCATGGGTAGAGGTGGTAGTAGTGGTAGGCATCTGGCACCCCCTGGGTAGATGTGGGAGTAGTGACAGGCATCCAGCCCCATGGGTAGAGGTGGTAGTAGTGACAGGCATCCAGCCCCCATGGGTAGGGGTGGTAGTAGTGACAGGCATCCAGCCCCCATGGGTAGAGGTGGTAGTAGTGGTAGGCATCTGGCACCCCCTGAGTAGGGGTGGTAGTGGTGGTGGGCATCTGGCACCCCTGGGTAGAGGTGGGAGTAGTGACAGGCATCCAGCCCCCCATGGGTAGAGGTGGTAGTAGTGACAGGCATCCAGCCCCCATGGGTAGAGGTGGTAGTAGTGACAGGCATCCAGCCCCCATGGGTAGAGGTGGTAGTAGTGGTAGGCATCTGGCACCCCCTGGGTAGGGGTGGTAGTGGTGGTAGGCATCCAGCCCCCCATGGGTAGAGGTGGTAGTAGTGACAGGCATCCAGCCCCCCATGGGTAGAGGTGGTAGTAGTGACAGGCATCCAGCCCCCATGGGTAGAGGTGGTAGTAGTGGTAGGCATCTGGCACCCCCTGGGTAGTGGTGGTAGTAGTGACAGGCATCCAGCCCCCATGGGTAGAGGTGGTAGTAGTGACAGGCATCCAGCCCCCCATGGGTAGAGGTGGTAGTAGTGGTAGGCATCTGGCACCCCTGGGTAGGGGTGGTAGTGGTGGTAGGCATCCAGCCCCCCATGGGTAGAGGTGGTAGTAGTGACATGCCTCCAGCCCCCATGGGTAGAGGTGGTAGTAGTGACAAGCATCCAGCCCCCATGGGTAGAGGTGGTAGTAGTGGTAGGCATCTGGCACACCCTGGGTAAGGGTGGTAGTAGTGGTAGGCATCTGGCACCCCCTGGGTAAGGGTGGTAGTAGTGGTAGGCATCTGGCACCCCCTGGTTAGGGGTGGTAGTAGTGGTAGGCATCTGGCACACCCTGGGTAGAGGTGGTAGTAGTGGTAGGCATCTGGCACCCCCTGGGTAGAGGTGGGAGTAGTGACAGGCATCCAGCCCCCATGGGTAGAGGTGGTAGTAGTGGTAGGCATCTGGCACCCCTGGGTAAGGGTGGTAGTAGTGGTAGGCATCTGGCACCCCCTGGGTAAGGGTGGTAGTAGTGGTAGGCATCTGGCACCCCCTGGGTAGGGGTGGTAGTAGTGGTAGGCATCTGGCACACCCTGGGTAGAGGTGGTAGTAGTGGTAGGCATCTGGCACCCCCTGGGTAGAGGTGGGAGTAGTGACAGGCATCCAGCCCCCCATGGGTAGAGGTGGTAGTAGTGGTAGGCATCTGGCACCCCCTGGGTAAGGGTGGTAGTAGTGGTAGGCATCTGGCACCCCCTGGGTAGAGGTGGGAGTAGTGACAGACATCCAGCCCCCCATGGGTAGAGGTGGTAGTAGTGGTAGGCATCTGGCACCCCCTGGGTAAGGGTGGTAGTAGTGGTAGGCATCTGGCACCCCCTGGGTAGGGGTGGTAGTAGTGACAGGCATCCAGCCCCCCATGGGTAGAGGTGGTAGTAGTGGTAGGCATCTGGCACCCCCTGAGTAGGGGTGGTAGTGGTGGTGGGCATCTGGCACCCCCTGGGTAGAGGTGGGAGTAGTGGTAGGCATCTGGCACACCCTGGGTAGAGGTGGTAGTAGTGGTAGGCATCTGGCACCCCCTGGGTAGAGGTGGGAGTAGTGACAGGTATCCAGCCCCCATGGGTAGAGGTGGTAGTAGTGACAGGCATCCAGCCCCCCATGGGTAGAGGTGGTAGTAGTGACAGGCATCCAGCCCCCATGGGTAGAGGTGGTAGTAGTGGTAGGCATCTGGCACCCCCTGGGTAGAGGTGGGAGTAGTGACAGGCATCCAGCCCCCCATGGGTAGAGGTGGTAGTAGTGACAGGCATCCAGCCCCCCATGGGTAGAGGTGGTAGTAGTGACAGGCATCCAGCCCCCCATGGGTAGAGGTGGTAGTAGTGGTAGGCATCTGGCACCCCTGGGTAGTGGTGGTAGTGGTGGTAGGCATCCAGCCCCCCATGGGTAGAGGTGGTAGTAGTGACAGGCATCCAGCCCCCCATGGGTAGAGGTGGTAGTAGTGACAGGCATCCAGCCCCCATGGGTAGAGGTGGTAGTAGTGGTAGGCATCTGGCACCCCTGGGTAGTGGTGGTAGTAGTGACAGGCATCCAGCCCCCATGGGTAGAGGTGGTAGTAGTGACAGGCATCCAGCCCCCCATGGGTAGAGGTGGTAGTAGTGGTAGGCATCTGGCACCCCCTGGGTAGGGGTGGTAGTGGTGGTAGGCATCCAGCCCCCCATGGGTAGAGGTGGTAGTAGTGACAGGCATCCAGCCCCCCATGGGTAGAGGTGGTAGTAGTGACAGGCATCCAGCCCCCCATGGGTAGAGGTGCTAGTAGTGGTAGGCATCTGGCACACCCTGGGTAAGGGTGGTAGTAGTGGTAGGCATCTGGCACCCCCTGGGTAAGGGTGGTAGTAGTGGTAGGCATCTGGCACCCCCTGGGTAGGGGTGGTAGTAGTGGTAGGCATCTGACACACCCTGGGTAGAGGTGGTAGTAGTGGTAGGCATCTGGCACCCCCTGGGTAGAGGTGGGAGTAGTGACAGGCATCCAGCCCCCATGGGTAGAGGTGGTAGTAGTGGTAGGCATCTGGCACCCCCTGGGTAAGGGTGGTAGTAGTGGTAGGCATCTGGCACCCCCTGGGTAAGGGTGGTAGTAGTGGTAGGCATCTGGCACCCCCTGGGTAGGGGTGGTAGTAGTGGTAGGCATCTGGCACACCCTGGGTAGAGGTGGTAGTAGTGGTAGGCATCTGGCACCCCCTGAGTAGGGGTGGTGGTGGTGGTGGGCATCCAGGCCCCTATGTGTATATGTGGCATTGCTGATGGCCATCCCGCCCCAATGGTGCTGCTGTTGCTGGTGTAAGTAATTTCTGCATCCATCTGTGTGTGTGTGATATGTCGGGTACGTGTAGTTTGTTTTTGTGGTTGGTGTCTGACTTACCTTCTGCGCCGTACGCGTCCGTGCCTGTTCCGGTAGTAGATGTAGAATATCGGTAGGATCGGCACGATGGGATTCATAGTTGGTTCGTCTCGTTCGTCTTTCTCTTTGCTTCGCCTCGTCCTCGTCGCTGGCGTGTTCGTCTCGTAGCCGTGGATCGTGTTGTGGCGCGAATCGGAGCTTATGTGCGCCTCTCCCGGATGCTTTGACGTGCCGTGCGTAGCGACGGGTTCGGCGCGTACGGAAAGCGCATCGTACTTGTCCGGCCGGACGGGGCTGCATTTTGGCTTCCGTGCGACTCGATTTTGCGTTTCCCGATCCGCCTCGGTCGGAAAACAGGACCTGGATTGGGTGAGTACGACTGGGTCGGAATCTATGCAGTTGTGCGCATCGTACTTGCTCGTTCGGAATAATGTGCGGATCGGTCGGGAAACAGGCATTCGCCTGGCTTTTTTCCCAGCCAAATAGTGTTAGGTGCGCCTCCGACCGAGATCGGAATCGGCCCCTAAGACATGACCTTCATAAGAGAGAACTTTTCTTCAGTATCTGATCCTGAGACGTTTTGGAGCACAATAATATATGGGAGTTGGAAATACTGATGAAAGAAAGCAGCCAGATTCTACCAGTGTGGCAATATTGTGGATGGATGTGCAGGAAAGGGACATAATTATCCTCATCTTTTTTGACAATTGCTACCTTGGTTTCTGAAAATTGCAAAATCTATTACTTGGAATGTATATTGAATCCCATAAATTTCATCTGTTGAGAGGGAATTAGAGATGACTTGTCCTAATTGATCACAAACTACAGATCTGGAATGAGGCAAATAGCAGACTGAATTTGATTCATCAACAATAGTTGATACTGAGGTAAAAAGAACATGTCATCTAATTAGAACAGCATGTAGAAATCTTAAGTTCAAAGAGTGTCCATTAGAGATTTTTGGAGCTTGGTGAAGCACAAAGAAGCTTAGACAGACCAAAAGGGAAAGAGGTGAACTGATAGGTTTGAGAACTCCAGAAAAATTGAAGGATCATCTGCGTCCAGGGTAAATTGGAACTGAACGGTCGGCAACCTTCACATCAAGCCACAAAATTCTATCTGATGAATGAAGAACATTATGGAGATTGAAAATTGTCTGCATCTTGAATTGATGATACAAGGTAATCAGATTTAGTCCTTTAAATATATGACAAGAAGAAAAAAATGTGTGTTTCTATTTCTACAATTATTATGTCGCTCACGAAATGCTGAGGGTGTATAAAGCACTAGTTGATGGCCCCTGTTCTCAGATTCTGTTAGATGTGTTAGGTTACCTGGAATTGCTCTGGTTGTGACCATTATTATAAACGTGAGTTTCCCAGAAGGTGCCATAAATGCCTTCCAGTACCCATCTGCGCAAACCAGTCTGAACAACTACCAACATAAGCAGAAGGAGAAAGCTTATGGGAGAGAGTGAGTCTTCTTCACTGGTGTTGACATAACAGCAGTTTCACTCATTTTTTGTACAGTAATCAGCCTTTTGGTTTTCAATGATAAGCCTCTCTCGTGTTTCCTGAGTTAGTCTTCTTAATTAGTATATGAGCAAGTTCTTTCACTCAGTCTTTGGTTTATTCTTTCACAATTATTTTACTCTTGCTTCTAGTAATATCAATACTGCTATATTGGTTTGGTAACATTAGTCTCTCTTGTTAGTTCTTTCACTAGTTAGTTTGGATCATACTTTTCACATACACCCTCCAATGGATAACACAATGTTGCTTCCAGGTGGGCCAGGTCCAGGGGAAATCCCGAGTTTATTAAATTAAAGGAGGAGGCGCACGTGGCCCCCCTCCATGGGCATGTTTATGCAGGGGGACAAGCACCTCCATGGGGCTTATGTTTAGTTTAAGGTGGGGGACCCGGGCCTTTAAATAAAATGAATAGGGAGACGGCATGGACCCCTGTGCCCGGGGACCACCACCATCCCGGGGCTTTTGTTAAATAAAACACAGGGGGCTGCACGGACCCCCAACCCTGATACCACCACCTCCCCAGGGCCAATACAAGAAAGGTCAGTGATGTCACTGACCATGTTATATGTGAGGTCATAAGCAGTGCATTGCGGGGGCGTAAGTTATAGTTAGCTCAGGCAACCATAACTGCTGAATTTCACTGGTTTTGTATGAGTGAAATCTGAGCCTAACTATAACGTCCCTGTAACCTTTGGATTTTTCAGTGAATTTCTAAGGTTTTTAAATTCTATTTTCTAACTAAGACGTCCCTGTAACCTTCAGTTTTTACAGTGAATATCTACGTGTTTTTTAATTCTATTTTTGAACTATAACATCCCTGTAACCTTTGATTTTTTCAGTGCATATATATATATGTGATCAAGGCCTGTTGAGGCTGAAACGCGTTATGGCGGACTATCAGCAATAAACACGTTGCACCAGCCACTTCGAGTCCGTGTCCGCCTTTTTCAATACAGGACATGGAATGAGCGGATAATTTTGATATATATAGAAATATGTATATATATATATATATATATATCGCCACACTATCCCTTTTGACAGGGATTTCCTCACCGCACTCGCTGCTCCGTATTATGAAAAGCAATAAAACACCAATCGTCCATTAGTAGTTCAAGGGTGTTTTAATTTCCAAAAGCTGCCAACACACAACCCCAACGCGTTTCAGTCTCAGCCGAGACCTTGCTCACGGGGAACAATCGACAAACACAGAGCGACATTACCTTTCCACTATATTTAAACAATCGTGACCTAACTTCCTGTTAAGGCCATCTGTTGCATTATGGTATTCGAAGTTTCGCATTTCCTGTGTTGTCGTTTGACCTTGATACCACATTTTAGAGTTAAAATCACATTATGGCAACAAACTTGCATGATAACATTTCAATTACATGATTTCTTTGGTAGGCAAAGCTTAGTTACAGATTACGCTGCATCGAATCTTTTCATTATTGCAGTATATGCTATATTTACAAAAAGGAAAGCTAATATCAGTAATTGAAAATTATTGGTGAATCCATCCATTCAAACATTTAAGGGATTGTGTGATTTGCTTCTACCAAACCCGGGGCTTGAACCCTGATTGCCTATTTACATTAGTGATGTTTTAACATGCTGTGCTGTTCCATCTTATTTGTTTTTCTCCCCTCCAGTTCTTAGTGTTTGTCGCCCAATACAATATTCTTAATATCAAGCCCGGGCAACTAGCCAATGGGTTGATATTCTCATCAGGAGTGTACACTTTCCATCCTGGTACCTTGCCTGGTTAATAACTTTCGAGCATTGACGAGGGGGGAGCGGGTCCTATCTATCCCCATGGTGTTAACATACTAAGGGGCCGATTCCGATCTCGGCCGGTAGTGCTCCGAATCGGATTCGGATTTACCGGATCCGATTCGGAGCCCTGTTTCCCGACCGAATCGTACGCGGGTCCGGCCGAGCAAGTACGATGCAAGCTCCCGCGAAATCGCCGACCGACTCGTACGCGGCTTCAACACGCTCCGACCGACTCGCACGGACACGACTCGCACCGCGCTATGGAGACGTTTCCCGGCCGGGTAAGTACGATGCATGCTGCGAGCAGTCCGACCGACTCGCACCGTCCGGCTCAAAAAAGCTGTCGGAGCCGGGCTTTGGGGGTCCGCGTCGGACCACCCTGTACATGTAGGCGCGCGAGTCGCACACATGGGGGACCCATGGGTCCCCCCTACCTGTGCATGTATGCCGCGATGCGCATGGACGCGTACCCGCTGTAGGGGGTGCCCTTGTTCGCCTCGCACCCATTGAGTCAATGGGAGCCCGCGTACGCGTTGTACGACCGGCTCCCATTGACTTCAATGGGAGTCCGACCGAATCGAGTCCGATAGCATGCGAATGCATCGTACTCGTCCGGTCGGACTGCTAGGGTCCGATTCGGTCGGAATTCTCTCCGGGTCCGGCTCGGTCGGAGAGATTTCCGTCCGGAATCGGAATCGGCCCCTTGTTCTGCACTGCCATGATTTCTAACGTTCAAGTGCTCATTAAATTAAATTAATCGTGCCCCCCAGTGGGCCAATACACTCTTTAAACGCCTAATGCATCTATGGGTTATGCCCCTGTATTTATTCCAATCCACCCTTCCTTTGTTGCTACGATCATTGTCAGTGATTTAGACCAATTTTTTCTTTCATTCTAGATTCATGCCTTGCAGTAACCATATGTTATATATCATCCCTTCATTAATTGATGCCATAAGCACCATGGAGGTTTCATTACAACATATATACAGTTAAAAACAGATACAAGGGAGGTTAATGTTCTTGTCATTGTTGTCAGTTCATATGCTTATATACGATGTCACTCAATGCACACGGCATCATGTATTATCAAGTCTCATTAGATCAACGTGCTTTTGTGTGCATCACAAATGTGAATGAATAAGTGAATAAGTGGGGTGCTTATGAATCTTGGGGAGGAAGTAAATGGTCGCTGTTTTAGGATGGTTGACCGTCAGATATTTCATTACGTCATCGTCTAGGAGATTGTTATCTTTCCATGCCAACAATTTCTGATCCAATTCCAGTTTCAATCTCTTGGTAGGATTTTCTTTCAATCGTTCATAATATTCTCTATTTCTCAGTTGGGAATGGGCTTCTACTATGTAGGTTTCTTTGTCCATTACAATAATGTTTCCGCCTTTATCTGCCATTTTTATTTCGATTGTCTCACATTTTTTCAGATTTTCCAAGGCTGCTCGTTCTTGTTTGGACAGGTTATCCAATTTTTAAGGTATTTGAGTTGATACAGTTCTTTGGTAACTGCTTCTTGAAACATATCAATTTTATTCCCCTGCGGCAGTTGAGGGTAATATCTCAATTTGGGCTTCATCCCACTAGTTCCTGCTACAAGTTGTGTACAATGAGCTCCTATGCCTGGGCTTGGGGAATCTGGATCTTCATTGAGTTCCATTAGGGCTACAAAACTTGTAGAATCCCTAGCTAATAAATCCATGGTAGGCGCTGGAAGTTTTTTTCTGTAGTTAGCCAGTTTTTCATTTTCTGCGAAAGTTTTTGCCAATTTTATTTTGCGGATATATTTATATAAGTCAATCCTGACTTGTGATAAATCCGTTGTGTTTGTAGGGCAAAAGTTGAGTCCACGCTTGAGGAGTTTTGTCTGTTTCCGTTAATACTTTTTTTGAGAGGTTGATTACTTGAAGATCTTGTGATTCCATCGTCTCGATTATGTCCACTTCTGTCTCATGCTCCTTGTTGTTGTACCTATTCTTGTTGAATCTGTGGAGCCGCTTGCCTCTCCTTGTTGGTTTGGACGTGTACGTCCGCGTCCTCTTCCTCTTCCACGATTTCCTGTTTGTTGAGCCCCGGCTGTTTTCTCCCAGTTCTTCTGCTGGAGGGCCAGCCGCATATCGCCTAAAAAACTGTTCTTCGGTCTTGCTCCAGTCTGATCTTTCTCACCCTCGCTTGTCTCAGTGGAGGTCAGTGAGGATATACTCCCCGTCGAGGTCGTCGCGGAATCCATTTTATCCTGCAATTGAAATCTATCAAATTTTCTAGCGTAGGTAAAGATTCTTCCCTCTAGATAATCCTCCTTATCACGCTGAAATTTGGTATGCTTCCTCAGTTGTACTGTTTCTTCATGTTTTTCAATATACCCCTCTAATTCTTCCTTGAATTTAGCTTGCTCTGGAACAGGTGGAACAACAAGTCCGCGGCGGAGACAGAGAAAAAATCTTGCGGCAAAAGGAATCTAGACACATACTTAATTTCCGAACTTTGACCCCGAGAGGGCTGAATCAAGATGAGGAGCTTCATTCACATTTGTGATGCACACAAAAGCACGTTGATCTAATGAGACTTGATAATACATGATGATGTGTGCACTGAGTGACATCGTATATAAGCATATGAACTGACAACAATGACAAGAACATTAACCTCCCTTGTATCTGTTTTTAACTGTATATATGTTGTAATGAAACCTCCATGGTGCTTATGGCATCAATTAATGAAGGGATGATATATAACATATGGTTACTGCAAGGCATGAATCTAGAATGAAAGAAAAAATTGGTCTAAATCACTGACAATGATCGTAGCAACAAAGGAAGGGTGGATTGGAAGAAATACAGGGGCATAACCCATAGATGCATTAGGCGTTTAAAGAGTGTATTGGCCCACTGGGGGGCACGATTAATTTAAATAATGAGCACTTGAACGTTAGAAATCATGGCAGTGCAGAACAAGTATGTTAACACCATGGGGATAGATAGGACCCGCCCCCCCCTCGTCAATGCTCGAAAGTTATTAACCAGGCAAGGTACCAGGATGGAAAGTGTACACTCCTGATGAGAATATC
Organism: Calotriton arnoldi; assembly: GCA_963921515.1. Taxonomy (NCBI): domain Eukaryota; kingdom Metazoa; phylum Chordata; class Amphibia; order Caudata; family Salamandridae; genus Calotriton; species Calotriton arnoldi. The sequence continues at coordinate 114,691 of CAWUFW010013283.1, forward strand.
AACCCATTGGCTAGTTGCCCGGGCTTGATATTAAGAATATTGTATTGGGCGACAAACACTAAGAACTGGAGGGTAGAAAAGCAAATAAGATGGAACAGCACAGCATGTTAAAACATCACTAATGTAAATAGGCAATCAGGGTTCAAGCCCTGGGTTTGGTAGAAGCAAATCACACACTCCCTTAAATGTTTGAATGGATGGATTCACCAATAATTTTCAATTACTGATATTAGCTTTTCTTTTTGTAAATATAGCATATACTGCAATAATGAAAAGATTCGATGCAGCGTAATCTGTAACTAAGCTTTGCCTACCAAAGAAATCATGTAATTGAAATGTTATCATGCAAGTTTGTTGCCATAATGTGATTTTAACTCTAAAATGTGGTATCAAGGTCAAACGACAACACAGGAAATGCGAAACTTCGAATACCATAATGCAACAGATGGCCTTAACAGGAAGTTAGGTCACGATTGTTTAAATATAGCGGAAAGGTAATGTCGCTCTGTGTTTGTCGATTGTTCCCCGTGAGCAAGGTCTCGGCTGAGACTGAAACGCGTTGGGGTTGTGTGTTGGCAGCTTTTGGAAATTAAAACACCCTTGAACTACTAATGGACGATTGGTGTTTTATTGTTTTTCATAATACGGAGCAGCGAGTGCGGTGAGGAAATCCCTGTCAAAAGGGATAGTGTGGCGATATTTGGAACGGCTTGGTCCTGCCGTACTCTATACGCACCACTAGAGAGGCGCCCAGCAGTCAGGAAACGGGATTATGCGGAAAGGAATATATATATATTATATATATATATATATATATATATATATATATATATATATATATTATCTACTGGCGGTCGCCAGTAGATAGTTATAGTTACAACCTATTATCCATAGGAAATCCGCGACATTCTATTTGAAATAACTCTCTTGCCGGTTGACGTATCTTCGCAAAATTTTCAAACTTTGTGGGGCGCTCCGGTCCGCTCCTACCCTGAAAGTCTCGGGGGATTTGTCAAGCGGGGGCCGAGAAAAAGGGGGGTCCCAAAACGCGTTTTCCCCATGCAATTTTCCATAGGAAACTTTAGACACGGCTACAGCCCGAACTGCTGAACGGAATTACACCAAATTTGGCAAAGAGGTAGTTCTTGGTTCAGAAAGAACCCTTTTGTTAAATGGTGTAAATCCGTTCAGTAGTTGCTGAGAAAATCAAAAGTAAAAAGATAGATATATCTATGGCCGAGTAGGGTCCGCGTACCCTCAGCGCACCCTGCGCGCACCGTCCCGATCACGAGCTGCATGTTAATTGGCTGTCAGCTGGAAGTCAACATTCCGATTCAGGAAATGTTGGCAGCCATTTTGTCCTCGGTAGAACCGAGGGACAGAAACAAGTGCGCAAAGCGCACAAAGGGGGCAGGGTAGAAACACCCTGACCCCCTAGGTTTGCTCAGGGGGTCCCACAAGGACCCCTGGGCAAAAAAAAAAAAATTTTAAATCGGCAGGATGCGCTCAGGGTGCGCGAATCCTGCCGAAGAAAATCGAAGCGCGGTCTCCCGCGCTCGATTGCATTTTGCCCAAGGGTGGCCTAAGTCCCGGGGGCATGGTGGGGGTGGGTATATTGTTTGTATGGGGGGCCTCAAAGGGCCCCCAAGCCCGGGGACTGCCACCCCCGGGGCTTTATAAAAAAAAATGGTGCGGGAGGGCTCTCCTGCCCTCCCGCAGCCCCGGGGACCGCCACCCCCCGGGGCTTCTTTTTTTAAAAATAAATAAGGTGTGGGGGGGGCTCCAGCCCCCCCACATGCCCCGGGGACCACCACCTCCCCGGGGCACTTACAAAATAAATGTGGGGGTCCATTACGGACCCCCAGAGCCCCGGGGACCACCACCTCCCCGGGGCAGTGCAATTTAAGGGAGGGGGGCCGCGCGGCCCCCCTCCTGGAGCCCTTGATGGCCCTGGGGACCGCCACCCCCCAGGGCCGGCTCCTGCAGTGTCCCGGGGTGCCTACCCCCAGGACACTGTAGTTTGCTATGGCAGGACGGGAGCCTCGCGGCTCCCGTCCTGCCATAGCAAACTGCTTGGATATTGGAAGAGAGAGCAGGGAAACCTGCTCTCTCTTCCAATATCCAAAGCCGACTGCTCCACATGGGGAGCTGCATCTTAGCAGCTCCCCATGTGGAAAAGCAATGCCGGCTCCCAAGGGACGCGGGGAGCCGGCGGGACTGTGGGGGGATTGGGGACCCCCCCACAGTCCCCAACGGAGAGGGCCAGCCCCGAGGATGGGGTCCCCGGGGCAAGTAGTGGCCCGGGAGAGGGGCCACGCGGCCCCCCTCCCCAAAAAATAAAAAAAAAAAAAATTTTTTAAACGGAAAGGCCGGCCCCGGGGGATGGGGTCCCCGGGGCCTTAAATGGCCTGAGGAGGGGGGCCACGCAGCCCCCCTCCAAAGAAAAAAAAAATCGAGGCCATGCGCCGGTGGATGGGGTCCCCGGGGCCAATACAGGCCCAGGGAAGGGGGGCCACGCGGCCCCCTTCCCGTTTTTTTTTTTTTAAATTTAATTTAAAAAAAGGGGTAAGGCCCTGGGGGATGGGGTCCCCAGGGCCCAAAAACAGGAAAAAGGAAGGGGGGCCACACAGCCCCCCTTCAGGGGACAAAAAAAAAAAAACGATCGGGCCCACAGGCCCCACCCCTTCCTTCACCACTCTGCAAACGCGCCCCCTGGCGCGTTTGCAGAGGGGAACGATCCCCTTGAATACTGGGGTCCCTGGGGCCAACCAGCCCACCAGGAACCTCCAGTATGCGCCAGGGGCTGCGTTGAAGAGAGGTGTACAGAGGCCACGCCCTTTTACACCTCTCTGCAACGCAGCTCTGTGGCGCTTTTTGGATATACCTGTTGGGCTAGTTGGCCCCAGGGACCCTCAGGATTCAAGGGGAGTTAATCCCCGACTTAAAACGCGCCACGGGGCGCGTTTGCACAGTGGTGAAGGGAGGGGCGGGGCTTCAGGTGACATCTGTGCAAACGCGCCCCGTGGCGCGTTTTAAGTTGGGGGATTAAATCCCCTTCAATCCTGAGGGTCCCTGGGGGCCAACTAGCCCAACAGGTACATCCAGAAAGCGCCACAGAGCTGCGTTGCAGAGAGGTGTATAAAGGGGTGTGGCCTCTCTACACGTCTCTGCAACGCAGCCCCATGGCGCATATTGGAGGTTCCTGGTGGGCTAGTTGGCCCCTAGGGACCCTCAGGATTCAAGGGACTTAATCCCCAACTTAAAACGCGCCACGAGGCGCGTTTGCACAGATGTCACCTCAGGCCCCGCCCCTCCCTTCACCATTGTGCAAATATTCTTCTAAAATCATCCGAAATACGAATTCCGATTTACTCACCTGTTATAAGGAGAGACCTCAGTGCTGTATCTTTCAGTCCAGTACTGGTCCTGAAAAGTAATTTTAACCGTACTTACCAGTAACTTGAATTTCCTTCCATAGGATATCATTGCCTGCTTTTTGCTGAAAAAGTTTCTAAGTGTTGATTTTTGAAACCTACAAATATTCCTCTAAAATCAGCCGAAATACGAATTCCGATTTACTCACCTGTTATAAGGAGAGACCTCAGTGCTGTATCTTTCAGCCCAGTACTGGTCCTGAAAAGTAATTTTAACCGTACTTACCAGTAACTTGAATTTCCTTCCATAGGCTAACATTGACTGGTTTCACTTGGAAATTCTTCTAAGTGTGGAGTTTTGGAACTTTAAATTATTCTTCTAAAATCAGCCGAAATACGAATTCCGATTTACTCACCTGTTATCAGGAGAGAACCCAGTGCTGCATCTTTTAGCCCAGCACTGACCCTGAAAAGTAATTTTAACCGTACTTACCAGTAACTTATCTTTTCTTCCATAGGAATCCATTGTCTGGTTTTCAGCAGAAAAGTTTCAGTGTCGATTTTCACAAACTACAAATATTCCTTAAAAATCGCCTGTATGACTTAAACGCATTTTTTCAACTGTTTACAGGAGATGCACCAGTGCTGGATCCAGGATCCAACACTGAGTAAGAAAAAGTAACGATAACAGTTTTTACCTGCTAAGTGAATTTCCTTCCATAGGATAACATTGGTGATTCTATGAGGAAAAGTTTCTAAGTGTCAACTTTTAAAATACAATAATATTCCTTAAAAATCACGACTGTAACCAAAACGCTTTTACTCAACTGTTTACAGGAGATGTCCCAGGACTGAATCTAGGATCCAGTCCTGTGGTTAGAAAAGTAATCCATAAAGTAACTAATTGCATTTAACTAGAAATTCACATTGAGCTGAATGTTGCATTGTGTTTGAAAATGTGTTGCCCATTGCAACAACTGTAACTACTGTACTTAAAAGTCTATTGCCTATGTGCTAAGTATTTAAACTAAAGTAATTCATTCTGAGAAAGTATTTTTTGTAATGTAATGTATAATGTAATTACAATGTAATTTAAAAAATAAAATATGTAAAAGAAATTGTTTCTAAAAATGTAGTAAATCAGTATGAAAAAAATTAATATAAAAATTAATACATTTAAAAAATGTCATTTATAAAACCTTTGAAATTCACTGAAAAAAACGTAGGTTTCAGGCACGTTATAGTTACAAATTAGCATTTAAAAAACCTTTGAAATTCACTGAAAAAACCATAGGTTTCAGACACGTTATAGTTAGAAATTAGCATTTAAAAAACCTTTGAAATTCACTGAAAAAACCATAGGTTTTAGGGACAGTTATAGTTACAAATTAGCATTTAAAAACCTTTGAAATTCACTGAAAAAACCATAGGTTTCAGATATGTTATAGTTACAAATTAGCATTTAAAAACCTTTGAAATTCACTGAAAAAACCATAGGTTTTAGGGACAGTTATAGTTAGTTGGACATTTCACTCGTACAAAACCCGTGAAATTCCCCCGTTATAGTTAGTTCAGCTAACTATAACTCGCGCCCCGCAATGCACTGCTGATGACGTCACATATTACATCACTCATGACATGGTCAGTGACATCACTGATGACATCATCCACGTGATAATCTGATGCAGCTCCTCACACCCTAATATAACCTTTGATACACCCAATCTAAATTACAGACTGCCATTCGCAAAACTATAGACACTCCAACACCAATAACTACATACCCACTCACTGATTCTTAGGTCTACACACACACATCCACTCACTCACCCGTACAGTCACTCATACTTATGGTCACTCAGTACAGGACTATCATATGCACTCTTACTCCTATATAGACACTCAAACACCGCCACTCATCCATAGAGGTACTCACACACCTAGTCAGTCATGCAAATAATTAAACACACTGCCATTTACTCACCTATACAGTTATACACACACCAGCTCACTTAATCATACAAATACTAGCACATTGTTACGCTCTTATACAATCACTGATACAAGCACACACTCATCCATACAGCCACTATCACAATCACTCACTCGCTTATAGCTATTTATATACTCCAACACACATATATACTGTCTTTCACATATGTAGTTACTCACACATGTACCACTGGGACATACATTCACTCACTAACACACTCTTACACACACTTACCCACCCATACAGTCTATCACAGATGCACTCTTGAAACCATCCACCCAGTGAATCACCCACTCACACATCTATGCACAGAGTCGCACACACCCCACCCACACAAACACTCAGGCATCCATACAGATACTCAGACAACCAATCAATAACTCATATAGACACTCATGTAGCTATTCACAAACCCATGCAGCCACTTACACAGCAACAGACAGACGGATACAGACATTCAGTCAGTTTAGTCACTAACCCATGCATTCAGTAAGATACGTTAAATCACTCACTTATAGAGTCAGTCACGCACCTACTAAATCATCCATACAGACACTTACACACCCACTCATTCTTCAATACGTCTTTTCCTATATATATTAAAAATATTTAAACTTTACAGAAACACACAGTCACTGGATGATGTCATCAGTGATGTCATTTGAGATGTCATCAGTGATGTCATCAGTGATGTCACTGACCATGTCATGAGTGATGTAATATGTGACGTCATCAGCAGTGCATTGCAGGGCGCGAGTTATAGTTAGCTGAACTAACTATAACGGGGGAATTTCACGGGTTTTGTACGAGTGAAATGTCCAACTAACTATAACTGTCCCTAAAACCTATGGTTTTTTCAGTGAATTTCAAAGGTTTTTTAAATGCTAATTTGTAACTATAACATATTTGAAACCTATGGTTTTTTCAGTGAATATATATATATATTCACTGATATATATATTCACTGAAAACAACAAAAGTTGAAGTAATGTTATAGCTAGGTGAATTTGTCAGAGTGAACATTAGTGTTTTGAAATTTTAAAAAAATGCAGAAATTCACCAGCTATAGTTAGCAGCGCTAACTATAACTTGCACCTCCACCATGCACTGCTTATGACATCACTCATGACATGTTCTATGACATAATTTATGACATCACTCATGACATCTTAAATGACACTATTGATGATATCTCTGATGACATCATCCAAATTTCACTTGCACAGATATTGCTCTATAAATTAGTATAACATAAGAGGCCTGACAGTAAGTACAAAATAGCTCAGGAGAAAATCACTCATTACTACCACCAGCACAAAAAAAAACTCACTTAGATGTTGAAAACAAGCATAATATGCAACAGTGAGCCAATAGCATAAACTTTACAGGTAGCATAGATCAAATTAGCAATCTACCACAGATAAACGAGAAACACTAATTGACTGCAGTGTTCAATATCTATCAATTGTTGACAGAAGGCCAAAATAGTCAATGCCAGTTTAAAAACAGATTCCCTAATATGGACGGCTTTTATCTGTATAAACCCTTGACAATCACCGGACCTATGTTGAGAAATTAAGCTGATATGAGCCGAAAAATAGGTACTGTAAACGCTTTTTTCTTTCTGGAGAGAGTTTACCCTGCATCACACTGCTTGCAGACAGATAAACTCTCATGAGAAATAACTCTAGGCAGCTTACAAAAGTTAGAACCTGGCTGATTCACAAAGGTAAAGTTAGACCATAAGTCCAAGTTTAGACCAAAAGTCAAACTTTACTATTTTTCAGGAATTCACAAAGGGACTTACGAGTAGTATCTTTACTACTGCGGAGTTTCCGCACTCAGGGCTGAGTCTCTGCACTTGGGGCGGACTCTCCACACTCGGGCTGGAGTAAGTGTTATTTAATACACCTGCAGAAAATGAATACCACCTGCAACTCCTGCACTACAAACCATATAAAAGCACAAATCAGCATGCTAGATGTGAAGTGGAAGAAGAATTTTACTGAGGAGGAGACCCAGTTGCTTGTTACTTTTGTAGTGAGGAACTTAAAAAACGGCACGTTGTTCCTCCATACATCAGCAGTGCAACACAGAAGGCATCCCTATGGCAGCAATTGGCTACTTCAGTCAGTACACTGGGGGAGGATGTTCGGACCATCACAGACATCAAAATGCAGTGGCAGGATGAGAAGAGGTGGGTGAAAGAGAAGTTCACTAAGATAGAGGTGACCAGAGCTCTCCTTGGTAGACAAACTGGACCCCGTCTCCATCTCACCACACTTGAGAAGGACGTCCTCTTCATCATGCAAACCCACCACTGCATGGGCTGCCTGTGAATGATGACTTTAATGTGGTGCCAGGTAACATGTGATGATTCAAACAATGACCTAATTTGATAAATATGTACAATAAACTGCAAATGTGACTATGGAAGTCACCTCAAATTTGTGCAAATATTCATGGTGGTTTAGAATCTCATGTTTCTATTCTTGTCTATCACACTATTCTTGTCTATCACACTACAAGTCCCCGAATCCTATGTGATGGAAATGCCAACTTCCAATTTCTTATTCTCAAACAGTGGTCCATCACTGCTGATGATTTCATTTTACACTGGTATATGGCACATGAAAATGTGCATGAACTAGAAACCATCACAGGTGTCTTGAAAATATAATTGAGTAACTATGTGAGAAGTTGTACATAAATATCATTTTTTGTTATTGTCTGTTGACTACATATTTTACTTTACACATACAGCGAGAGATCCACCTACTGGAGAAGAGGTCCTTGCACTTGCAGAGAGGCAACGACATGGGGCAGATCAACCTATACCACGGGCACAAATTGGTATTGAAATATGGCCAGAAGAGTGGCCCATTTACTACAATGTGATCAGACGGATCACTGACAGAATATCGACGACAACAATATCGAGCTACGAAAATATCGTGACAAAAATATTGTTGTCAAGAATATCGACCTCCTATACTTACAATGGTAAGTACCAAAATATCGAGAAAAAAAATATTGTTGTAAAAAATATTGTTGTAAACAATATTGTTTTTTTATATATATAAAAAATTATGTTAAATAAATGAAATAATGAAATTACCTTAAAAAAAATATTTAGATATAATGTACATTTTAACAAATATAATAAATAAATGTAATTTTAAAAATTTAAACATACATATATAAAATGTAATATATATACATATATTTACTTTCAAAAAATTAATAAACTAATAATTATAATTTATTTTAAAATGTTATAAATATATATAAAATTAAAAATAAATATATATATATATTATCTACTGGCGGTCGCCAGTAGATAGTTATAGTTAGGACCTATTTTCCATAGGAAATCCGCGACATTCTATTTGAAATAACTCTTGCGTCGGTTGACGAATCTTGGCGAAATTTTCAAACTTTATGGCCCGCTCCGGTCCGCTCCTACCCTGAAAGTCTCAGGGTGATTCGTCAAGCGGGGGCCGAGAAAAAGGGGGTCCCAAAACGTGTTTTCCCCATTCATTTTCCCATAGGAAACTTTAGACACGGCTACAGCTCGAACTGCTGAACGGAATTACACCAAATTTGGCAAAGAGGTAGTTCTTGGTTCAGAAAGAACCCTTTTTGTTAAATGGTGTAAATCCGTTCAGTAGTTCCGGAGAAAATCAAAAGTTAAGTCACATATATATCTATGGCCGAGTAGGGTCCGCGTACCCTCCCGACCATGAGCTGCATGCTAATTGGCTGTCAAGTGGCTGTCAACACTCCAAATCAGGAAGTGTTGGCAGCCATTTTGTCCCTCGGTAGAACCGAGGGACAGAAACAAGTGCGCAAAGCGCAAAAGGGGGCAGGGTAGAAACACCCTGACCCCCTAGGTCTGCTCAGGGGTCCCACAAGGACCCCTGGGCAGAAAAAGCATTTTTATTTTTTTTAAATCGGCAGGATGCGCTCAGGGTGCGAGGATCCTGCCAATTAGAAAAAAAACCCAGAAGAAACAAGTGCGCAAAACGCACAAAGGGGGCAGGGTAGAAACACCCTGACCCCTAGGTCTGCTCAGGGGTCCCACAAGCACCCTGGGCAGAAAAAGCATTTTTTTAAAAAATCGGCGGGATGCGCTTAGGGTGCGCGAATCCCGCCGAGAAAAGCGAGCGCGGTCTCCGCGCTTCGTTGTTGATTGGCCCCGGGTGGGCCAAGTCCCGGGGGCATGCAGGGGTTTCTTTTTAATATGTGGGGGCCTCTAAGGCCCCCAAAGCCCCGGGGACCGTCACCCCCGGGGCTTAAAAAATAATGGTGCGGGAGGGCTCTTTGCCCTCCCGCTGCCCCGAGGACCGCCACCTCCCCGGGGCTTCTTTTTAAAGTTTTAACCTGTGTGGGGGCTCCAGCCCCCACACGCCCCGGGGACCGCCACCTCCCGGGGCACTAAGAAATTTAAAATGGGGGTCAGTTTTGGACCCCGAAGCCCCGGGGACCACCACCTCCCCGGGGCTTTCTAAATGTGGGGAGGGGGCCGCGCGGCCCCCTCTTGGAGCCTGTGGTGGCCCTGGGGACCGCCACCCCCAGGGCCAGCTCCTGCAGTGTCCCGGGGTGCCTACCCCCGGGACACTGCTGTTTGCAATGACAGGACGGAGCCTCGCGGCTCCGTCCTGTCATTGCAAATTTGCTTTGGATATTGAGGCGAGAGCAGGAAACCTGCTCTCGCTTCCAATATCCAAAGCAAATTACTTTCCACATGGGGAGCAGCATCTTAGCTGCTCCCCATGTGGAAAGCAATGCCGGCTCCCGTAGGACACGGGGAGCCGGCGGGACTGTGGGGGTTTGGGGACCCCCACACAGTCCCCAACGAGAGGCCAGGCCCCGGGGATGGGGTCCCCGGGGCCATAAGTGGCCAGGGAGGGGGCCACGCAGTCCCCCTCCCCTAAAAAAAAAATTTAAAAAAATATTTAAAGGCCGGCCCCGGGGGATGGGGTCCCCGGGGCCTTAAATGGCCTGAGGAGGGGGCCACGCAGCCCCCCTCCACATTTTTAATTTTAAAAAAAGAGGGCTTGCCCCGGGGGATGGGGTCCCCGGGGCCAATACAGGCCCAGGGAAGGGGGGCCACGCGGCCCCCTTCCCGTTTTTTTAAATTTGAATAAAAAACAAAAAATCCTCAGGCCCCGGGGGATGGGGTCCCCGGGGCAAAAAGTGGCTGAGGGAAGGGGGGCCACGCAGCCCCCCTCCCAATCAAAAAGAAAATTTAAAAAAAGGACCGGCACCGTGCCGGAGGCCCTGCCCCCCTCCCTGCAGCACTCTGCAAACGCGCCCCCTGGCGCGTTTTGAGAAGGGGAAGTAATTCCCCTTGAATACTGGGGGTCCCTGGGGGCAAACTAGCCCACCAGGAACCTCCAGTATGCGCCAGGGGGCTGCGTTGCAGAGAGGTGTACAGAGGCCACGTCCCTTTTTACACCTCTCTGCAACGCAGCTCTGTGGCGCTTTTTGGAAGTATATGGTGGGCTAGTTGGACTCCAGGGACCCTCAGGATTCAAGGGGACTTAATCCCCCAACTTAAAACGCGCCACGGGGCGCGTTTGCACAGTGGTGAAGGGAGGGGCGGGGCTTCAGGTGACATGTGTGCAAACAGGCCCCGTGGCGTGTTTTAAGATGGGAATTAAATCCCCTTCAATCCTGAGGGTCCCTGGGGGCCAACTAGCCCAACAGGTACGTCCAGAAAGCGCCACAGAGCTGCGTTGCAGAGAGGTGTAAAAAGGGTGTGGCCTCTGTACACGTCTCTGCAACGCAGACCCCTGGCGCATACTGGAGGTTCCTGGTGGGCTAGTTGGCCCCAGGGACCCTCATGATTCAAGGGGACTTAATCCCCCAACTTAAAACGCGCCACGGGGCGCGTTTGCACAGATGTCAGCTCAGGCCCCGCCCTCCCTTCACCATTGTGCAAATATTCCTCTAAAATCAGCCGAAATACGAATTCCGATTTACTCACCTGTTATCAGGAGAGACCTCAGTGCTGCATCTTTCAGCCCAGTACTGGTCCTGAAAAGTAATTCTAACCGTACTTACCAGTAACTTGAATTTCCTTCCATAGGCTAACATTGACTGGTTTCACTTGGAAATTCTTCTAAGTGTGCAGATTTGGAACTTTATAATATTCCTCTAAAATCAGCCGAAATACGGATTCCGATTTACTCACCTGTTATCAGGAGAGACCTCAGTGCTGCATCTTTCAGCCCAGTACTGATCCTGAAAAGTAATTTTAACCGTACTTACCAGCAACTTGAATTTCCTTCCATAGGCTAACATTGACTGGTTTCACTTGGAAATTCTTCTAAGTGTGGAGTTTTGGAACTTTATAATATTCCTCTAAAATCAACCGAACTACGAATTCCGATTTACTCACCTGTTATCAGGAGAGAATCCAGTGCTGCATCTTTTAGCCCAGCACTGACCCTGAAAAGTCATTCTAACCGTACTTACCAGTAACTTATATTTCCTTCCATAGGAATCCATTGTCTGGTTTTCAGCAGAAAAGTTTCAAAGTGTCGATTTTCACAAATTACAAATATTCCTTAAAAATCGCCTGTATGACTTAAACGCATTCTTTCAACTGTTTACAGGAGATGCACCAGTGCTGGATCCAGGATACAACACTGAGTAAGAAAAAGTAACGATAACACTACTTACCTGCTAAGTGAATTTCCTCCCATAGGATAACATTGGTGATTCTATGTGAAAAAGTTTCTAAGTGTCAACTTTTAAAATACAATAATATTCCTTAAAAATCACTACTGTAACCAAAACTGTTTACAGGAGATGTCCCAGGACTGAATCTAGGATCCAGTCCTGTGGTTAGAAAAGTAATCCATAAAGTAACTAATTGCATTTAACTAGAAATTCACATTGAGGTCAATGTTGCATTGTGTTTAAAATTGTGTTGCCCATTGCAACAACTGTAACTACTGTACTTAAAACTCTATTGCCTATTTGCAAACTATTTAAACTAAAGTAATTCATTCTGAGAAAGTATATTTTGTAATGTAATGTATAATGTAATTACAATGTAATTTAATAAATAAAATATCTAAAAATAAATAGTTTTAAAAAATGTAATAAATCAGTATCAAAAAATAAATATAACAATTAATACATTTAAAAATTGTCATTTACAAAACCTTTGAAATTCACTGAAAAAACCATAGGTTTAAGGGGCGTTATAGTTAGAAATTAGCATTTAAAAAACCTTTGAAATTCACTGAAAAAACCATAGGTTTCAGGCACGTTATAGTTAGAAATTAGCATTTAAAAAACCTTTGAAATTCACAGAAAAAACCATAGGTTTCAGACACGTTATAGTTAGAAATTAGCATTTAAAAAACCTTTGAAATTCACTGAAAAAACCATAGGTTTTAGGGACAGTTATAGTTAGTTGGACATTTCACTCGTACAAAACCCGTGAAATTCCCCGTTATAGTTAGTTCAGCTAACTATAACTCGCGCCCCGCAATGCACTGCTGATGACGTCACATATTACATCACTCATGACATGGTCAGTGACATCACTGATGACATCACTGATGACATCTCAAATGACATCACTGATGACATCACTGATGACATCATCCACGTGATAATCTGATGCACCTCCTCACACCCTAATATAACCTTTGATACACCCACTCTAAATTACAGACTGCCATTCGCAAAACCATAGACACTCCAACACCAATAACTACATACCCACTCACTGATTCTTAGGTCTACACACACACATCCACTCACTCACCCGTACAGTCACTCATACTTATGGTCACTCAGTACAGGACTATCATATGCACTCTTACTCCTATATAGACACTCAAACACCGCCACTCATCCATAGAGGTACTCACACACCTAGTCAGTCATGCAAATAATTAAACACACTGCCATTTACTCACCTATACAGTTATACACACACCAGCTCACTTAATCATACAAATACTAGCACATGGTTACGCTCTTATACAATCACTGATACAAGCACACACTCATCCATACAGCCACTATCACAATCACTCACTCTCGCTTATAGCTATTTATATACTCCAACACACATATATACTGCCTTTCACATATGTAGTTAGTCACACATGTACCACTGGGACATACATTCACTCACTAACACACTCTTACACACACTTACCCACCCATACAGTCTATCACAGATGCACTCTTGAAACCATCCACCCAGTGAATCACCCACTCACACATCTATGCACAGAGTCGCACACACCCTTCCCACACAAACACTCAGGCACCCATACAGATACTCAGACAACCATTCAATAACTCATATAGACACTCATGTAGCTATTCACAAACACATGCAGCCACTTACACAGCAACAGACAGACGGATACAGACATTCACCCAGTTTAGTCACTAACCCATGCATTCAGTAAGATACGTTAAATCACTCACTTATAGAGTCAGTCACGCACCTACTAAATCATCCATACAGACACTTATACACCCACTCATTCTTCAATACGTCTTTTCCTATATATATTAAAAATATTTAAACTTTACAGAAACACAGTCACTGCATGATATCATCAGTGATGTCATTTGAGATGTCATCAGTGATGTCATCAGTGATGTCACTGACCATGTCATGAGTGATGTAATATGTGACGTCATCAGCAGTGCATTGCGGGGCGCGAGTTATAGTTAGCTGAACTAACTATAACGGGGGAATTTCACGGGTTTTGTACGAGTGAAATGTCCAACTAACTATAACTGTCCCTAAAACCTATGGTTTTTTCAGTGAATTTCAAAGGTTTTTTAAATGCTAATTTCTAACTATAACGTGTCTGAAACCTATGGTTTTTTCTGTGAATATATATATACATACACCTATAACATAAAATATAATAAAAAAAACATTAATATTAGAAATTAAAACATTAAAATATCTATTAATTTTTAAACTCACATTTTGCACTCCATTGACTGCAACAGTAGGGAAAGTGTTGGATAGCGGAGGAATAAAAATTACTATTCCCACTCCAGTTAGTGCAACAGTAGGGAAAGTGTTGGATAGCGAGGGGGTTAAAAATTACTATTCCCACTCCAGTTAATGCAACAGTAGGGAAAGTGTTGGATAGCAGAGGGGTAAAAATTACTATTCTCACTCCACTAAGTACAACAGTAGGGAAAGTGTTGGATAGTGGAGGAGAAAAAATTACTATTCCTACTCCAGCGAGTGTAACAGTAGGGAAAGTGTTGGATAGCGTAGGGGCAAAAATTACTATTTCCACTCCAGCGAGTGCAACAGTAGGGAAAGTGTCGGATAGCGGAGGGGAATAAGTTACTATTCCCACTCCAGCGAATGCAACAGTAGGGAAAGTGTTGGCCAGCATAGGGGAATAATTTACTATTCCCACTCCAATGAGTGCAACAGTAGGGAAAGTGTTGGATAGTTTAGGGGTAAAAATTACTATTCCCACTCCAGGGAGTGCAACAGTAGGGAAAGTGTTGGATAGCGTAGGGGTAAAAATTACTATTCCCACTCCAGCAAGTGCAACAGTAGGGAAAGTGTTGGATTGCGTAGGGGTAAAAATTACTATTCCCACTCCAGCGAGTGCAACAGTAGGGAAAGTGTTGGATAGCGTAGGGGTAAAAATTACTATTCCCACTCCAGTGAGTGCAACAGTAGGGAAAGTGTCGGATAGTCGAGTGGAATAATTTACTATTCCCACTCCAGTGAGTGCAACAGTAGGGAAAGTGTGGGATAGCGGAGGGGATAAAATTACTATTCCCACTCCAACAAGTGCAAGAGTAGGGAAAGTGTTGGATAGCGTAGGGATAAAAATTACTATTCCCACTCCAGGGAGTGCAACAGTAGGGAAAGTGTTGGATTGCGTAGGGGTAAAAATTACTATTCCCACTCCAGCGAGTGCAACTTTAGGGAAAGTGTTGGATAGCAGACGGGTAAAAATTACTATTCCCACTCCAGGGAGTGCAACAGTAGGGAAAGTGTTGGATAGCGGAGGGATAAAAAATTACACAATTAACATAATTAATTAACAATTAATTAACTAATATCAATTAACATTCAAAATATAATTATGTATTAATAAATTAATTCCCACAATTAACACTATAAAATCATAAATAATAACTATTACATATTAAATATTAATAAATGTATTAAAATTAAATTACTTCCCACCCTATTCCCCTATCAACCCACAACCCACTCCTAAAAAAAATAACACAATTAACATATTTACCAATTATTTAATACTAATTCTTAACAATTTAATAAATATTTAATTATATATTATTTCCCACAATTAACAATATAAAATATTAGTTAAATAAATATGAATTATGAAAAAGATTAATAATTTAATTATAATTAAATTACTTCCCACCCTATTCCCCTATAAACCCACAACGAGCTCCTAAAAAAATAACACAATTAACATATTTACCAATTAATTAATCAATAAAATTTAACAGCCAATTATTAATTAATTAATAATTAATTAATTACCATAATTAACACTATAAAATAAAATTTAAATAAATACTAATAAATAAAAATGTATATTCAATTTATTATATTTAAATTACTTCCCACCCTATTCCCCTATAAACCCACAACCCGCTATGGAACTAAAACGCAAAATGTAGATCAAATAAAATTAATATTCAATTAATTATATTTAAATTACTTCCCAACCTATTCCCCTATAAACCCACAACCCGCTATGGAACTAAAATGCAAAATGTAATTCAAATAAAATTAATATTCAATTAATTATATTTAAATTACTTCCACCCTATTCCCCTATAAACCCACAACCCGCTAGGGAACTAAAACGCAAAATGTAATTAAAAAAAATTAATAACTTCAAAAATTTAACACATACATAAAAAATAAATGCAATACTTAGACAAAAAAATATAGCACATACATTTAAAATACACACTAAATACATAACACTAACTAAAACAACAATATTTTTAACAACGATATTACTTACCTTAGACTCGATATTCTTGTCAACAATATTCTGACTGTCGATATTTTTGACAGACGATATTCTAAACTCGATATTTGTGCAAGTCGACATTAACAACTCGATATTTAGACTGTTTACCGTGATCAGACAACTCATAGATATGTCACACGTAATTCATCAATAGTCTCAGATATCATTTTAGGCCCTGTGATGGTGGCCAGGAAAACACCTACTACAGCGATCTCTGCTCCATGTATGGGTATGACATATGGTCAGGCACCGCACACTCGGAGGATTGTAGACCTTGGTAAGTACACTTAGGGGCCGATTCTGATGTCGGACGGAAGGGCTCCGACCGACGGTCGGAGTCTTTCAGCCCGCATCGGAACGTGCCGTTCGGATTCCTTTCCGACCGAGCCATACCGATGGGCTCGGTCGGAAGGGAATCCGACTCGGATTTCCGGATGGCTTACGATGGGCTCGGAGAGCCCGTCTGCCATCTGGAAACCTTTCAGTACTCCCCCTTGCCGCCTCTTTCCGACCGAGGGAGTACAATGGCAGTTTCCCACTGCCTTTTCGTGCCGGTCTTTCCGGCACGAAAAGGCAGTCGGAAACTGTCTTTGGGGGCCCCCAGTAGGTCCCCCATGGGTGCGAAGCCACTGAATGGCAGCCTGGGGGGCACCTATGGTGCCCCTCTGTTGATCCCTGCACCCGGTGGCAGGCACCTTGGGGTGCCTGCCACAGGGTGCAGGGATGAACTGCACCCCTGCATTTCACAATGCGAGCATGCACCATTGTGAAGTATACGAGTGCGACCAAACAGGGTTCGGTCGCATCGTACTTGCAGGTCCGTAACCGACAACAGTAGGTCGGTCGGTTACGGTTCCTGACCGATGTCGGTCGGACTCCAGTCCGTCCGACATCGGAATCGGCCCCTTAATAATTACTTTATTGAATGCTCATAGTCTTTAATATGGGATGATATGTTAGCAGTATGTGGTGTCATCATCATCAAAAAAATTCTTTATTCGGTTTGTACAACCATGAAAGATTAATGCAGAATACAAGCAATAAAAACTTCACAAAAATATTAATGTCATAAAAATAATAAAATAAAACACTACATATTAGTACTAGTTATATATTAACAAAGTGAAATAGTCTTAGCAAATATACGAAACAAGTTACAAGCACAGTCTAAAAAAATATTAAAAACTGAAGGTAAAGTGACAAAGTGCATCGTACAAAATACAATCTTAATACTATTGTCACAAAATTACATATTTCCACAAAATGAGGGATCATTTCCCTACTAGATTCCTCATTTGTACCGCAGCAGAAATGAATTTGAATATCATTAGACAAATTTACTCAGTATAAAGGAGCTGGAGATAACACAAAGGGGCCGATTCTGGGTTGGAAAAGCTTCCCGACCGAATCGGTTGGGAAATGGTGTCCGACCCACTCGGATCGGGAAAGTCCGACCGGCGGAGTAGGATGCATCCGGATGCTTCCAGATACGATTTGGTTGAACTCCCATTGACTTCAATGGGAACATTTGTTCCTAACCGCATCAGAATTGGGCCCTCGGTCGGGAAGACACGTTCCCGATCCGATTTGGAAGGAGCAAATGCCGTTAGGAGGCCTTCCTAACCGCATCAGAATCAGGCCCTCGGTCGGGAAGCTTTTCCAACCCGCATCAGAATCGGGCCCTAAGCCGGCCTATATTGCCTAATGTTCAAGATCCTTAATGGTGGATTAATAAATTCCTTTCGTGGTTTAGAATATAACCGACAAAAAAAAGAGAAAATGCAGCATAATCTGGGATGAGTTGGAATCACAAGGACAAGGGTCAAGAAGGGAATCACAATATACTTTGCTGGGTCAGGAAACCAACAAATGTGCAATACTAAATCTAAATCTTGTGAGGTAATATCTCTTGGAGTGACAGAGAAAATAAAAGGTATGGCTCTAAGCGTTCAGTGGTTACCAAAGGTAGATATTCGGCAACTCTCTTCTTGCCTATCTCTATACGCTCCCTTTGCTCTCTAAGTACGGTTAGGAGGTTCTGCTTCAACTGGAATCTAGAGAGGGTTGCTATAAGTTGTGGGTTATATAAGCAATCCATTCTCCCCATAAAATCAAGCTGCTTTATGACATAACTGAGCCATGAGATAATGTGCACATGATCAAGACTCAAACAGTTTTGAATTAAGGCTCGATTGATTGCAGGTTCATCCGTTTACCAAACAGAATGTCATAACATGATTGGTGCAATTTGGATGTGATATGTTATGGGGACGAGACCTAACTCCTTGTGACAAAGTATAATCAGGAGGCTGGATGATACTGCCAAGAACTTTCTGAGAAAGGTGTTCTCTGCTGTCCGTAGTGATGAAACATTACAGAAACCCCAAACACCTGCCCCAAACATGATGACAGAGCAACAACTTGCAGCATAGATGTTAAGAAGGGCTGCAGTTGGTTTCGAACCCAATTTCAGTACTAACCTGAATAGTGCCTCAATATTTTGTTCAAAGCGCCATATCCTAACATCTATGAAGGTTCACTGACAAAATATTGAAGTTAAAAATATATAAGTAAAAAACTATCGATGTAAAAATATAGAATGCAAAAATATCTACTCCCTATACTTAAACAGGTAAGTACAAAGATATTGAGAGAAAAAATATCGATGTAAAAAATATAGTTGTACAAAATATTGAATTTTATATATATATATATATATAAAATAAAATAATACATATTAAATATGTTAAATAATAAAATTAATATAAAAAATAAAGTAGATTTAATATACATTTTAAAACATTTTATAAATAAACTTAATTAAAAAAGTTAAACACAAATACATAATAATTCATATATATTTCCTTTAAAACAATTAATAAACTATTATTTTAATTTATTTTATAATTTTAAAATTATATAAAAATTTACATATATATATATGTGTTTGTGTGTGTGTACCAATAATGTAAAATCTAATACAAAAACATTCTATTATAAATTAAAACATTAAACTATTTAAAAATCTTCAAACTTGAATTTCCCACTCCAGTGAGTGCAACAGTAGGGAAAGTGTTGGATAGCGGAGGGCTAAAAATTACTATTCTCACTCCAGTGAGTGCAACAGTAGGGAAAGTGTTGAATAGCGGAGGGGTAAAAATTACTATTCCCACTCCAGTGAGTGCAACAGTAGGGAAAGTGTTGGATTTCAGAGGAGTAACAATTTAAACTCTCACTCCAGTCAGTTCAAAATTAAAAACAAACTAAATTTTAGCAACAATAAAAATATTTAAAAAACAAAATAAATTAAAAAATATATAAATATGTTAAAATTCAAATACACATATATTTAATATTTAAAAAAATAAAACAAAGATATTATAATGTTAAATACATATAACACATACCTACACATATTATATTAAATAAAATAAAAAACAATTTCCAAACAAATAAATATTTTTAATTAAACATTATTTAGAAACAAAAACATTAATCATTACATAAATGTACTTTTTTATTTCCTATCCTATAACACCACACAATTCACAACACACATCTAAATTAAAAAAACAAAATGTGCTTCCTAAACTAACATAATTAATTACCAATTAAAGAAATATTATTAATTAAAAAAACTTCTAAAAATTATTTAACTTCACACACTTGACCTCTATAATCCCCACAACCCACAGTTAAAATTAAACTACAAAAAAGTATTACACAATTAAAACTTATTTTCTATTAAAAAACTAATAGTATTTAACAACTAATTATTAAGTAAGTAAAAATAATTTACTCCCCACACTGTACCCCTATAACAATAAAACCCACACACAAAAAATATAAACAAATTCCTAATTAGAAATACATTAATTAATTCATATTAATGATCAACTCATTTTTAATTAAACAAAAATTACTTCCCACCCTTTACCCCATAAACCCCACAACCCACATCTAGAATTAATTACACAAATTCATATTTAATTTTCAGTTTAATTAATTAATATTAATTAACAACTAATTAGTAATTAATCAAACATAAATTACTTCCCACCTTTTACCCCATAAACCCCACAACCTACAGCTAAAAAATATTCACACAATTACTATAATTAATTATCAATTAATTAGTTAATATAAATTTACAACTAATTACTAATTAATTATACATAAATTACTTCCCACCCTTTACCCGAATAAACCCCACAACCCGCACCTAAAATGAATAAAACAATTTCCATAATTAATTTTCAATGAATTAATTAATATAAATTAACAACTAATTATTAATTAATCAAAAATAAATTACTTCCCACCCTTTACCCCTATAAACCCCAGAACCCACACCTAAA
Source organism: Calotriton arnoldi (assembly GCA_963921515.1). Classification (NCBI taxonomy): domain Eukaryota; kingdom Metazoa; phylum Chordata; class Amphibia; order Caudata; family Salamandridae; genus Calotriton; species Calotriton arnoldi. Next base: position 135,464 of record CAWUFW010013283.1, read on the forward strand.
ATTAATTACACAAATTCATATTTAATTTTCAGTTTAATTAATTAATATTAATTAACAACTAATTATTAATTAATTAATCATAAATTACTTCCCACCTTTTACCCCATAAATCCCGCAACCCACAGCTAAAAAATAATCACACAATTACCATAATCAATTATCAATTAATTAGTTAATATAAATTTACAACTAATTACTAATTAATTATTCATAAATCACTTCCCACCCTTTACCTGAATAAACCCCACAACCCGCACCTAAAATTAATTACACAATTTCCGTAATTAATTTTTTATCAATGAATTAATAATAATTAAGAACTAATTATTAATGAATTAAAAATAAATTACTTCCCACCCTTTACCCCATGAACCCCACAACCCACACCTAAAAGAAATATCACAATTACCATAATTATCAATTAATTAGTTAATATAAATTAACAACTAATTATTAATTAATTAAACATAAATTACTTCCCACCTTTACCCCTATAAACCCCACAACCCGCACCTAAAATTAATAACACAATTTCCATAATTAATTTTCAATCACTTAATTAATATAAATTAACAACTAATTATTAATTAATCAAAAATAAATTACTTCCCACCCTTTACCCCTATAAACCCCACAACCCACACCTAATTTTTTTTACACAATTACCATAATTAATTATCAATTAGTTAATTAATATTAATTAACAACCAATTAATAATTAATTACAAATACAATACAATACAATACATCAGCATTTATAGAGCGCGACAGCTACCTCAAACAGAGGTGTCCCGGCGCTAGCATGATCCAACAGCATAGGGGTGACAGATCTCCAAACCAAAACGTAATTAACTAGTCCCGGCTAAAAAGCCATGTTTTTAGAGCTTTCCTGAACTCCCCTTCTTCCGGTATATGCCGAAGTCTAACCGGAAGTGAGTTCCACAATTTGGTCACTCCAACTGAGAAGGCCCTTCCTCCAATACGAGCCTTTACAAATCGGGGAACACACACCAAATTCTGTGAATTAGAGCGTAACAATCGCCTTTGCTGATAAGGGCGGATACTTTTTTTAATGTAGTTGGGACCGCTGCCGTTCAGGGCCCTGAAAGCAATTGTCAAGGCCTTAAACTCTATACGCTGTGCAACTGGCAGCCAGTGAAGTTGTTTAGCATGAGGAGAAATATGTTGTCTAAATGGCACTCTTCTAATCAATCTTACTGCTGCATTTTGCACCATCTGCAATCTTTTTATCAAATATGCCGGGAGGCCAAGGAACAGACTGTTGGCATAATCAAGCCTTGAAGTCACCGTAGCATGAACGACTAATTTTCGACAGTTCTCCGGCAGAAGAAAAAGAAATTTCCTCAGACTCTTCAAAATTCCAAAACAAATAGATGTAATGGAACGTATTTGGGGAGCAAATGTCATCTCAGCATCCCATTTTACACCCAAGTTTTTTACCGTAGAAGACGGAGAGGGTGGAGGACCCATTTCCTCCGGCCACCACAGACCCGATGGTGGGGGGGAATTCTTACCAAAAAACAACACCTCAGTTTTCTCTGTGTTCAGTTTTAATTTGTTATTGTTCATCCACCTAGCAACATCACACAGGCAGCCCCTGAACTTCTCGAAGGTGTTTGCCGATAGGTCCCTGAAGGAGAACACCAATTGTGTGTCATCTGCATAAGACATGGTTTTGATTCCCCATTTAGAAATGAGCGCACACAAAGGGGTCAGATAGATGTTATAAAGTAGCGGGCTCAGCGCCGATCCCTGCGGCAGCCCACACCAGAGAGGCTTAGCTTCTGATTTATAAGGGTGTAATGTCACTCTTTGTGTGCGATCACTAAGATAGGACTTGATCCAAGCGAGTACCTTCCCCTTCACTCCCACCTTCCTCAGTCTGGCCAGCAATAATGGATGGTCCACCGTATCAAATGCGGCAGACAGATCCAACAACACCAGCATAGCTGAGGCTCCTCCGTCCACTTCCATTCTTATTGATTCGGCCACCTCCAAGAGTGCCGTCTCTGTGCTAAAGCCTGCCCGGAAGCCGGACTGTGTTTCATGCAATATATCGTTATTAACCACGAAATTATTAAGTTGGTGCTGTACCAGTTTTTCCAACATCTTTGCCGGCGCTGGGAGAAGAGAAATAGGACGATAGTTTTTTAAATCCATCAAGTCAGCATTAGGTTTTTTTAGAAGAGGTTGGAGCATCGCATGTTTCCAAGCTTCTGGAAATCTGCCAGTGCTTAATGAATTATTCCATAAAAGGTTAAGGGTTGGATTGAGAATATGTGCAAGTGCCACCCACAATTTTGGAGGACAGGGGTCTGCTGGGGAACCAGACTTACACTTCAGGATTACTTCCCACAATTAACGCTATAAAATTTAAATTAAATAAATAAAAAATAATCATTAGTTTATTTTAATTAAATTACTTCCCACCCTATTCCCCTATAAATCCACAACCCGCTACGGAACTTTAAAATGCAAAATTTAATTAAAATAAAATTCATAACTACTAAAAATTCAACACATATATTAAAAAACATAAACAATACTTATACAAAAAAACATACATTGCATCCATTTAAAATATAAACTAAAATACATAACACTAATTAAAAAATCGATATTTTAAACATCTATATTTTTGCAAACAATATTAATGACCGATATTTTTAAAAACAATATTTCTTACCTTAAATTCGATATTCTTGACCATGATATTCTTGCTGTCAACATTTTTGAATCACGATATTTCCAACTCGATATTTGTGTAAGTTGACTTTTCCAACTCAATATTCTGGGGCCGATTCCGATTCGGGCCGGAAATCTCTCCGACCGAGCCGGACCCGGAGAGAATTCCGACCGAATCGGACCCTAGCAGTCCGATCGAACGAGTACGATGCGCACGCATGCCATCGGACTCGAGTCGGTCGGACTCCCATTGAAGTCAATGGGAGCCTGTCGTACAACACGTACGCGGGCTCCCATTGACTCAATGGGTGCGAGGCGGACAAGGGCGCCCCCTACAGCGTGTACGCGTCCAAGCGCATCGCGGCGTACATGCACAGGTAGGGGGGACCCATAGGTCCCCCCTGTGTGCGACTCGCACGCCTACGCGTACAGGGGGGTCCAACGCGGACCCCCAAAGTCCGGCTCCGACAGCTTTTTCGAGCCGGACGGCGCGAGTCGGTTGGACTGCTCGCGGCGCGCATCGTACTTACCCGGCCGGGAAACGTCTCCCATAGCGCGGTGCGAGTCGTGTCCATGCGAGTCGTTCGGAGCGTGTTGAAGCCGCGTACGAGTCGGTCGGCGATTTCGCGGGTGCTTGCATCGTACTCGCTCGGCCGTACCCGCGTACGATTCGGTCGGGAAACAGGGCTCCGAATCGGATCCGGTGAATCCGAATCCGATTCGGAGCCCTACCGGCCGAGATCGGAATCGGCCCCTCTGTCTCAGCACCATCCATGAAATGTTGCTAGGAGCCACTTTGATTACATTGACCACCTAAATAGGAGAAAGTTGGAATGTTGAGCAGTTTATCACTGTTGATGAAACAAGACTTTAAAGGGGCTAGTATTCCCAACCACAATAACATGTGATTTGGCTGTGTTTGTTTTTAGACCCAAATCACTCATAAAGTCATTAAATATATTTAGGAGTTTTTGCTGGCTGACACCTGTATGTGAAATCAATACACAGTCATCCACATAAAGCAAAGCTGGTAGATTCTTTTTGCCAAATCAACAGCCCCCTGGTTAAGATTGCACTCAAGGTCGTTGATATATAAACAAAAACAGGAAAGGTGCTAATACGCATCATTGCCTTACTCATTTGAATTGTTGAGGTAAGTTTACCCTCTACACTATGGGGCCGATTCCGATTCGGGCCGGAAATCTCTCCGACCGAGCCGGACCCGGAGAGATTTCCGACCGAATCGGACCCGTGCAGTCCGACCGAGCGAGTACGATGCGCACGTATGCCATCGGACTCGGTTCGGTCGGACTCCCATGAAGTCAATGGGAGCCTGTCGTACGAGCGCGTACACGGGCTCCCATTGACTCAATGGGCATGACGCGAACAAGGGCGCCCCCTACAGCGTGTTCGTGTCGGTGCGGGTCGCGCCATACATGCACGTGTAGGGGGGACCCATGTGTCCCCCCTGTGTGCGACTCGCGTACCTACGCTTCCAGGGGGGTCCGACACGGACCCCCAAAGTGCGGCTCCGACAGCTCCTTGGAGCCGGACTGCACGAGTCGGTCGGAGCGGTCGCGATGCGCATCGTACTTACCCGGCCGGGGAACGTCTCCATTGCGCGGTGCGAGTCGTCCCCGTGCGAGTCGGTCGGAGCGGTCGGGTCCTGCAAACGAGTCGGTCGGAGATTTCGCGTGCGCTCGCATCGTACTCACTCGGCCGGACCCGCGTACGATTCGGTCGGGAAACAGGGCTCCGAATCGGATCCGGTAAATCCGAATCCGATTCGGAGCACTACCGGCCGAGATCGGAATCGGCCCCTATATCTAACTCTCCCAACCACATCTTGATGCATCTGCGCTAAACAATGGACCAAAGATGTATCTATGCCCATACCCAGCATCTTTTGCCACAATCTTTCTCTCTCCACCCAGTCAAACACTGATGTTAAATCCATAAACCCTAAATATAGAGTACCGTTCTTAACCAATGTATACTTGCTTATGACCAGGTGGAGGTTGAGATATTGCTTAACGGTTCCCAGATCTTTCCTGAAACCGTATTGTATGTTTGAGAAGTTACCTCTGTTGGCTACCCAGGCTTCAAGATGGTCAAGTAAAACCCTGACTATTAATTTACATGTAAAATCAATTAAAGATGAAATTTGGGGTTTGACAGGTCTCCTTTTTCAAAGATAGAAATTATAGTCACACTAAACCAAGATTTTAAAGGGCCCATGTTAGCTACACTGCTTAAAACATTTGTTTGCTCTGGGAGCCAGAGATCGGAATTTGCCAGGAAGAGATCAGCAGGGACCCCATCAGGGCGGGGTGCTTTGTTCTCAATAGTCTGGTGTAAAGCTTTGGCAACCTACTAATAAGTAGGTGATTTCTACTTCAAACCACTTTCAATTAAACAGTTGTCACTAATCTCAGGAGGGCAACTAGGCTCGCTGTCACTCCTAAATATCCCAGCGTAATGCGCGACCCATTCGTCAGGAGGGATCGTAACATCTATACAGGTATATTGACCATCTTGGAAAAATGAAGCATTAAAAATCTTCCAGAAGAGGCTAGAATCCTTACTTATTCATGCTTCATGTAATTTTTCCCATGCCTCTTGACTAATGGTCAAAGTGCGGGCCGAGAGAGTCTGTTTATATTGAAGCCTGCATAACCTCACAATCTTCATATCCCTAGGTTTCTGTTTCAGGGCCGCCATAAGATTGCTATGGGTCCAGGAGCAATCGCTGTTAGACCTTTTTTAGACCTTTGAGCTCTAGGTTGTCCAGCATCCTGCAACAATTCATTAATTGTTTGTGTTATTTCGTTTCACTCCCTGGACAGACTTAAATTTGGGACCTGTTTTTCTATAATGGCTCCTCCAGTACTTTGTCAGGATTTACTGATGACCTTTCACATATGAGCCCCTTGTTTTTATTGTAGATGATTGGATGCATACAAATATCAGTAATATGTTTTTTTATCTGTGTCTCAAAATAAATAGACAAAGGGAACTACAGCCTTTGGTCTATAATGCTCCGAAAGAGCAATAAAGTTGATAAGACTACATTGACCTATACCTGTGTAAGTTAACTGATCTGGAACCGTCTGTAAAATGGGATCTATAGTCAAAAAAAGGGAAAATCTAGACAATATAGAATTATAAATGTCCCCGCAGGCAATGTGATCAAAGTGGCATTGAGCCTCATTTTCATCTCCCATCAATCTACAAGCAGACATTTTGGATAAGGGGCATTGTCTACAATTAAAGTCCCCACCCATAAAACAATGAAATCCATATTGGTATCAGTTAAATGTCTACTAACGGAGCCTTCAAGAAGAATGGCTATATCAGTGTTACCAGGAACCATGTTATTGAGATAAAAATTACCGATAAACAATGTAACATTTGGTTCGTATAAAATGTTAACAAATTGGAAATGAGGAGAGTCAAGATAAATACTGTCAATCTTTTATCCAGTGTTGCTGCTATTATAGTAAGCAGACCGCCTCTATGATGACCCGCCCAAAGAGTTGCAAGCTGGAGAGTGAATAGACACAAACCTATCTATATATACCACTTCCCGGGCCCAAGTTTTTTGAAGGCACACTATATTATGACCCTTCACAAGTTCAAGCCAATCATCATTCTACAATTTATTTGAGTGCCCAGCCACATTCCAAAATAAACATTTAAAAACATTATTAACATTCTTGGAAGTCAAATGGGGTGCATCTGCTGACCTAGTATTTCCAGAGACTACAGCAGGGATAGGAGAAATGCTTACAGGAATAACGTCGGCCACCATTTCTTTACCAGGGTCCATTGCCATATAAGTTGCCACCTTAGCACATAAAAGGGCTGTATACATGATTCCCTGGGATTCTAATGGCATAACTTTGGGTAGCGTCCCTAAAGGTGCAGATACCCTCTGAAAATGCAGTTAATCAATGTGTTCCAGTAACCTGAGTAGGTCTGCAATCTAAGGACGTTTTCGGAGACTGTGGGGCCGATTCCGATCTCGGCCGGTAGGGCTCCGAATCGGACTCGGCATTACCGGATCCGATTCGGAGCCCTGTTTCCCGACCGAGTCGGACGTGCGTCCGGGCGAGCGAGTACGATGCGAACGTACGCGAAATCGCCGACCGACTCATTTGCGGGACCCAACCGCTCCGACCGACTCGCACGGACACGACTCGCACCGCGCAATGGAGACGTTCCCCGGCCGGGTAAGTACGATGCGCGCCGCGAGCAGTCCGACCGACTCACACCGTCCGGCTCGAAAGAGCAGTCGGAGCTGCACTTTGGGGTCCATGTCGGACCCCCTGTACGCCTAGCCACGCGAGTCGCACACAGGGGGACCCATGGGTCCCCCTACCTGTGCGTGTATGGCGCGACCCGCTTCGACACGTACCCGCTATAGGGGGCGCCTTGTTTGCCTCGCACCCATTGAGTCAATGGGAGCCCGCGTCGCGCGATGTACGACCGGCTCCCATTGACTTCATGGGAGTCCGACCGAATCAAGTCCGATAGCATGCGAACGCATCGTACTCGTTCGGTCGGACTGCTAGGGTCCAATTCGGTCGGAAATCACTCCGGGTCCGGCTCGGTCGGAGAGATTTCCTGCCCGAATCGGAATCAGCCCCTGAGTTGTTAATTTCAGATATTTGAGCATGGCTGGTTCCCTCTTGAAAAGACTTTCTAGGCTTTGTTCCTCAAATGATGGTATCATGGCAGTACCCTTGGGTCACTTTTATAAACCGAGCACTCTACTATCATCCACGTCCCGACGCATAGAACATCCTGCACCTCAATTATCTGCTGTCTCGACTTACAATGGTTTGGAAATGTTTTATCATTTATTGTCAGGCAAGATGTCTGTAATTCTCTGGGAGTCCCACCAGAAGGACTGCCTTGCAGAGCTTTCTTTGTGGCCCGACCTTTGTTCCACTCATTCGATTTCACTATTTATCCCCCCCATGGCTGTGGGGAGAAAACTAGTGATTGTTGCAGACAATGGATGCTCTTTAGTAGTAGGCATAACAGATTTTCTCTTCCCCATGTTTCTTACTCTATGAACAAAATGTAATTTATCCTGAAAGATGGTTTTAGTGGAGTTGGATTGATATCCCTGGATGTAAATGAACAATTAAGGGGGATGGCTCAGCCTGGTCTCGAGCGGCCATGGACAGGCACAAACAGGCCCGCTCTTGGCCCGGGTGCGCTTGCGCGGATCCTGCGCCATGGGGCAGCTGTACACGTTAATAGCACTTGGTTGATGTCATGCAATTTAAATTTGGCTCCCTTCCTGTGAATACCTTTACTGCCTCCTGGCGCCAGCCCTCCCCTGTAACCCAGCTTTGTCCTGGCTGTGTCCTCGCAGCCGAGTCTATAAGCCATATCCTTTTCGCATGCCCTAGGTATCATCTTTTGAGGTCCAGGTGGATAGCTCCTGTATGCAGACGGCTTGGTACCCGTTGCCACAGTGATGCTTTACGCATCCTAAAATCCGACTCAAGTATGCTAATTATTTGTGCAGTTGCCAAATTCCTGGGCAAAATGTGGATCATTAGGAGGTATGCAATGAATTTGAAGTCGATATAATTTCTTTTAACTCAATTCTCTTAAAATGTTTTTTTATGTATGTAGCTACTTCTAGTCTTGAAGTGAGCCAATTTTAGAACTGTATCCGCATAGCGGGTCATGCTGTTTAGTTTTTACTGCATAGACTTATGCTGACATAGTTCTTAATTACCCCCCTAGCTTTCGTTTAAACTGTTTTACCATTGTTCACCAATTTTGTATAAGTTGGTCTGTGATGAACTGGACTTTTTGCCATTTGTTAGCTTCCATCGCCCTCTTTGCACTATAGGCACTGGCACTTTTTGAGGTCCTTGTATTATCGCTTGGGATTATTACATAAGACGGATCTCAATAGTTTCAGTTACTAGTTCCAGTATGCTGGTTACAAATCTTGCGTACTGTATGCATTTGCACTTTTGTGGATTTTATCCCATGCCAATGTCTATTATGAAGTTTGGACTTTTACATTATGTATTTATTGATTTTTTTATACATAACGGCCTCCGAGGGCTGCTGCATTGCTGTTCATTAACATTATTTAATTTGGTCTTTGTAAATCTGCTGCTATTGAACCTGCATGCTTTATCCTGTTTCTCATGTACTGTATGCATATGACAATTTTATGGTTGCAATGGCCGAAATAAAGTTATTGACTGACTGACTTGGTTGATGTCAAATGCTTGCAGGTGCGGGATTCTTGGACTTGTGGTCCCCAGCGGCTAGCAAATTCAGCGGCTCTCTGATATCTGAGATGTAAGGAGGGTTAAATCACAGTCCCTCTCATAGGCCAGCGATGCAAAAATAAAATAGCAGCCCCCTCAATGAGGAGCAGCGGCGGACTTTAATAGTGCTTGGTTGATGTCATATGCTTGCAGGAGCAGGCTCCAACCGGGATTATGGAACTTGTGGTCCCAGCGGCTAGCCCCTTACACTATATCCGAGATGTAAGGAAGGTTACATCACAGTCTCTCTCATAGCCCAGCGATGCAGAAATAAAACAGAAGAATATGGTGTGTGTCGCTTATCTCTATATGCTCAGATATGGCTCATGAGAGTAAACTACTTCATAACGTGTTGGCTAATGAAAGGATGACTCTACATTTAAATTGAAATAATACAGCATATACCAAATTGCTTATATTGTCTCATCTAAAGAGGGGTAGCCCAAAAGTGTTGAAAGTGAATACCTATGACATATACATGTAACATGATTCACATCATTCTTTGTATTGATATTTGGAAAATGTATGGTACATTACAGCTGCTGTCAGGAGTTTCTCAGTTATCAAAAGTACCTCATCCAGGGATTGGGGAGACATTCTGGCTGCACCAGTCGGACCCACTACCATCCGTCCATTAGGGAAGTGTGCCTTATAGTTTTGTAAAATATTAATTGCCAAATAGTTTGCAATAACAAAATTGTTGTGAAAGGAAATTAACAGATATTGCAACTGTTTATGAAGCAACTGATATTTGGGTGTGATATTTTTCCAACATAATCAGTGATGTCTGTGTTAATTTTGCATGTTCACTCATACTTCATGCTGAACATTAATTAAGGTGTCACTTCCTTCTGAAGCTCCTGGATCGAGGACCATGTCTTCTGCCACACAATCAAGGAGCCAGGTGCAGCAGCTGACATCACGGGGAGGTCTCAATACCACATAGAGCTGTGGCTGGAGCTGGTGGGTGTGATTTTGCATTGCACATCTGCACTGAATGCCTCAGTGCTACAGTGTGAGCTGTCACATGTAAGTTTACACACACCACGTCACATGTGTAACTTCAGAGCGATGCAAAGAAAAATCTGTCTAACCCTTGTTATGTTGCACGATATACCATGGCAAATACATTTCATGTTGCAAACTCAGTCTTTCAGGTGCTGACGACGATGAGTCGCTTGATGAAGCTGAACCATCCACCAGTGGAAGGCGGCGGGCAATTCGAGGAGAGAAACCAATCCTCCTCCAAGCAGCAATGTCAGCTGCCAGCACTGCTCAAGAAAAGGATTATGAGATGGAAGAAGATGATCTGGTGCTGGTCGCAGAGAAGGACTTGGATTACAAGGAGTGACTACATTGTTAGCCCAGTGGCCAAAACACTAAAACCTACATCAGGTCCGGCTAGCACTGTAATTCCAACTTCACCACTGATGTTTCCCCATTCCCAGCAGTCACCCAACGAGCCATAGCATACACCTATCCCAACACAACCATCACCTCCTCACAGCCTTCATGTCCAAGGTAGACGTGTTGCTTCTCCTAAACACTCCTCCCATGACAGTGCATTACAGGCCTTCTCTCAAGCATCTGAGGGACCTCACACCCCTGGTGAGAAGCAGGTATCCCCTAGGCATAAATCTCTTCCCCACAGGCCCCCATGTGCCACCCCTCCCCATACTGATAGACCTGACAGTCGTATCAAAGGTCGTCCCATGCGAAGGGGGCTGGCAGATGGTCATAGTGGCCAGTGGGAGGGTGAATTTTTCCAACAACAGGCTGACACAAGGCAGGACATTTGTGCCATAAGGGCTACTCTGTCTGACATTTCAGACTCACTGCAGGGAATACAGGAAATCCCTCAGATGATTGACAGGCAGACCCGTGTCTTGGACAGGATTGAGAAATCTTTCCAAGACATGTCAAGGAGGCAAAATGACTGCATATCAATCTATAGGAAAGAGAGTGCAAGGTATCATGCCTTGGCCATGAAGATGATGGAGGGAATGTTAAAAATGTTCCAAAGTCTCTCATCACGGCCAACACATGGAGGGTACCCCACCCAGCTACCTGTACCACAACCTATACTGGCATTCCCCCTACATACACAGGAACCCCCCTGCACATGCCAATCCCGCGCAAAGTCATATCCCCCTACACAGTTACGTCCCCCACTTGTACAGGCACATCACCCACCTGTACAGGCACATCACCCACCTGTACAGGCACCCCCCACCTGTACAGTCAACATCTGCCCCTGTACAGGCACAAGCAACAACTTTGCCGGCACCTCAACCCCCTGTATGGGTACAAGCAACAAAAGTGACTGCACCCTCTGCCCCTGTACAGGCACAAGCAACAACTGTGCCGGTACACTCAGCCCCTGTATAGGCACAGGCAGAAACTGTGCCGGAACTTTCTGCCCCTGTAAAGGCAGAAGCAACAACTGTGTCCGCACCATCCCCCCTCGTACAGGCACAAGCAACAACTGTGCCGGCACCCTCATCCCTGTACAGACACAAGCAACAACTGTGCCGGCATCCTCTGCCACTGTACAGGCACAATAACAACTGTGCCAGAACCCTCTGGTCCTGTACAGACAGAAGCAACAACTGCACAGGCAAATGCACCACACCCACGACACATCGCCACCAACAACGTAAACGCACTTACTCACAGAGATACTCACCACCACAAATGCAAATTCACGAGAGATCCCTCATGAGCACTATAAAATGTAAATGTTCACAATATCTGTAAATAAAAAGATAATTTGCACAAATCAATATTGAGTTGAGTAATAGCTGATGATTGTCAATTGGTTGTAGGCCATGTATGTAACAATAAATGTGTGTAAGTAAGACATGTTGAGTTGTTGGACCATCTGTGTAACAAGATACCATGTTGATAGCATTGCTAAACACCTACTGGTGTAGACTTCCATACTTTGAATCCAGGATATATCATGAAAAACACAAGACAGAGATGGTGTTGAAGAAAAATAGATAGTGTAGGCAATATAAGGAAATAAATTAAAAACAATATTGTCAATTGGAAAGGGAGAAAGAAAATTAAATTCAATCTCCCAGCAGAATGGGCAAGGAAACTTGGAGGGTTGGGCAAAATAAATGAAACGTGTCAGGAAGCATCAAGGGAACCAGTCTATGTACAAGGGGCGACATAAATGGCCACCATCCAAAATATTGTCCAGTCACTGGCCCACAATGTCCAAATCCTCTGCTCCTGTGGATGCTTCCTGGCTGGCCGAAGAAGGGTCAAACACCCCACTTGAGCGGAAAACATGAGGGGTACAAGGGGTAGTTGGGGAAACAGAGAGGGAAGATGTACTTGGGGACACGACTACAGCGGTGTGGGCAAGTCATTGGGCCAATGGAGACAATATGGCTGTACCTAAGGAAGTGATGGAGGAAGTGAGGCTGTCAAAATGTCTGGACTGTGCCTCTCAGAAAATCCGGATCTCCTTTTCAGCTCCTGGAAGCACTGAGAGACAGCAATCCTGCCATCCTCACTTGGCACCATCACTTCCTGGGATGCAGCCCAGTAGATACAACACACGGAGGGGTTTCAGTTGAACATGAGCGGTGTACGGTGTCGGGGGCAGACGTATCCCTCAGTTATAATGGGGAGGCACTTGGAGGGGGAGTAGTGGCAGGGGGTGGAGCTGGAGGCACCAATGGGCTGGGGGCCTCAAGAGCTAGGGAAGGGTCGGTGGTAGGCCCAGATGGTGTTGAGGCCTACTCCGGGGACACAATTTCAATGTCCAGTTCTTGTGGGCCAGGGGGAGACCAACTTTCATCTTAACCCTGGCTGTTGGTGTCCCTGTCAATGTCTCCCCCGTCAGTCTCATCAGCCTCCACCCGGGCTGGTGATGTTGCTGCTGTTGGCTCGGTCCTGGTGGGCGCACTACCCCTGCCTGCAGCTTGGTCTCCCTGCTCCTACTCGCTGGTGGTATCTAGAGGACATGCCCGCCGATGCGCCGAGGATCCGCTGGTCTGCACATGGTCCTGTCCAAATGTACCTTGGCCAGCCTGGCCCACTCAAAATGAGGACAAACAATTATGTAGTTGGTGTACAATTTATGATAAAGGTCGAGATAACATTAAGCAAGTGCTGACTTTGTATTACTTCGATCTCACTAACCATAATATGTTGGTTGGATCCAAAACTAGGTATACTGTCACTGTATTGTCAGAAATTATTTACACATTGACATCGTTCTCAATGTTGGTCAGTATACTTTTCAGTATTTACTAACTCTCACCGTCAGCATTAGTGCAATGTGAGGTCCCTGACATTTACACATAGTAACATTCCAATGTAATGTTACAAATGGATACAGTACACAGTCTGGATGGATATCTCCACACCTAAAAGCAGATCCAGGTTTATCCTTTAATGCACAGTTGTAACAGTCGCACACTTACTAACAACTGTCATCTGTTGTGTAGCATAGTGAAACACAACATACATGCTAAATTTGGTGTACATATGCAAACAAGGCCTAGGATATGACCTTTGCTAAGTTGTGAATCCAATATGTGGCATATTCCTTGTCAACATCAGACACTCTACATAGCAAGGGCCACATCTTGCATGACAGGACTGATTTGTTTGTGCAGTACACTGGCAAACACATGTTTTTCTCAGTATAGTTACATATATGTTTGAAATGACATACGTGCAACTGTTGAGATTATGTGTGCATTTTGTACACCTTGGATTTGTTTGTATAATTTTGAGTGAGACGAGTAACACAATGTCAGCCTTTACTTAGTTTCACAGAAAGATATTAGTCATCATGGAAAAGAAAACTCATAAAACATGCATGATACTGCATACTACACCCAAACCTCTCACATACCAACAATAGACATTGACCAAGCCATCATTCACCATAGCATACAACAGTTACAAGGCTCTTAGTTCACTAGTCATGATTATGTAAGTGCTTACTTTCACAGAAATGCAAATGTAAGGGCAGTTTGCCAAGTTGTGTTTAGAACACTACAAGTCCCAGAATGCCCCCAAAACAGCATTCCATGTGCTCCAATAAGGCATAGAACTTATAAGAACTGCAGCCATTACTCTGATAAAGTGAAAGGTGACATAAGACACACACAAAAAGCATGTATGCTACAGCATACAGCACCAACACCCCATCACATACCAACAATAGACATCGTCCAAACCATTCATTAACCATAGCATATGACTGTTATAAGGCCCTTAGTTCGCTAGTCATGATTCTGTAAGTGCATTTTTTCACAGAAATGCAAATGTACAGGACATTTACCCAGTTGTGTGTAGAACACTATAAGTCCCAGAATACCCTCAGACAACAGCATTCCATGTGCTCCAATGATGCACAGGCCTTATAAGTACGGCATCCATTACTCTGATACAGTGAAAGGTGACAAAAGACACATGATGGTACATCTCTCTCACCACTCATATCACACTTCAAGACACCGTCTGCAATGGCAGGCCTGAGCCATGGTTATAGGGCTACTACAGTGGGTGGCACAAGCAGTGCTTCAGGCCCACTAGTAGCATTTAATTTACAGGCCCTGGGCACATGTGGTGCACTTTACAAGGGACTTATAAGTAAATTAAATATGCCAATTGGGGCTAAGCCAATATTACCATGTTTAGAGGAGAGAGCACATGCACTTTAGGATTGGTTAGGAGTGGTAAAGTGCTCAGAGTCCTAAAGTCAACAAAAACGAGGTCAGAAAAAGAGGAGAAGAAAGGCAAACGTTTGAGGTGACACTTCAGAGAGGGCCATTTTCCAACACCAATCATTTCTGAACTTTGGTATACTCCTTAATGAGGCCTCCAGGTGCTCACTTCTGGGATACTTCCTTAATATGCATTTAAGGTCACTATCGGATGGGACTGGCAGAGATTTCCTAGTCCCTCCAAGGTCCCTCCAAGGTCCATCCATGGATTGAGCTACTTCACAGCGCTATGGGAGGGGCTAAAGGCAACCAATACTGCCCTTGGGTCCTTACTGGGAAAGCCCACCTGCTCAAGGAACTTTTTTCTGATGGTGGGAGCAAGAGAGGTGAGATAAAGGGCTGGCCAGCTCTTCCCATTCTTCCTCCTTTATCTCTATCAACAGGAAAAAACACATTAGGAAGTGGGTTTGGAAGAGGAGTGTTAGTAGTCCCTGCCCTTTCTGTCACAACTTCCTGATTTAGTTTTTAGACAGCTCATTTGTCTACCAGTGCTCCTTTGTCCAGTAGATGCACTGGGAGAGAGAGGAGCTGTGTGTCTGTGACACAAGCAGCCAGATGCATTTTGAATGTTCATTAGGTCAAGAAAAAAAATCCAGTGTCTGATTCATTTCTGGGACACCGATACATAGTTGTACACAGCAGCAAGTAAACAAATGTTGTTTGGATTTTTTGTGTTTGGGTCATTTCTGGGGTACAGACACCCACCTCTATGCCCCAACGATGTGCTGGATGATGTTTGGATGTTTTGTGAGGACAAGAAAAAATGCAAGCAGTGCCTGGCTCCTTGCTGGGGCAGAGACCAGAGACACCCATACAAGTCTGCATCTCGGTTTGGCGATTTGGATCCGAGGAGATCCCCTAAATCAGGGGCCTCGATTGGACGGCCGAATGGAGGGATAAAATCTCCCTCTACGCCGACGATATCTTGTTGTATTTAGCTAGGCCCCGTTTTTCCATCCACCGTGTCTTGCACATATTTGCCCTTTTTCAGAACTACTCGGGCTATACCATTAATTAGGATAAGTCCCTGGTTTATGCTCTGAGTGGGGAATGCCCAGTTCTTCCAGTAGGCTGCGCAGCCAAAATAGTTACCGATGGCTTCGTATATTTGGGTATGTACATCACGACTAATCCTACCATATTCCACGACCGTAACCTTGCCCCTCCCCTACGTCGGTTTCATGCGGATGTGCAGCACTGGAAAGCTCTGCCCCTCACTTTGCTTGGTAGGGCTGCTCTGTATAAGATGATGGTGCTTCCCCGGTTTCTTTATGCATTGCAAAACACACCTTACCTGGTTTCACCGCAATATTGTAATGCAATTGATTCAGACGTTCGTGCCCTGCTGCGGAATGACGGTACCCCTCGAATAGCTTTGGCTAAACTCACCAAAAGTTGGTACGACGGTGGTATTGCCCTGCCTGCGATTAGGAGCTATTATTGGGCCTCACAGTTGGTGGTTCTTAACCACTGGATGTATCGACCTGGTGCAGAACCTGCATACCGGATGGATAGGCACAATATGCTCCCCGGTACTTACTCCAGGGCCCTCTATGGAGGGAAAAAACACGCACCGCTGCACACCCCAACCTCCACCACAATCGCTCTGTGGCATACGGCAATGGCCGCCTTGGGGTGGAAAGCCAAGCTCACGCAGGTCACTCCACTGCTCGACGCCTACCCATTGGGAGTACTGTCGAAGCTTCCGGGTTTTGACAAATGGGACCTGATAGGTCTCTCGAAGGTGGCGACATGTGGGCCGGAGGTAAGGTGGTACCGTTTAGCGATCTTCAGCGGGACTACCAGCTGCATAGCGGTGAAACTTTTCGTTATTTACAAGCCCGGAGTGCACTACAGAAGGCGATACCCAGGGGTACCGACTTGCCCGTCTCTTCCCCATTAGAGGACAGATTGCTGGACGACTACCGCCACGAAAAAGCCATTTCACTGACGTACCGCAAAATACTAAATAACACACCAGACACATAGGGGAAAATTCGCGCCACATGGGTGGATGACGTCGGTGACATCGACGACGAAGAATGGCAGGAGGCATTGTCATCACCCCGTGAGGTGGCGATTCGCTCCCGCTTCAAGCTTCTCCAACTGAAACTATTACATTGGGCATACTACACCAGCTCGGTGCTTGTAAAGATGGGGGTGCTGGATTCCCCCACCTGCCCCCGCAGGTGTGGTCACATCGGCACCTACCTCCACCAATGGTGGGACTGTCCGCTCCTTCAGGGGTACTGGAGTCGGGTCACATCCGTGATGTCCACCACCTGTCATAAACCTATCGAAATGTCACCCCGCCTTTGCCTCCACAATATTTGGGAGGCTACTGATTTGTCCAGACCGGAGAGATTATGGGTTTCCCTGGGTTATATGGTAGCAAAGCGCAACATAGCCAGAACCTGGAAAGGAGTAACGAAGTTAAGATCTGGGGAATGGGAATCAGACATGGACTGGTGTATGCAGGCAGAGAGGGTGGCCTAGGAAGGCAGGGGATGCCCACAAAAATCTAGAATTTGGGGACCTTGGAATGTCCGCAGAGGAATGATATGTGCCCCCTTTGATGATGTTTCCCCATTCTCAGTTGACCAGGATGTTGAGTAATACCTGTACAAGATGTAATGTACATGATGAACGATCATTTTAAGATTCCGTTGATCTGCTTTGTATCATGTGGTTCTACTGCATTGGGCCTGTCGAAGTTGATGATGATTGCTGCACCGCACTTCTTTATTCTTTGTGTATGCTGCTTTTGTTTTGTTTCTATAATAAAAAGATTTGATAAAAAAAAAGTCTGCATCTCGGTGAGGAGCCTGGGTGATGTTTGGATTTTTCCTTCACCTAAAAATAAATATTCCAAACAGCGCCTGGCTCCTTACTGGGGCGCACGGGCGCACGGACACACAGGGACACACACAGACACACACGCGCACACACACAGACACACACCACACTCCCTCCCCTACCCCCACTCCCACCCCGCTCCCCATCTAGGTGCCCTTATACTGTTTGAATTTTTTTTTATTTACAGAAAAAAGCCAAATAGCGCGTGGCTCATCAATTGTAGTCAGACAGACAGACATACGTCTGTGGCCCAGCGAGGAGCCCACATGCTCTAGGAATTGTTTCTTAGCTGCAGAAAAATCCAGCACCTCGCTGAGGTGCAGGACCCTGAAGCAGCACTGAGCTCCTCTTTGGGGAGCAGAAACATGTCCGAGTATTGGGTAAACACACCCGGGCCTGGGGTCATCCAGCACCTAAGGAATCCTACCAGCCTCAGACACCAGGAAGAGTCCTTGGAGGTATGAGTTGCTTGGATATCATCACTTTCTCTTATCCAGAATGCCCTGCACAGTTCAAATATTGGTCAAAGAAAATAAAGTTTTCTCACATTTCTGTGACAGAAATTTCCAGAAATGTGGGGAACAGCACTACTCCCACCACCCAGTGTTTCCACGCTTCGATCAACAAAAACAATATCTCACATGTATGGGTGGGCCTATTCTAACTATCAGGTATAGGACAAGTAAGTGACTGTCAAGTCAATATAGCATCAGCGGGTCTTCTCATGGTGACATTTTTTGCTTATTCTTTTCCCATGCAATAGGCCCACCCACATATGTGGGGTTCCGTATTTATCAGGAGAAGTGTGGAAATATTGGCTGGTTGGATATTTGCCTAAAGTTCTGTCACAAAAAAATTGAAAGCTTTTGATTTTTCTTCCCCATACTTTGACATTTGCGGGAGATTCTGGTTAAAAAAGGGTTTGGGATTCATGCAAGTCACATCACCTTGGGATGCCTGGTCTCTAGTTTTCACAAATGTCTAGAGTAGGTAGGTTCCCCTGGATGCCGGCCCACCCTGTGCTCAATTGCCACAGATATCCCATTGGAAACTACGCCATTAAAAAACATTTTCTGGTTTTTGAGTTGATCTCTGCTCAAACACATGGAAAACAAACTCATCTGTCCCCACTCAGGAGACATAAGGGTAAACAGATTTGGGTTAAGCTTTGGAAGAGATTGTTTAGATGCAAGGGACACCAGAGGGTATTACCATGTTTTGGGTAAAAAAATAAAATAAAAATATGACAGACATCATGTTCTGCATGATCTTGCTGCCAGCCAATCAGGATGAGGGAGCTCTGGCACTCAGCAATAGAAACCATAGGGTGTTTAAATGTTTAAAATATATAGTTATAGTATGTTTCCATACAGCCCTGTGGTGATATTTGTGACTAAAAGAGAGGTACCCAAAACCAGGGTTTCAATCGCAGCTGCTATCCAGGTTTCTAAAACGCACTTGATTCAATGTTTTGCCTGTGGGCTTGTTGAACCAAAAGAAAACCCATACATGTCTGGTAAAGCCTTGCTCAAGAGACCCAGAGGGACAATGTTGGGGTCAAATGTTCGCAGGGAAATGTTCCTGCATGAGGGAGACTGGAGGGAATTATCATGCTTAGAGAAAAATGAAGGAGCTCTGGCACCCAGCGAAAGAAGCCTTAGGATATGTAAATGCTAAAATATATGGGTGTGGTATATTTCCATACAACCCAATTGTGAGATCTGTGACCAAAAGACAGGTAAACTAAATCAGAATTTAGCTTACAGCTGCTTACCAAGCTGCTCTTGGGCTCCCTGAGACCACAGAAAAAACATACGTCTGGTCCTCTCATGCTCAGGAGACCCAGAACAATAAAGCTGGGAGGTCAAGTCTTGGCAGAGAAGTAGGCAGGCTGGAATGAATTACCATGTTTTGGAAAAATGTGTGAAAATTCAGACAAGCATAACATTCAGTTGTTCTACTTGGCTGCCAGTTAAGTCAAACGAGGTCTTGCATGCCCCAATACATTCCTTCGATTGTCCAGAAACAAAAAATATATAGTTTTTATACATTGCATGAAGACCAGAGTTTGATATCTGTCATCAAAAGAACAATGCACCATAAATCATTAGTCTACCACAATTCTTTTTATCTATGCTAACATTACTTAATGGATTGCACAAACTACATTCCCTAGGGAAAACCCATGCATTTGGTATTGCTGGACTCCAGTCATTCAGGGCAACATTTCTTCGGTTAACTCTCCAGCAGTTCTTTGTCCATTCGAGGAATGCAATGAAATATTGAGCAAAGTGTTAAAAAATGATCATATTTCCACATTTTTCACTGTATCATCCCGGCTGCAATGAGATATTGATGTGGTTTGAACCAATATAGGGCCCTAGATGTGTCATTAAAAACACGGAGTTGTATGGGTGTGCAAAGAGACTAAACAAGTGTGCTTGAGCAACCGAATGGCATGTTTCAAAAAAGCTCTGGTACAGAGGTGTGCAAACCGCATGGCAGTGAAAGGGCTAACTTTGAACCTTGCCGTTTATGCTTTCCTCATATTGCTGATGCCATTGTAAAGTGCTCTGATGCTCTCATGCCTTGTACACATGATAAAAAACTATTGTATAAATAAGTCTTTGGCTTAAAAACTATTTCAACTACTACATGAATATCTGAACAAAATCCTAATACAGTAATTGAGCATATTTCTTCACATTTATCAAAACTTAAGACACTCCCTGTCCAGTGGCGGCTCGCATAGGGCATGCTGCGGGGCGGTGAGGCGGGGAGGGGCATGGTGGGGGGGTAGTAAACTCTGACATACAACGGAATGGAGGAACGTATTCCTCCGCTCCCTCGTATGTCCGAGTTTACTACCCCCACCCTGCCCCTCCCCGCCCCACCACCCCGCAGCACGCCCTATGCGAGCCACCACTGTCCCTGTCCCTCCTGGTTGAAGTCAAATGCGCCTTGTCTGTCTGACAACGTATTCCTCCGCTCCCTCGTATGTCCGAGTTTACTACCCCCCACCCTGCCCCTCCCCCGCCCACCGCCCCACAGCACACCCTATGCGAGCCGCCACTGTCCCTGTCCCTCCTGGTTGAAGTCAAATGCACCTTGTCTGTCTGACATTCGTTCTCAGTGTCTCACACAGTTTCATTTTTTTTCAACCAGGTATAAAGTTATTATTGAGCATATGTGTAGAGTTAAGCTTGGCACTAGCACAAGTAACAATTGCATTATTATTAATGGTGTGGTAGAAACCTGCACGCAGGGCCAGATGTACGACCGTTTTTAGCGGTCACAAACGGAGAATCGGGCCATTTGCGATCACTAAAATGGCTTTTACAATGTACCCTATTTTGTGAGTCAGTAACTTACTACCGACTCGCAAAATAGGGTTTGTGAGCCACTATTAGGAAGGGGGGTGCCAAGGGCATCCTTTCCTAATAGCGAGTCGCATGGGGATGTACGATTGTTTTGTGACTGGAATGTGACAATCACAGTTTACCACCTACTTCAAGTAGGTGGTAAGCCAGTCGCAAACAGGAAGGGGTCCCCAAAGGACCACTTCCTCTTTCTGAATTTGAGTGCCACCTACTCTTAAAAAATGAAAAGGAAACTTTTCCATCTTTCTTTTTTAAATGCATCCCATTTTCCATTAAGGAAAACGTGCTGCATTTCAGAAAAATAAATTGCTTTATTTAAGGAGCAATCAGAGACATGGTGTTCTGCTGTCCCCATCCCTGTGATTACAGGCCATTCCCAAGGGGTTGCAAGTTGCAACCTACCTCATGAATATTAATGAGGTAGGTCGTTTGTGACCCCACTGGGAATTGCTATATGCATCTGAGACACATTAGTACATTTCATTATGCAACTCTCTATTTGCGAGTCGCTAAAAATCACAATTTGCAAGTGCAAAATAAAATGGTCGTACATTGGGCCCTAGAGCGATCAGTTACTTAGCATTAAACTTAAATTAAACTTCAAGTAGTGTAAAAGGCTTTGCCCAGCAGTATTGGCTGAAGTACATATAATACATTAGGCCTTTGGTTTTTAAGCTAACCGTAATGAAAAAAAATGATTTTCAAAGTCATTTTCAAATTCTGTATGTCCAATCTATTTGTTCTTCAAATACATTTGTGTTGTAACTAATGCATTCAGACTAATTGTATTTCTCACAATTTGATTTAAAATTATTACTATTATGGTGGCCTTGGGAGGAAATTTTGGCCATTCAGAACATGTATTTAACAGCTGGCAACCATATTGTAGGTTATGTGGCAAGCCTGTAGCAAGCCCTGTGTATTAAGTGGGTCTACTATGCTCCTGTGTATGATGTAAAAATCACCAACTTGGCCGTTCTGAAATCCTGAATCTGGTCAGAAGAAACATCAAATGGTGGAAAATTCATTTGAGTATTCGGTTCCAACTTATTCAATGATGGAATAAGCTCCAAGGAGGAGTGCGAGTTATTCCTGGAAGTCATTCTTCTTTTAAGCTGTTGCTCAAGATGAAAAGAAGAGGAGCGCTTGTTTAGAAGCCTTTTGTGTGACTTTTGCACAGCATACATAAACGGTAATTTAGATACTGGCGGTTGTCCCCGCCCACCAATTCGACAGAAATTCAGGACTACATTCCTCTGCCAAAAGACTGCTCGATGTATCATAGCACCCTGCCTTTTGTGCATCAATCAGTCTGGGGGAGGCACTTAAGAACAGATGAATGAAAAGCAGGGTCCATCTTTGTTTCACGGTTATTTTTCTTGCTTTGTGTCCCAAAGCAGGATGGCTTCCTAGGTGGGTGCTATCCCATCCACTGGACTATTCCTAATGTAAATTAATTTTAGCACCTGAGGAGAGGACCAGCCCATTCTGAATTCTTATATTGATCTGTGCGTGATGGAGTGTGCATGTGTCAGGCTTGCATACTTGCAGCCTCATTGATTAGGGCAGTTGCCCAAACTCAAGGTGTGCCAGATGTAGTGGCGTAGCTAGACCTGCTGCCACCCGGGGTGGCCCCTAAGTTTGCTGCCCGGTGCAGGTAAGAGCGGGAGGTGGCAACCGGCGGTCAACTTGTTCCCAGTGGGGGTGGGGGGGTTGTGGCCTACAGTCAACTTGTTCGCGGGGTGGTAGTCGACAGACATGTCTTGCTCACCACCCCGCCCAGCTATGCCACTAGCCAGATGCCCCATGGTGCCCCCACATGGTACCATCTTTAGAGAGCGCTGGTATGCTCAAAATACTGTGTGAGGGCCAGAAAACCAAAGTGATTCTCCTGCGAGACCAGAGATCTTGCGAGAATGGTGGCCATGTTGGGCACTGCCTCTATTTAAGGCCACGACACGCTTCTGGAAGACGCTTGCGGTTCAGGATACTCCCCGCATAGGCAGCGCACTCCAGTCCTCGTCTGGAACAGGCTTCTACATTGGGGCCCTGCTCTACAGAGAACCTGTGAAGAGAAACAAAATAACAACGGATTAGAACACCACTTGACAAACCTTAGCTTGCCAGTAACGGGCCACATTGCATGTATTGCATTGTAGAACTGCTTAAATTTATCTTGTTTTAGAGACATTCACCAGTAAAGGAAAAAGAAAAGAGGGTTATTAACCATTACAGGCAACACCAGAGACATCCCAACGTCACTAAAAGGAGAGAGACCATCAAAAGTGGGAAAGGGGATATTTGCAGGTATATCTAGACATTGTGTGGGGGCATAGAAGAATAGAAGAGAAACTCATTATTAAGGCTTCCGGTTTTCCGTTTGTACTGATTTTGACAGATAAATACAGACAGAAAGTAATGTGTTTCCTGTCTGTATTTATTTTAAAAAGCGGAAAAATACTGAAAATGGTGCTTGTTGTGAGAGACTCTCCATGCTGTGTTTCATGATTTCCAGGCAACAGCTGAGCAGATAGACAGCATGGAGAGTTAAAAAAACGGATGCGATTTCATTAAATACAGTCACATGTTAACATATATTTGTAGTATAATGCTAATATGTACCTGTGAGTGTAGTGTTTTGTTATACGTGACTGCTTAATTTGCTAAATTGTAATAGGCATCTATGTATGAGTGCACATTCAAGGGTTAAATAAATGTGGAAATATACCATTTTACAGCTCCATTTACCCTCAAAACACAAAATAAATATGGATAAATACCAATAAGATGGCCAAAAAATAAATAACAATAAACACAGACGGAAATGTTAAAAAATAAATACCATAAAACCGGTAGCCCTACTCATTATAGGTTTAACACAGTCCCTTGTGCTTACAGGATTCAACACCATCAGGTAGAACAACCTACATTACACAGATGCCAATGCAGATTCCACGCAACCCAGATTTGCCCCAGCCACTTCTCTCTCTCTCTCTCTCTCTACATTCCATTCCCATTTCCTCCAGAATACCCTAGTTCTGACCACGTGGATTTTACGGGAAGAGCCTTGGTGTTGGGGGAGCTGGGAACCAGCGACTCGAAGCTCCATCACGTCCACGCGGGATTAAACAGGTCAGTGCTTGACAGCATGACCTGGACATACAGTGATACTGGTGGCAAGGTGAGTCATGGTGACTTCATCAAGACATGCCTTATGTCTTTCTTTTGATGAAGGGTCCTCTGGTGCCAATGGCATCTACTCTGGTATTGCTTGCAAATGAGTAAAGCTGCCAACAGAGAAGCAGTGCTATTGGTACAATGGCTGAAGGTTGTTCACTCATTTTTCTGGTGTCTCAGGTCTTCAGAAATTAATATAAGGATAGCTACAGGCTAGTGGTGTCAAGAGTTAAATCCTTCTTTTCAGGTGACCTCTTCGCTGCCATGAGTTTTGGTGTAGAGGCGTTTGACCAGCTTAATGATGAAGAAGACTGGTGCCGGTTTGTCAAAGCCCTTAAAGTAAATCCATGGTCTACTCCAAAACCCTAGACATCAAAGGAGACATCAAGGCTGTACAGTGTGTCAAAGTCAAGAAAAATACAGGCAACGCCCTCAACATTGATGGTGACGATGGGACTGCCCACTGAGAGACCTTTCAGAACACACCTTTCAAGTTCCAAGGTAAGACGTCAGATCCTGTGGTACTTTAGAGGAGTTGGGAACAGCTGGTTTTACGCTTCCCTGAGGGACCAATTTGGCATTCTGACAACGTCTTTCCCCTACATGGCATCTCCCGATAGATTCTGCAACTTCCAAGGGAATGAGAATCTGGAAGACAAACCACACAAATGGAGTGATGGTCTTTTCCTGCCTCTTTTCCACAAGTACCGATTGACATATTGACCAAGAGATCCGGTAATGGGACTAACTAAAGGAGATTGATGCCCAAAGATGATCACTCAATGCAAAAATTCCATTCAGAAATCTAATTTGAAGTGAAATTTCAACCTTGACACAGCAGAGTTCAGGGATACTTGCTATATGGTGCACAAATGAACTGGCTCACTAACACTGCAAGCCATACTGGGATAGTTCATCTTCTGGAGTTGATGAAGGAACAGGGCCAAAACGTCCCAACACGTAAAATACGCCTGTGGCACCATTGTCAGCGTTGCTTTTTCTTTTTAGAAAAGATTGAAAATGTAGTTTTCTCAAACTATTGTGATATTCAGAATGTTAAATTATGATTGGATATTAATAAAGGACATACCATGTTGCTTCTCGTAGAAATAATTTCTTTACACATTTTATACATATTACAATTTAAAATTAGTTACAGACTTCCAGGCGTGGATGGAGATATTCTAGCATTTATGAACATCACAGAACATTTAACCTATTTCAAAGCGAATTAATTTCAAAGCACTGAAAGGCACCCTATCCTTAGAGGGAGGGCCACAGAAAGAAACACACAAAGAAAATGAAAGCTGCCTGTATTGGCCACAAAGCTTCACCCAGAGCAGCTGTCACATGTGAAGACTGGCTAATGTTACCTCAGTGAAGGCTCTTGCCCAGTGGGCAACACACTCAGCGACGAGGCACAAGACAGACCTGCCTGGTGCACATCACAACTTTACCACCACTCATTAAAAATAAGATAAACACAGGAAATTATAACTTAGGAAGCAGTGGCAACGTAAGGAGAACAAATGAATACCATGTTTATGCTAGATAAAAAAAAAAATTAAAGTGGGGTTTTCTTTTTTGTCGTTTCCTGGTCTCTAAGCAGAACTCCATTTTCCCTTGAGGAGTCCCCTCGCACCAGTTCATGGTTCATCCGCACATCTTACATTTGTGTTCAGACTTGACTTCACCATTTATTTAATGTTGGCCCAGGGCAACTGGTTAGTGTTCAAATGCTGCCGAGTAACTCGCCTTTCGTGCATTGCTTTCAGGAAAAGTGCTAGCTTTGAGATATTCCACCTTTGCTCACTTCCCAATAAATGTACAACTACTCTTGTCACTTTGTTAACACTTATTTTCCTAACTGAACGGTCTCAGAAAACATGCTTCTATTATTTTGGTCTTGACTCATTGTGCTTCCATCCACATACAAAACAACTACCTTTATTTTCGAGAGATCTCAAGGCTTTCGTAAGAGTGCTGAAGTGTCCCACACATTTTGAGTGATATTCAGCTGTGCTATGCACCTAAAGGATCACAATTCGTCCTTATTTGTTGGGGTAGGTGTTTCCCTAATTGCTACTTGCAAGTCATATTTTGGTTCCCCATCTTTCACTGTTAACTGATGGTGATGTGTGTTTCCTTATCCATAAATATATATTTCTCCTTTCCCAAAGCTTACTCTGCCTCATCCAATACACCTAATACTGTATACAGTACTTTAACGTGTCCTTTCCCATTTTTACCATCAACAATTATATCTCCCTGGAATAACAATATGTTCCTCTGACCATTGTAAATGATGGGCATCACTGGAATGCAGGAGGCTGTTGTCAACCCCAAGAGAAGCCTTTTAAATTGATAAATCCCTTTCATAGTGATAAGTGCTGTATTTGCTCTAGATTTAGGGTTTAGCTTAATTTGATGAGCTGATTTGATGTATAATATGTTAAAACAATCTTGCCACTTTTGCCATTGACGGCATTTGAATAGTATTTTGTAAAGGTCAGCAATCTAAAAGGGATGATTGTATTGACACTCTCTATCTCTATGCAGATTCTTATGATCTCGCTGGCCCTTCTAGAAATCCCAACTAGCTACAACCATTTGGTGTTTTCAACATGCTCAATTTCTCCGCCCTTCTGTGTTTCTCTCAGCATGTTCTTTACTTCGTCTTTTAGAATAACTGTTAATCTTCTAAGGCCTCACATGTACTGCCCTTTCTGTTAGTTTTATGTCATGCTGAAAACTTTGAAGAATAACAATGATTTTGTCATAAAATTAGGCTCTGTGCTTCTCCACCACATCACTCATTCACTCACTCTCTCACAAGCACACAAACTCTTGCACAACTATAGTTTGTTCATCATTTATTTTATTTTTTTATTTGAAGGTTTTATATAGCGCGAACATGACCCTTGCGGGTATCAGAGCGCTTTACATGGGTCGAAGTAGGAAATAAAAAGAACACAGAATGTCATAATTAAGTCTTGTTATACAAACATCAGTTGTGGGCAATATGTACAATGTTTCAAGTGAATTTCCTTAAGAGTAAGGATTTTACTTCTTTCTTAAAAGAGGTAAAAGAGGTAAAAGAGGGATTCCATCTGGTTTCCGGGGGCAGTGCGTTCCAAATCCTAGGAGTGATTCCAGAGAAGGCACGGTTGTATGTTTTCTTTTTGGCAAAGCGTTGTGGTTTCAGAAGAAGATTGCTGGTACTTCTGGAGGATCTGTTGCCACAAGAGAGCACCAATTTCTGGGCCAAGTAACTCGGAGTATTGTGATGTAGGGCTTTATGAGTCATGCAGGCGATTTTTAGTTGAATTCTAGCTTCGAAAGGTAGCCAGTTAAGAGCTCTGAGGTCGGGGTAATGTGACAATTTCTTTTGAGCCCATGATGAGCCTAGCCGCTGAATTGAGTGAGGCTCTTAGAGGGGCCATTGATGATCTGGGAAGACCGCAAAGCATTGCACTCCCATAGTCTAGTCTTGGGATTACTAGTGCTTGAACTGCCAGTTTGAAGTCACTTGCGGGAAGGAATGGTTTTAGTTTTCTCAAGCTGTTCATCTGAATGTTTGCTCCTTTTGTTGCAGCACTAATATGTTTCTGCATGTCTAGATTTCTGTCAAGTGTTAATCCCAGCGATTTTGCTGAGTCAACAATATGAGGTTGGCAGTTGAGCGCTGTTAGTTGTTTAAGCCATTCTTCGACGTTAGTTGATTGGGTGGGTGGAGCGATTAGGAGGAATTCAGTCTTGAATTCACTCATGAATGCTCAACTCATCTTTTACCACAAGGTATTGCTTTAAAGACTCATCAAGTGTATTTAACCCTTGCCATCCATTGCTAATCAGAGTCTTTAACTGCCTGTATTCACCATCATTAAGGATAGCATCACTCCACTCATCCTGCCTCAAAGCTAACTCTTCATCCACACGACTGACAATAAATTTGTCCAAAAAGAACACATCTTCTTCAGTCACCGGTAAACGAGACAAACAATCAGCCACCACATTTTTGTTTCCCCTGACGAATTATACGCAAAAATTGAGGTCAGTCACAGATAACAACCACCTGGAAATGCGGGGAGGTACACTACTTTCCAGTCCTCTACCACACTTGAATATATGTAGTCACGGCTTGTGATCAGTCTTAAGTGTAAAGGGCAAACCCCAAAGCTAGTATCTAAAATGGTTCAAACCCCAACAACAAGCCAGAGCCTCCTTCTCAATAGCTGGATAGGATAATTCTGCCCCTTGCAACCTCCGTGAGGCAAAACCAATAATTTTCTCTTCACCGTGCACCTTCTGTGTCAAAACAGCACCTAAGGCCACATTACTGGCATCAGTTGTCACCGTAGTTTTCTTAGTGACATTGAAATGCCCTAGTGTTGGTGCGATGACAAGAGATTGTTTGATAGAAGCAAATGCGGCATCACAATTCGTTCCCCATACATACTCCACTCCTTTCTTTTTATTAAGATCCTCATGGGTTCAACCACATCAGCAAAGTTAGAAATGAATTTGGAACATTATTCCGCAAGTCCCAAGAAGGACATCACTTGCTCCTTGTCTGCAGGTCGAGGTGCATCCACAATGGCTTTCACAATACTTTTTTTTTGGTTTGATGCTTTCCGCAGAGATCTCGTGACCTAGGTAAGACACTTGTTTTTTACGCAATTGACATTTTTCTTTCTTTACAGTCAAACCGTATCTTTCCACCCTCTTCAAAATTTCATTCAGCAGACCATCATGTTCACTCTCGGATTTTCCTACCACCAATACATCGTCTTGAAAACACAAGACATTTTTCATGCCTTGGAGAATTTTCTGCGTAACTCTTTGAAAAACTGCAGAAGCCGATGCTAAACCAAATGGCATGCAACAATAACGATATGCACCAAGAGGAGTCACAAAAGAAGTTGGTGGCCTAGACTCTGGGTGCAAGTTCACTTGATGATAGGCTGCCGTCATGTCAAGGACGCTGAATACTCTTCCTCCCCCATCACGCTCAACATTTCAGTGATATTAGGTAAAAGTTGATGATCTACCCAAATATTCTCATTCAAATCACGCAAATCAATACAGAGACGAATCTTATTATCAGCCTTTGGGGCAATCACAATGGGAGCAAGCCACTCCGACGATTCTATAGGCTCAATAATTTTTTCTTTCAGGAGCTTATCGAGCTCCTGTTGAAGAGGCACCCTCATAAGAAAAGGTAGGGTCTTACTTTATGGACCGCTGGAACAGCATTCTCTTTTAATATTATCTTGTGAGTAAAACCTTCCAGCTTACCCAATCATATCCTGGTCTAGGTGTCATACACAGGTCATGTTGTCTTCATCCAAAAATTACTAGTCCACATTCACCAAGATATTCGTCCCCAAAG
Source organism: Calotriton arnoldi (assembly GCA_963921515.1). Taxonomy (NCBI): domain Eukaryota; kingdom Metazoa; phylum Chordata; class Amphibia; order Caudata; family Salamandridae; genus Calotriton; species Calotriton arnoldi. The sequence continues at coordinate 165,039 of CAWUFW010013283.1, forward strand.
TAATGTTCATCAAGTTTCTGTGCTGCTATCTCTAAGCACCCGATTTTGGTTCTAGCAAAGTCTTAGGCAATAATGGTGCACAAACACTCTTAATTAACTCTAAAATCCTCTATGGTCAAAATGTTAAGTGCTTTTAAACTCTTCTCTTCTTTGTGTGCCTCTACATTCACACTGTCCTAGAACTACATTTCCCATCTCCATTGGATAGTCATCTGGTTGCTTATTTTTGGGACAGAGAAGTCCCTCTCATGGTGATGTATGTGCACCCCTGCCCTCAGTGCCCCAACTGTAATGATGTCTGAATCCTTAGTACTTATTTTTGTTGTCATGGGCAAACATCGACCATGTGTGTGCACCATGACACAGGCTTGTCTCAGGGATTTCTTTTTGGACCTGGAGGGGTGCCCAAAGTGCTACCCTCCTAGTGGTGAAAGGCTTCTACCTGTGCCAGGAGTTAAGCAGCACAAGTGCGGTGGTGACAGCATACCATGTAGGGATCAGTAGGAGTGAACAGGTCATTTTTAGGGCTGGCGTTGGCAAGACCTTTTGATTTTACTAAAATATGTATACTATACTTACATATAGGGTCTTTCAGACACATCTCTTCATCCATTGGTTTGTGTTGTGTTATTCACATTTTGCTTGCGCCCACTAAAGCATGTAGCATGGGGCAGTGGGTCAGCCTACTGGTTAATTTCACTTTGAGTTGTTGCACTTCGCTCTCTCACAAGGAGCACATCTGCACACAAGGTAGTTCCCTTCAGTGCCCAAATTTTTGATTTTACTTTATAATTACTTTAGTGTTTAGAGCCTGATGTGATAGCAGGACACTTCTAATCAGACCCTCCAGCTTTTCGCGATTTCGCGATTCACGAAAAAAATCGCGAAATCAGCTGAGAAGCGCGATGGCCGCGATATTTACCAATTCGGCCGCAAAAAAAGTGTCCCAGCTGCAATTTAAAAAAAAATGGTGGCTTCTTATTGGATGTACGCAAACACGTCACTACGTGTTTCCGTACAGCATTAGAGATATTGGGCAGAGTGAAAGGTACACGAGAGAAGCATGCGAAAAGGCACATGGGGTCCACAAACATCAGTGGAGAAACGAGGGGAAGAGTAGTGGGGAGCTGCGAGAATGAAAGGTAGCGTCTATTTCTGTTTTTAATTTGGATTATCGTTTCTTTTGCCCTCTTGATAATGCTGTTGTTGTGATGCAATGTCATCAGGTAGCGCCACCTGCTGGAAAGTTGCTAAAAATACAGTGAAATGAACGCATGTTCGTCATCATATCTTCCCTTCCTCCATCCACACTGCCACAAGCATAGTCATCGCAATCAGTCTCTGGCTGTGCGTGTGTCAAGCCTGCTCATCAATTAGCAGGCAGGTCATATAGTCACTCTAGGCCTTTTTAGTCGCTGACTGCAGTATTTAGGTGTCGAACTGATAGTATTAAGAAGACACCTTTGCCCAGTGTTAAAATGTAAAAATTACAAAACTACTGTCACAAAATGTCACACATTACGCCGCATATTTTGCTTTTGTTGGTGAATAATTTAGACAATGCACCTGCTTAATTTGTGCCTACCATGCGAATAATTCCAGTGCCCTTGCATAAAATGGACGCGCTACTTCGGTCAACTTTTGAAGTTAATATACACAGTGAGCCTGAAAGTATCTAAGTACTGTATTAAATTGCATTTCGGCAACGTAATGAAGTTGTGCAGGATATGTAAGGCTTACTCAGAGCCGTCCATTCTCCTTCGCCTCCTGGGGGCGTTTTCCAAGAAAAACCTTCAAACAGTAAGCTATCAAGCCAGGCATGTTCATTTATTATAAGACTATCAAGTGATGGAGAACAGTTTCTACTGTGTTGTTAACAACCACTTCAGGTATATTTTTGAAAGAGAAAGTTGGGTACCATCACGTGTAGAAGTGGACTAGTTACCTCCATACACGAAATGAGGGGGATCTGTATGACTAATTACACAACAATTTAAAAAGCACTTACAAATTATTATATTTTTATTTAATTCTTTAATACCACTATTCTTTCTAATGCAGGATGTTAGAGTGCTTTGCATCACACCCACATATTAACAGAGACAAAAATATCAAACATGTGACTCAAATGTATATCAAGTTGCATATGGAAACAAGGGTTACAAGGTGTAAGAGTCCCCTATCATCCATACTGGAAAGCATTAGAAAGATTGCAAGGTACGAGCTGCAAGTAACAAAAGATCTCTGTGCCAAAAGCCTGGGGAGGGGGGGTTGCTCGCAGAGGAGGTGGGAAGAGTCTCATATTTGGGATGTAGACTGCACACACATCACCTGTAAGTCACATTGAGGTGGGGGCTGTATTGTATAAGGGCTCACACCCACCCCCATGCCACTGATCTGCGTAGAGCAATATTTTTTTAATTTTATTTTGATAATCTTTTTATTGGTACATAAGATTACTGAACTTACAAAAAGCACGTACATTGCATCTCCCATCTCTTTTTAAGGTTAGAACAGATCCATCCTGTAGCATATTACAATAATGCGATATTAACTAACAGTGAACAAAACATTACACGTTTTCCCATCTATAGGCCTCAGTATGTCTGCCATGGCGTAGAGCAATATTTAACATCCTTACATTAGCCGTGGCAATGCACCTCCACCCACTACGATCCTGTGCCCTAGGGCACCTGAGGAAGAGGTGTCGGCCCTCATGGGTCCAGGAGGCAGCGGTGCCCCAGCAGGGGTGCGTACATGGGTGCTAGAACATCCCAGGGAGAAATAGGACCCCCTCAAACGAGGTTAGGATTGGAGCTGTGCTTCCGTAGAGCGGCAGAACTTTAAACATGCCTATTTTAAAGTGGAATACTCTGCTAAAACATTTTCTATTGATTTAAGGCTGAAAATTAATGATTATGAGTAAAATAAAGTGCCGCAAAAATGCAGCTAAATTTCCATATTTGTGCCGCTAAATTTCCATATTTGTGCCGCTAAATTTGCTAATCCATGCCGCAATATCCTGGGGGGTCTGTCTAATGCATATTCCATCTTTATAAGATTCCATTCCCTCCAATGCTGTTGTAAATTCCTTTTGGAGTGTTTTACATTTCTGACTGCTGCTATTTCACAACATACCAGATTGTGTCCATTCGAAACTGTTTTGTATTACGTTATCCTCTTTTTACTTTTTTTCTTTCTCTCCTTTCATTTCTTCCTTTCCTTCATTCCTTCCTTCCTTCCCTCCCTCCTTCCTTATTTCTCTCTTTCTTTATCGTTTCTTCTTTCATTCTTGCCTTTTTTCATTCTTTTTCTTTCTTTCCTTCTCCTTTCCTTTCTTTTTTTCCTTCCTTTCCTTTTTCTTTTTCCTTCTTTCCTTTTCTTTCTCTTGTCTTATTTCATTCTTGCCTTCTTTCATTCTTTTTTCTTTCTTTCCTTCTCCTTCTTGCCTTTCTTTTCTCTTTTCTTCCTTCCTTTCTTTCCTTTTTCTTCTTTCCTTTCCTTTCTCTTGTCTGTTTTCATTCTTGCCTTCTTTCATTCATTCATTCCTTCTTTCTTTCCTTCTCTTTCTTTCTTTCTCTAATTATTTTTCTTTCTTTTTCCTTGTACCTTTCTTTTTTAGGTCTGTGTTAACCAATACCTTTTGATTTTATTAAAATGATGTCTATAACAGTCACTTTAGGGGTTTCAGCCAGACTTCATCTATTAGTCAGAGGATGGTGTCATTCACATTGTTATTCCGCCCAATCCAACATGCATTAATGGGCAATGTATCACCCACTTCAGCCAGTTGCTGACTTGACTACTAGTTACAGCATTCCACTGATTTCACAAGGAACACATCCTCACACAATGTAGTACTCTTCAGTGCCAGAAAGTACAATGGTAATGTGTTTTTTTTAACTAAAAAAGCTTTTTTGCCTGTATCAAATAATTTTTATTTAGATTGAGGAGGTCCTGGCATATTCCCAAACAATAAAGCTTTGCAAAAAAGCATCACAAGACAGAACAAAAATTGCCAGAAAGGCTGGGGCCAATCCGAGACCTATTAACTTTGATTGTTAAATGAGGCACAGGAGGGAGGCCTACAGTCTCACTCATTTAAAGTTCAGCTGCTGTGTGCTTAACTCACCCTTGGCCTACATTGGGTTGGCGTGCAGTGCATGTGCATTATACTTGTGCTGGGTGTATATACACCATATACAAAAAGGCCTGTATTGTGCACTACACATCACGTCGATATTTCTTGGGCCCCACTAATTCTCTTTTAGTGGGGAAGGGTTGAATATATACTTATGGGACCCGTTCACCCTTGCTGCCTGCTGCCTGCTGCACACCCGCTGCTTTCTGGTCCCGGAGGACCACAACGTCCAGCCTGCCTGTTTTCGCGGCGCTCGCCCGCCATCGTCATCAGTAAGCGCCAGGAGGCGCTTCAAAGGCGGCCGCGGGCTCCTGCAGCGCGGGACCCGCTCACCCTTGCTGCCTGCTGCACACCTGCTGCTTTCTGGTCCCGGGGGACCACAACGTCCAGCCTGCCTGTTTTCGCGGCGCTCGCCCGCCGTCGTCATCAGTAAGCCCCAGGAGGCGCTTCAAAGGTGGCCGTGGGCTCCCACAGCGCGGGATGCGCGCGGGCGTGCCCGGGCCAAGGGCGGGCCCGTCTACGCCCGTCAGAGCCAGGAGGGGCCAGGGCTATCCTCTTGATAATTTGGCCTCCAACAGAGCCCAGCAGTTCCAAGGTACTTTGCTTTTTACCTTCTTGATAAGGACATTGAGACAATTTATTTATACTGGGAGCCACTCTGCATTGGACTGTCGCAATCAAAGCCTGTGGAGTACTAAGTACGTTGGCTTAAGGCATCCGGTCACGTCACACTTCTTAATTTGTATATATTCTTTAAACTTTGCTCTATCACCACCTCTTGTCTTTGTAACGTGGTATTGTGCATCAAGTTTCATGGGGAAAAGGAAAGCTGCAGATTGCCTGGGAGGGGGTACCTTAGGAAAGGGCAAGAAGGCTAAAAAGTCGTTAAAACAGCCTACATCAAAAAGTAAGAACAGCGTCATGAGTCGCATTGATAGCCTCGTGAGTGACTGTCACGAGATATTAACCGCTTCTGTGGGCCCCGATAACTGCATTAATGCAGAGAACTACCCTCCCCTCCCCATCTCCGCTAGGGGAGTTCTACCAATACCAGATATGTTTAAAAGATCCTTGTCAAAAGCCCCCATCGGGTACCTTGATTGCTGATTCTAAGATGTTATGTCCTAACACAGTTGACAAAAGCCAAGCAGATTATGTAATTGAATGCACTAATAGATTCCTCCCGCTAATGGAACTGAATGGGGAATTATGTCCCTCTAAGGATAATGAAGAAATAGGAGGTGCTGTTAAAAGTGCCACCTTAATCTGTCCTTGCAAGACTTTGTGTATTGATCAATCAGGGAATTGTAAGCGCGCTACTCACCCGTGAGGGTCTCAAGGCGCTGAGGGGGGGTCCGCAGATCTGTTTAGCCGAAGAGCCAGGTCTTGAGGGTCTTCCTGAAGGTGTTCAGGGAGGGGCGCGTCTGATGTCTGCCGGTAGCTCGTTCCAGGTCTTGGCTGCAATGTGAGAGAAGGATCTTCCGCCTGCTCTGGCTCTGTGGATGCGCTGGGTTTCGGCCAGTGCGAGGTTGGAAGATCGGAGGTTTCTTTTGGGTACGTGGAAGTTGATTCTGTCGTTGAGGTATTTGGGTCCGTTGTTGTGTAGGCATTTGTAGGCGTGAGTGAGGATTTTGAAAGTGACTCTTTTCTCCACGAGGAGCCAGTGGAGACTTCGTAGGTGTTGGCTGATGTGTTCGTGTCGGGGGATGCCGAGGACGAGTCTGGCGGCGGTGTTTTGTACTGTCTGGAGTTTGCGGAGTAGGGACTTGTTGATGCTGGCGTAGAGTGCGTTTCCATAGTCCAGTCTGCTGGTGATGAGTGCGTGGGTGACTGTCTTCCTTGACTCAGGGGGGATCCACTTGAAGGTCTTGCGGAGGATGCGGAGGGTGTTGAAGCAGCTGGAGGTGACGGCGTTGACCTGTCGGTTCATGGAGAGTGATGAGTCGAGTACGATGCTGAGGTTCTTGGCGTGGTCTGAGGGGGTAGGTGGGCTTCCGAGGGCGGTCGGCCACCAGGTGCTGTCCCATGCGGAAGGGGTGGTACCGAGGACGAGGACTTCTGTCTTCTCGGCGTTGAGCTTCAGGCAGCTGTTGGTCATCCAGACTGCGACGTCTTGCATTCCTTTCTGGAAGTTGAGTTTGGCAGTGGTGGGGTCTTTGGTGAGGGAGAGGATGAGCTGGGTGTCGTCGGCGTAGGATACGATGTTGAGGCCGTGTTGTCGGACGATGGCTGCGAGGGGGCCATGTAAATGTTGAAGAGGGTGGGGCTCAGTGATGAACCCTGTGGGACTCCGCAGGTGGTTTTCGTGGGGTCGGAGAGGAAGGGTGGGAGTCTGATCCTTTGGCTTCTTCCGGTGAGGAATGATCGGATCCAGTCCAGGGCTGTTCCTTGTATGCCTGCGTCATGTAGTCTGACGACTAGTGTGCGATGGGAGACGGTGTCGAAGGCCGCTGATAGGTCGAATAGGATGAGGGCTGTGGAGTGGCCTTGGTCCAGGAGGGTGCGGATGTCGTCTGTGGCGGCGAGTAGGGCGGTCTCTGTGCTGTGGTTGCTTCGGAATCCGGATTGGGACGGGTCGAGGACGGCGTTCTCTTCAATGAATCGTGTCAGTTTCCTGTTGACTGTTTTCTCTGCAACTTTGGCTGCGAAGGGGAGGAGCGAGATGGGCCGATAGTTCTTGAGGTCGGTGGGGTCAGCTGTGGGCTTCTTGAGCAGGGGTCTGACTTCTGCGCGCTTCCAGTCGTCTGGGAAGGTGCCTGTTTTGAAGGTGGTTTTGATGGTGCGTTGTAGTTTGGGTGCGATGGCGGCCACGGCTCTGTGGTAGATGTGAGGGGGGCAGGGGTCATGGGGGCCCCCGAGTGGATGCTTTTCATGGTCGAGGCGGTGTCTTCGGCTGTGATCGGTGTCCAGTTGGAGATGGTGGGCTTGCTGGTGTTTCTGGGGGGCGGGGGGCCGTCTGTGGCGCCTGGTGGATGGTCGATGAAGTTGTCGTAGAGGTTTTTGATCTTGATGTGGAAATAGGTTCCAAGCTTGTCGCAGAGGTCTTGGGATGGGGTGATGTCTGTGGCTTCGCTGCATGGGTTGGTGAATTCTTGAATGACACTGAAAAATTCCTTGGAGTTGGCCAGGATTTTGTTGTGGATGAAGTTCCTTTTGGTGGCTCTGATCTGGTTGTGGTAGTCCGTCATGGTGTCCTTGTAGGTGGATTGGTTTTCGGTTGTCTTGGTGTTTCTCCAGTTCTTCTCCAGGCGTCTGCAGGTGCGTCTGGCTTCTTGGAGAGCGGTTGTGAACCAGGCGGCTTTCCTGGGGCGTTGTCTGTCAGGGTTGCGTAGCGGGGCGAGCTCATCTGCGCAGTTGGAGATCCAGGTGTGGAGTTCTCTGGCTGCGTCGTTTGCGCTGTTTGCGTCGGGTGCCCAGGTGTGGTTGACTCGGGTGAGGGTGGAGTTAAGTTGCTCATCAGTAACCTTGCTCCAGTTCCTTCGTGGTGGGCGTGGGGCTGGTTTGGGTGCCTTGGATTTTTTGATGGCAAAGTGTACGCAGTGGTGGTCGGTCCATGGCGGCTGCGTTGTGTGGCTGAAATGGACGCTGTTTCCTGCTGCGAAGATGGGGTCGAGGGTGTGTCCTGCTCTGTGGGTAGGTGTGTTGACAAGTTGTTTAAGTCCGATGCTGGCGAGGTTATCACGAAGGATAGTGGAGTTGGGGTCACTGGGGTTGTCGAGGTGGAAGTTCAGGTCTCCAATGAGTATGTAGTTTGTTGAGGAGATCGCGTGGGGTGCGATGAAGTCGGTGATGGTGGTGGCGAAGGGTGTTCAGGGGCCGGGGGGTCTGTAGACGAGGGTTCCTCGGAGTGTGGCTTTGGGGGTGGTCTGGATCTTGAAGTGCAGGTGTTCGGCGGAGGGGAAGGTTTCGCTGGAGGTGGTGAGGCGGAGGGTGATCTCGTGGGCGATGGCGAGGCCCCCTCCTGGGTGGTTGGGGCGGTCTTTCCTCTGGATCTTGTATCCGTCTGGGATGGCGGTGCTGATGTCGGGGGCGGAGGATGCGTTGGTCCAGGTCTCTGTGAAGAAGGCGATGTCGGGCGAAAGAGAGTCGAGTAGGTTCCAGATTTCCATGGCGTGTTTGTGTACGGAGCGTACATTGAGGAGGATGCATTTTAGGGTGTCACCGGTGCTGGCGTCGGCGGTGTTGGAGGCCGGGGTGGCAGTGAGGGTCTGGCGGCAGTGGAGGCAGGAGAACTGGCCGTGGGTCGTGTTCGGCAAGGCCTGTTGGCATTCTCTAAGTCTTCCAGGGTTCAGTGCGAGGAGGGTGGTGGTGTCGTAGCGATGGGTAGTGGGAGGTCCAGGGTTCCTGGCGCTGGCCGCGGTCGGGTCGCGGACGGGCGCAGACGGGCTTGTCTTTGGCGCGCCGAAGTCGCGCCAGCGGCGCGACCGCCATTAAGTAGGGGAGGTGGGAGGGAGGAGAGGCTGGGAGGCGGGAGCAGGGGAATTCTGGGGGGAATTCCGGGGGGAAGTTCCGGGTGGAAATTCCGGGGGAGAATTCCGGGGGGAAGGGGCCGCAGGGGCAGCAGCGGCGAAAGGCAAAAGGAACAGGCAGGCATGAGAAAATAAAAACAGTGGTGGAATTAGAGCAAGACACAGATGGGCACAATAACAGTGGCACAACAGGGAAACAATTAAGAAAAAAAAACGGCTGAGAAACGTTACGGTGGTTGGAGGCAGTCTGGTCCCAGTTGGAGCGGGCAGCAGGCGTTGGAGCGGGCAGCAGCCTCGAACCTCCCAAGGAGGAGGTCGGGGTCTGGAGGCAAGAGACGGCACAGCGGAGCAGTGGGGCGAGAGTGGACCTAGACCGAGGGTATTGATCAGTCCACTGGTGAGTTATTGGGACTGAAAGCACAAATTAGATCCCTTTCAGATGAAGTGAGTACTCTCAAGGGTATGATCGATGTGCTCTCTTCCACACTGAAGTCATACACTAGCCATTTAAATTTACACAGTAGTATGCAATCTAAGGACATTCATTCCAACCCTAGCATTCAGATCAAGGAGTAACTAGTGGAGATAGTGATACTATAGGGCAGCATACCCTATGTGTGAATAGAACACATTCTGGCACGTGAAATCCCCAGTCTTCCACCTCTAACACTCCTGTTGTATACAGTGTATACAGTGGTCACTGCTCGCACAATACAGGCCCTAGAAGGGAACAACACACCATTCTTCGATTTAGCCAACCACTCGCAGCTCCTACAACCGAAAGATTGGCTAGCAATGAGAGACCCACTATTGGTCTGGTAAAACGTAAAATATTTTGAGGTTGCTTGTAATGTGCAGGCCTTGAATGAGGTGTCTAAGGCAACTGCCTTAATGGGATGAATGCCGTTGGAAGGGACAGCTGTAATGTAGGATACCGATTGCAGAGCAGATGTTCTACAAATGAATGAAGGGGGATCTGATTAGACAGTCTGGGCTGAAGCCAGCTCTGTACCTTCAGAGATTCCAGGAGAGCAAGAGAGCGGATGCTGTTCCGTTTGAGACTTTGATCCATGGTGTATTGCATGATTGGAATGAGTGGGTGAGAGGGATGGAGGCCAAAGACATTCAGTCCATTAACCAGTTGATGGTGACAGAGCAGCTCAAGAGAGAGTAAACTACACCACTTAGGCAATACCTGTCAAATTTGACAGCGAGGGATACAGAGAAATGTGCAGCGTTAGCTAGCTAACAGGGTTATCAAAGGGATAGGATAGCACAATTCTAAGCCAAAGAGGGAGAGGAACTCTCTACAGACGATTTCCAAACCAGATGTGACAGGGTAATTCCCATGAGATTCAAGGAGGGCCCAGGAAAAAAGAGAATGGTAATGGTGTGTCCAGGAAGGAGCATCATGAGTAGGGATGACAGGCAAGTTTAAGTCCAAGGAGGTGACTTATTACAAGTGCCATCCGGTGGGACACTTCAAGAGAGATTGTCAGGAGAAAAACCCTGATACAACAGCAAGCTCAGATAGCTAGCATGTTACATGTGGGTGAAGGTACCAAGAGGGCCCAGTTGAACTGAACCTAGTAGATATGGAGATCTGGGAGAGGGACCCAGACGCTCAGAAGCACATTCATCTTAACACAATGGGGTTTCTACCAGAAGTTACAATCAATGGGTGGAAAGTGCCTGGCCTGTAGGGTACTGGAGGCTTCCGCACTATGGTAGAGAGGAAGTACCTTAGCCTGAGGAGATACTCCTGGGACCAATGATACATGTTTGATAGCCAGTGGAGAGGACATGGAGTATCCGTATGCAAGGGTTGAGATTGAGCTTAATGGCAAGACAGCCATGTTTAATGTCGGGGTAAGGGAAAAGCAAGGTGCTGGATGCCGTTTAGGCAATGGTTTGATTGCCTCTGGCTTGGTGCCAGGACAAGAAGCCTTTATGGCTTGAACCACATCAGCTGTGTTTACCAGAGCACAGGCTGCACATCAGTCTCAGAGTGGGACTGGGATCATTCCGGATTTGAAGGAAAAGGCAATGTCCCTAAAATCACCTCCAGTTCATTTAGAGAAGACGAACAATCTCTAATCAACAAATGCACTCAATGGTTAAGACACGTACGAAAGTGCCGAGCTATAATTCGGGAAGATATATCCTCTGCTTAAAGGTCATAACACTGACTATGTTTGTCTTACACTTGTATCTGCTGATATGGTAGAGAACCTAGTGGCGTTTGACTTAAGGACATCACATATGATCCCAACAATCATTAGGATGAAGTTTAATTCCCCTGCTTGCCCTGCTACCCAAACGACTAGAAATGTAATCACATCCTGCACTGAGGCCTCTAACCTACAAAGCATAGATTGATGCCAAAGGAATTCTTACCTATCATCCCGTATAGAGGAAATATCCAAACTAGGACCTATCGGGGTGGCAGTTGGGGGCAGTTTTACTCTACCAGACATTAGTGGAATCAGAGGGCCTGAAGTAGCTGATGGGCCTTTAGGGTCCAATGTGCCTCTACAGGCCGATCCCTTGTGCCCCTTAGAATATTCTAAGCGTGCGCAGTCACCCCAGGTCAAGGGAAGTTGCACTCAGATTGATCCCTGTTGCACAACCACTAACCAGGAGTCTACTCACCTAGCGTTAGCTTCCTGGAATATAGCGGGCCTGCCATCCAAGACCTCATCACAGGATTGGATAGCCTTTATTGAGACCCAGGATATACTGTCTTTTCAGGAAACCTGGGCGCTCAATCCTGTCTACCATCTTGGATATCTTAACTTTTCAAAACCGGCATCTGGAGGGCGTAAAGGCAGGCCCTCAGGTGGGCTGACAATCTGGGCTAGACAATGAATTGGTTTTAAAGTTGAGGAGATCCCGATTGATCATCCTGATATTTTGGTGGTTCTCCTAACCTCTAAAAATCCACCTCACCTAATGGTGATCAATGTGTATGCAAGAGACAACGTGGGAGGTAGAATGTCCACGACAATCTCCATACTCGATAGCTTTATAGAAAAAAATAGAGGTACAAATAACCTGGTCATAGTAGGCGACTTTAATACCACGTTTGAGCCCCTTGACCAAGAGGATAGAAACCTCAGTATCGAAGAAGATGAGCAGTGGGGTATTCCCCCACTGGAGCTGCCTCCAATAAGGAAGTGGACAGAGCCTGCTCCTCAGCTTAAAGCGCTGAGTTTGGAGAAGGGCATTAGGGCTGTGAATGGGAGAACATCCTCAGACCCCCTGGGTTCACAAACATACTGTAATGGCCTGAGAAGTAGCCGTATAGATTATATTTTTATAACCCTTGAGAACTGGTCCTCTTTAATTGACATGGAGGTTTGCACTAGAAATGAAAGTGACCATAATCCACTTCTGTTAACGATGACAGTCTTAGGCCACGTAAATGCACAACCTCAAAACTCTGAAACGACTACTGCTGATGTTATCATGTGTAATGACATGAGGAGGGTCAAATGGACACGGGTTGTCGGAAATGAAAACTCACTAGCCCAAATGAAGGAAGTTGTAGAATGCACTTTAGTTGATCTTCAAAGGTTCACCACGCAGGCAGACTTGAATGTCAGTATCACCCAAGCTCATGAGGACATGTTTCGTAAGATTAAGAGCTTTTTCATCAAACCCTACAAACCTAGCAACAGGCCGACCCCAAAGCATGATCACTGGTATAACAAGTCATGTAGAGATGCGTATAAGCAGCTGACCCAAGCTATTAGATCTAAAGATCTGGGCAATATCAAAATCAAACGGAAGCTGTATAAACATATACAAATGGTAGCAAAAAGGTCCTGGGATGAGCTAAGATGGCTGGAACTTATGGAAGCTACAAAAGAGAAAAATATGCAAAAATTCTGGCAGCTAGTTAAGTGGGGCAGAGGGGAAACGGGTCACGCACCCCAAAATCATGTTGCCCCAGAGAGGTGGGTTTCCTACTTCGAGGAGCAATTTGCTGTTGGGGTTAGTGACGTTGGTGATGAATCGTTCCAACTACCACAGCCTGATACAGTACTGTTCTTCACGAAGAGTGAGGTGGAAACTGCTCTGGGCGCAGCACCAAGGGGGAGGGCCCCCGGCCCGGACGGCATACCGGTAGACTTGTTCACCCATGATTAAGACAACTGGCTACAGTACATCAAGCTGCTCATGAACGCGATAGCCAGTGGAGCAAATATACCTGATTCCTGGCGCGGAGCGGAAATCTTACCAATTTATAAAAAGGGGGATCGCTCTAGCCCTAGTAACTATAGGCCTATCAGTTTAATCGACTCTACACAAAAAATTATGGCCAGGCTACTGCTAAACAGAATCCAGTTATGGATCGATGAAAACAACATATCCCCCTTTCAGGCAGGATTTAGGGCTCATATAAGCACCGTCGATCAGGTCTTTTTATTTTATTCTAATCTATTGGCGTGTTGTAATTCTAGCTGTCGGCACTATTTATGCCGCCTTTGTTGATCTAAAATCAGCATTCGACACTGTTCCACGTAATAAGCTCTGGTTAGTTCTGAAAGACTTAGGCATGCCCTTGGATCTTCTAACACTCACAGCTAAATTGCATGAAGCTAACTTTGCACAGGTCCGATGGGGCACCCAAGGCAACACCACTCCCAGGTTTTCAATTTTAAAAGGGGTACGACAAGGATGTGTTTTGGCCCCCACTCTATTTTCCTTGTTTATTAACAGGGTTGTCAACTACTTTTCAGGACATCCCACTGATGCTCCTTCATTAGCAGGCTCTAAGGTCCCAATACTCATGTTTGCTGATGATACCCTAATAATATCAAAAACTCAAATGGGGTTGCAGCAAGCGCTTTGTCGTTTCGAGGATTTCTGCAGAGACCATGAGCTGAAGGTGAATGTAGATAAAACCAAGTTCATGGTTCTGCATAAACATAAGGCGGTTAAGGGCAGGGTTTTCATGAATGAGGTCCCATTGGAACAGACGGATGTATTCACCTACCTGGGGATCACACTGGGCAGAAAGTTAGAGTGGAAGCCCCAGATAGACCTATTGGCGCTTAAGCACTCGCAAATTACAGGAGCACTATTAAGTGAGCATAGACGTTCCCATACTAAGCCGATAGGCTCTGCTATAAAGATTTATAACACAAAGGTCATACCCTCTACCCTCTATGGAGCAGAAGTTTGGGGCTTCGAGAATGTTACATCTCTCACCCTAGCCCAGAATAAATTTGTGAGAAGTCTCACTGACCTTGCCCAGAACACACCCCTTAAACCCCTCTATTATGACCTGGGATGCAACACTCTGGTAGAGGTGGCAAGATTTAGACCTCTTGCCTTTTGGCGAAGATTATGCGTAACCCCGGAGTTGACACACTGCGCAAATGCCCTCATAGATGTTAGAGATGCAGATACATCACATAGGATCATTTGGTTGCAAAAGATAAAGTGTTCCCTCGTGAATATGGGCATGTCTCATCTATGGGAAGATCCGGGTGGTAATATGTTTCCATCTAAAAAGGCCTTCAAAGAGGTTTATTGGTCTATGGTTAAAGAAAACAACATGCGATTTACCAGCAACCAAACATTGACCAGTGCCTTTTTTTAACTTAAGCCGGAGCCCAAGTTTGAAAACTTTTGGAATTTTATCACCAGGCCGGGCGATAGGAAACTTTTTTACCAATTCCGAGTAGGCACCTTACCACTCAAATCTTTTACCACCAAATGGAAAACGTTCACAGATAGTAAATGTGTATTCTGTCAGGACCTGGATGAACCGATTCCTCACATTCTATTTGTATGCCCCGCCTACAATTTGCCACGAAGCAAGTGGTTAAAACCAATTTGTCTTACTATGGGCTCTAGGTCATGCGTAACTGCTCTAAGAATATTGAAGACCAGTGCCCAAGAGTCCATTGTGATCGCCCTAGCGAAATTCTTGAGCTGGATGTGGAGAATACGGTCTAACCTTTTAAAAACTATTGCTGCTATAGACTAGTTCTATTTTACAGCTGCTGTTATTGTTGGTGGGTTAGTTTTTAGTACTAAGCACAAATGAAATGCATAAAGTCAGACTATTCTTGGTGTTATAACATCTTATGAAGATTGACTCAATGATTTATGTTTTTTAATTGAGCGACTTTTATTAAGTTTTTATACTTATGTGCTGCTATTTATTCTGATGTATTATGTTTTATTATCTTAGTCATTATGTTCCCATTTATGATTTCTTAAATGTGATATTGTATATTTTTATGTCTTTTATGATCAGATTGATCGAAATAAAGAATAAAATTGAAAAAATGTAATTGAAAATATACTTATGAATCCTCCCATATGTGTATGTAAAAAGAAATACAGGTCCTCTGCTCAAAGGTGCTTCATGCGTTGGAAGTAAGTAAAAAATGTGTGCTTCGGAAGTGCCTCACGTAAGGAAACACCAAGGAGCGATTGGCAGGTTTTCGCCAACTTGCTCACTCTCTCATCATCGACACTGCACTAAAAAGGAACGAAAATCAACGCACATCTAAACATATATGTTCCCTATAGATCCCCGTCTAAAGAGAAGAAGATTAGAGGGCGCCCTTTTTGCCTATATTTCCCTCTAAAGCCCTTTTTGATAAAGACTGAGTGGATATGTACCTGTGAGTGGTACAATACAGGAATAATGCAGGGCTGTTCAATGTGCGTAATATTATATGCATGTGCTGGGTGTACATGTGCACATCTCAAGGCATCAGGACAAGGCAAGGAGCATAGTCTGGTCGAGACCGTTGGAGAAGGAAGGAGGCTGCTGTGGTGACCCAAGCGGGCCCAAGCCACCTGTGGAGAGGATCCCAAGAAACTTACCAGCATTGGAGAAGGATCAAGAAACCTCCAGCTGCTGCCATGAAAGACTGCATCTTAGGAACTCTCAGACATCCAACTGCAGCCCCTCCAGGCAGCATGTGAAAGACTTACCGGAGGCAGCCTCTACAGCTTCAGTGCCCACAAATGTGGTGTGCTCAGATTCTGGTCGCTTGGATCCTGCTGGTGCAGTTGAGACTGATTTATGGGCCAGACTCCTCTGGGGAACTTGCTTGCCAGATAGGTCTTTGGCGCTGGAACACTTTTTACTTCAAAAAAGAGCCAGAGTAGGACACGAGACTCTAGTGAGGTTTAACCTGAAGGTCACCTATAGTGAATAGAGTATGACCGCTACTACTAGAGAGAGGTGAATGAGACTCAGGAACCCGCCTGTGAAACACTAGAGCCTTGATCTCAGGGAACTGTATCCATTGTTTCTGAATGTTGTTATTTTACTTTTTGCTTGTACATAAATACTCCTTTTTTCATTAAAGTAAGCATTTGATTGGACAATCATTTATTGCTGCTGAGCATATTTTGAGCTGTGAGCCTGTGTTCAACCCCTGTGTCTACCTCCCTCCAAGAAGCTGGACTGCTCGACCTGTGGTACTCCTGAGAATCAACTGCTGAAGGGGTACTTGACCCAGTTGCTCAGGATTGATAGCAGGTCGTGTCCAGGGACATCAGGAGTAAAAAGCATCAACCCCAACAGGTGGGCCCAGTAGCTCCTGCTTACCCTGTGGCCCTCTGAAGAGGTTCTGACAACTGGCGATAAGCAGTGGGGCACCTAACATTTAGAAGCCTTGAATACAGGTATGCATTGGCCATTTCCAGATTACACTAGTAATACAATAAGTCCAGTTTTTAAGCACAAAGTTGGCACTCATAGACCATGGAAACCAGAGGTTGGGAATAGACCTTAGCACCATGTCTATTGATCAGATGAAGGCTTTATGTAGGGACAGAGGGTGCATGGTTCCCAGGAGTAAGAACAGAGAGGTCCTTGCTAACTTCATTAGGGGCCAGTTTGAGACACTGGGTGAAAGGGATGAGGCTGTAGTTGATTCTAAGGAGGGAACCATGGTAGGAACCAAGGAAGAGAGTGCTGTGAAGTCAGGCTCTAGGATCCCTTTAAGACAGATCTATCCCAGACACACACAGAGTGTGTACCCTAATGCATTTTCCAGAAATCCACCAAGAAATTCATCACCTTTAGTTTCCAGAATACCTCAGGTGTGTACACCACCTCGAATTTCTAGGGTACCACTATCACCTATTCCAGGAGTAAATCCCTTGAGTGGAGTCTTACAAAGAACCTGAGCTTGAAGCTGGTGCTTCAGAAAGCTAAGGCTGAGGAAGAAGAGAAGACCAGAGAGTTTGAGAGGGAGAAGCTAAGACTAGCTCACCGGGACCGATAGGAGAAGAGGAGGGAGAGACAGGAGGAATGGGCCAAGGAAGAGAGATTGCATGAGAGGTAAGAGAAACACAGAGTGGGTGGAGAAACAGAAGGAAAAAGAAAGAGAGCTGGAGAGGGAAAGGGTGGCTCTTGCTAGACCGAAACTTAGGATGGCAGCAATGACAACTCCACCTATGATTAGTGACTCTACATCCAGTTCATGCCAAGTTGTGGTCAAGGTTCCACAAGATCTTGTGCATTAGTATTTGGAAGGTCAGGACATCTAAGAATGGTTTGTGAGCTTTGAGGTTGCTTGTAATGTGCAGGCCTTGAATGAGGTGTCTAAGGCAACTGCCTTAATGGGATGAATGCCGTTGGAAGGGACAGCTGTAATGTAGGATACCGATTGCAGAGCAGATGTTCTACAAATGAATGAAGGGGGATCTGATTAGACAGTCTGGGCTGAAGCCAGCTCTGTACCTTCAGAGATTCCAGGAGAGCAAGAGAGCGGATGCTGTTCCGTTTGAGACTTTGATCCATGGTGTATTGCATGATTGGAATGAGTGGGTGAGAGGGATGGAGGCCAAAGACATTCAGTCCATTAACCAGTTGATGGTGACAGAGCAGCTCAAGAGAGAGTAAACTACACCACTTAGGCAATACCTGTCAAATTTGACAGCGAGGGATACAGAGAAATGTGCAGCGTTAGCTAGCTAACAGGGTTATCAAAGGGATAGGATAGCACAATTCTAAGCCAAAGAGGGAGAGGAACTCTCTACAGACGATTTCCAAACCAGATGTGACAGGGTAATTCCCATGAGATTCAAGGAGGGCCCAGGAAAAAAGAGAATGGTAATGGTGTGTCCAGGAAGGAGCATCATGAGTAGGGATGACAGGCAAGTTTAAGTCCAAGGAGGTGACTTATTACAAGTGCCATCCGGTGGGACACTTCAAGAGAGATTGTCAGGAGAAAAACCCTGATACAACAGCAAGCTCAGATAGCTAGCATGTTACATGTGGGTGAAGGTACCAAGAGGGCCCAGTTGAACTGAACCTAGTAGATATGGAGATCTGGGAGAGGGACCCAGACGCTCAGAAGCACATTCATCTTAACACAATGGGGTTTCTACCAGAAGTTACAATCAATGGGTGGAAAGTGCCTGGCCTGTAGGGTACTGGAGGCTTCCGCACTATGGTAGAGAGGAAGTACCTTAGCCTGAGGAGATACTCCCTGGGACCAATGATACATGTTTGATAGCCAGTGGAGAGGACATGGAGTATCCGTATGCAAGGGTTGAGATTGAGCTTAATGGCAAGACAGCCATGTTTAATGTCGGGGTAAGGGAAAAGCAAGGTGCTGGATGCCGTTTAGGCAATGGTTTGATTGCCTCTGGCTTGGTGCCAGGACAAGAAGCCTTTATGGCTTGAACCACATCAGCTGTGTTTACCAGAGCACAGGCTGCACATCAGTCTCAGAGTGGGACTGGGATCATTCCGGATTTGAAGGAAAAGGCACACTCCAGGAAGGCAATGGCCGTGGAGGTCATCGCTTCTGCTCCAGGGGGAGGAGAGGATGAGGCTCCTAAAGTAAAAAAGATGCTGGTGACTGGGTCACTTCCAGAGTTGCAGGGTTCGCTAGCTGCTGACGGGCCTACCCGGGATGATTTCTGCAAGTCACAGGAGGCGTGTCCTACGCTTGTGGGACTATGGAAGGAACAGGTCAGCAAATGAGTGATCATGAAACACTATATTGCCTAGAAGGATGGCCTACTTTATAGTGAGCCGGTAAATTCAGAGCCAGGAAGTAGCAAGAGGCTAGTGGTTTATTAGTGTACAGGAATTTGCTGTTGTCACTGGTCCATTTAGTGCCCTTAGCAGGACACCTGGGGATTAGAAAGCCACAGGATAGGTTGTACCCTCTGTTCTACTGGCCAGGGATGCACAAAGAGGTTCTATAGAACCTGTCCTGCTATCCAGATAAGTGGTAAGCCAGGGGGGAGGACTAAGGCACCATTAGTGCCTCTACCAGTTGTAGGTATTCCGTTTGAGGGGATGGGAGTAGTCATAATTGACCCATTTGACCCCCCCTTCCCCCCAGTCAGGCAACAAGTATATCTTGGTTTTGGTGACACTGAGACTAGTTTTAGAAAAGCGCTGAAGACATGGCTTTTCAGCAATTAATCAGGCCTGACTTCTGAGCCTAAACTTTGTGCACGCGTTGCTTGCTGCTTGCTGCTTAGCGCCGGGACACCTCTGTTTGAGGTAGCTGTTCGCGCTATATAAATCTCAGTATTATTATTATTATTATTATTATTCCACCAGGTACCCAGAAGCTGTACCTCTGAGAAGCATGGCTGGTAGCGAAAGCGCACCTGGGATAATTTCTAGGGTCAGATTTTTTTTTTTTTATGGTGATTTCTGACAGGGGAACCAACTTCATCTCCTCTTATATGAGAGATGTGGAAGGAAGCTAGTGTGATATACTACTTCTCCATGGCTTACCACCCACAAACCAATGGTTTGGTGGAGCGGTTTAACAAGACACTGAACAGCATGATGGGAACTCTGCCAGAGTCCTCAGGAGGAAGTGGGATCTTTTCCTTCCATGTCTGTTGTTTTCTTACTGAGAGATTCTGCAGAAGCGGGTAGGATTCAGTCCCTTTGAGATTCTGTATGGACACCCAGTGCAGGGTCCACTCACCTTAGCCAGAGAAGGGAGCGAAAGAACTGCAAAGTCTCCATAGAAAGATGTGATTGGCCTCAGGAACTTCATGGTGCTATACAGTAGTCAGGCAAAGGAAAACCTTCAGGCCAGCAAAGCGCTGATAAAGGAATGGGACGACCGGAAAGCTATGCTAACTTGGTATCATTAAGGTCAGGAGGTGTTGGTGCTAAAGCCTGTTCATCCCAGGACTTTGGAGGACAAATGGTGTGGGCCATGCAAGGTAGTTCTAAAGATTTGAGATTAACTACTTGCTGGACCCAGGTGCCATAAGGGAAGCATTACCTCCAGAGAGATTACACAGTGAATGTCATGGCTATGGCAGAGGAAGTTGAGAAAGACAGAGAGCCTCCTCCTGACTTGCTGCATAGTACCATGAGGGATGGCACTGTGGAAAGTGTTCAGCTACCCCCCCCACCTCCCCACCGAGTTAATGCCTGAGGAGCAGAGGGAATGTAGAGAAGTATTGGGATGGTTTGCCAACCTCTTCTCGCTGACTATAGAATTGACGGCGGTCTGTTTGCTAGACACAGAAACAGGAGACACACTGCCAGTGAAGAGCAGGATGTAGAGAATATTTGACCGGGTACAGGAATGGATTAGGGCAGAAATTGACAAAATGGTGGTCATTAGGAGACCTCATAGTCTGTAGTCTAGTCTAGTCCTGTTGTGCTCGAAGCAAAGCAAGGGTCTATTGACTTGCGGTTGTGTGTGGACCACTGATCCCTCATTGAGGTAACCTAAACATTGAGGTAACCTAAACCAAAGCCTACCCAATTCTAAGAGCGAATGAGTTTGTGGATCAATTATTTATTTATTTATTTAAGAAGTTTTCTATAGCGCTGGCCTGACCCTAGGGTATCGGAGCGCTTTACAGCTGGTACATAGCAGATAATCATCAGATACAAAATAGAAGAGAGACATATTAACAGAAGAACGCAAAATAAAAAAGCAACACATTATAGTGCAGGACAGTGTTAGTCTTCAGGATTCTTCGGAGTCTTAGAGCTGGAGCAGAGCGCGATGTCCGCTAGCTGCCCCGAGTGATCCTATCCACTCCCTAGGGAGCGGTTGAGGAACAGGGTTTTGAGTTGGCTTTTGAATTGTACAAAGGAGGGGATGGTTCTGATGTGAGGGGGAATAGAGTTCCAGATTTTAGGAGCGCTTCCGGCGAAGGATCGGTCCGCAGTTTTTTCTTCTAGTTTTTGGTGGGATGAGTAGGAGGGAGTTTGAGCTTCTCAGGTTCCTGGTCTGGCCGGCTTTTTTGAGTTTTTTCGCCAGATATTCGGGTTTGCCGGTGTGAAGGGCTTTGTGCGTGAGGCAGGCTGTTCTGAAGCTAATCCGCATTTCGACTGGAAGCCACTTAAGTTCCCTGAGTGCAGGGGAGATATGATCGAATTTCTTGATACCGGTGATCATTCTGGCAGCCGCATGTAGCGTTGTTTTGATGGGAGCCAGATGCGATTTTGGAATTCATGAGAGGACTGCGTTCCCATAGTCGAGTCTTGACAGTACCAGAGATTGGGTGGCCTGTTTGAGATCACTGGGCGGAATGAAGGGTTTTATTTTGTTCAGTAGTCTGAGGTTAAGGAAAGCACTTTTGGCCGAATTCTTGATGTGTCTCGTCATGTTCAGTTTTGGGTCTAGAGTGATGCCTAGTGATTTGACTGAGTCTGCTAGAGTGAGATTCCCGTTGAGCGCATCGACGGCCTTTAGCCATTCGGCAATTTGGGGGTTATCTTCCTTATTCGAGATGAGGAGTGTCTCAGTCTTGTCAGGATTTAGTTTAAGGTGGTTGCATGTCAACCAGTGTTGGACATCTCTCAGTACATCATTGAGTCTTTGAATGTCCTTGAGAGAGGTAGTTTCCAAATAAATCTGAGTATCATCAGCGTAGAGATGGAAGCGGATGTTGGCTTTTCTGAGTAGTTTGGAGAGAGGTTCCATGTAGATGTTAAAGAGTTGCGGTGATAGCACCGAGCCTTGAGGGACGCCCTTGTTGACTTGTTGGAGGTCGGAAGTGAAGTTTTTGATTTTGATTTTTTGTGTGCGATTGTGTAGAAAGGAGGAGAACCATTGGAGGACTACCTCGCCAAGACCAGCTCTTTCTTGGAGAGCCCTTATGAGTAGATTGTGGTCTACCGTATCAAATGCTGCCGAGAGGTCAAGGAGAATGAGGAGGCAGCATTGGTCAGAGTCTAGTGATCCGTGGATGTCGTCGATGATGTTGAGGATCGCGGTTTCTGTGCTACAGCCTTTTCTGAAGCCAGATTGGTGGGGGTCCAGGAGGTTGATGTTGTCCAGGTGTTGGGTTAGTTGTTGTAATACACATCTTTCTAGGGTTTTTGATAGAAGGGGGAGGTTCGACACAGGTCTGAAATTGTTCAGCTCCGTAACGTCTAGGCCATGTTTTTTCAACAGGGTGTGACTTGTCCCGTTTTAAGGCAGTAAGGAACGACTCCATTTTTCAGGGAGCTATTTATGATCGTGCACCAGAGCGGAGCTAAGGCGCGCTTCAGTTTTTGGTCAGTAGGGGAGGAATGGGGTCTAGGACATGAGCAGAGGGTTTGGAGGTGGAGATCAACGTGGCTATCTCAGTTTCTTGAATGGGGCGGAAACTTAGCCAGGAATTGGAGGAGGTACCAGGAGAAAGATCAAGCGTCCCAGCCGCGATGCTCTTCGTGAGGTGCGTGTTTTTGATGTCCAGTGAGAGTTCGATTTTAGTGATCTTATCATTGAAGAAGTTGGCGAAGTTGTCACAGAGTTCTTTGGATGCCTGTATAGAGGAGGACACGGGCTTGGAGGTTTGTTGTCTGATGATGCTATAGAGCTCCTTGGGTCTGTTTTTGCACTGTCCAGCGCTGAACGGAAAAAGCTGGATTTCTTGTTTTTGATGTGATTGTTGTACTTCCTACGAGCTGATTTGAGCTGAATTAAGTGCTGCAAAGTACTTGAGCACCATGGATCTGACCAGTGGATATTGGGAGGTTGCTTTTGCACCAAATGCCAAGGAGAAGACTGCATTCTCTATGTCAGAGGGTCTATATCAGTTCCAGGTGATGCCCTTTGGGTTGAGGAAAGCTCATGCCACTTTTTAGTGCTTGGTGAATCACTTTCTTGCAGGGCGAGAAGAGTTCTGTGTGGTCTACGTGGATGACATTGCAGTGTTCAGCATTTCATGGCACAACCACCTGAGACACCTAGAACAGGTGTTTGTTAGGATGCAGGAGGCGAAACTGACCATCAAGGTGACCAAGTGTCAGGTGGGGCAAACCTGTAGTCTACATTGGGCATGAGGTGGGAAACAGAAACATTTACCAGTTGGATGCCATGATGTTGTCTGCGATGGAGTGGGAGGTGTCTACTACCCAAGCTGAGTTGTGGGCCTTTTTAGGACTCACTGGGTATTACAGGAACTTTGTGGCGCATTATGGTTGTATAATTGACTCGTAGACTGTTTTACTCTGGACAATGTCATGACGATCCCATGGTTAAGTTATATTAGTTCACTGTACAGTAAATTATTTAAGATATCAGTCCGGACTAACCTCCTACAAGTAACATCACTCAGTAAGTTGTCGATTAGAGAAACCTTTATGAATCATAGGAGGGAAGTCCGGCTTGACTGTGAGAACAGGAAACCAACTGTAAAGTTTTATCTAAAACTTAACTTATAATAAGTAGGCTGTTAAGATTATTTAACTCATATTCCCAATCTCATGCATCGTTTTGTATTAGTTAGATTCAGATTGGGAATTGTCCACCACTTAGTTGCTTTCCCCAACATGAAAACTTGTCCTTCAGCCACGATTCCTTGCCCATGTGATGGACAGAGTAATCAGAGCACTGTGCACTTTATGCTGTTTTGTGGTTTTTATTCTGGTTTTAGAAGTTACTATTTAAAACCACATTTGCTCGCGTACGGCAATGGTTCGCACCTTGCTGCAGTAAAATATTTGTCCAAGCTAACCGATGCAGGGTTTGTCTTAAAGTGGCACTTTTTATTATTAACGCATTTAATTCTAGCAAAAAATTGTTATACCGATATAGTGACGAACCGATAATGGTTTTAAGAAATCGTACCGTCCTTTTTTAAAGAAGAGAAAAATATTTTGAGTTTTTAGATGTGATTAATATTGGCCCCATGTTGTATATTAAGTGCTATCAGCTTTGCCTTTTTATAACTGATTTGATACTATTTACGGGTAATGCAACCAGTTTTTATGTATGTACACTTTTATGGTTGTTTTACACAAACCGAATAAAGCTTTTGAACTTGACCCATTGACTGCTTTGACCTCCAAGAAGCAGCCCAGGAAAGTGATCTGGACTGAGGAGAGTCGGAAACCATTTGAGGAACTGAGGAAGGCACTATGCTCTGCACCTGCACTAAAAGCACCTGACCATACTTAGCCTTTCATTCTACATTGGGATGCTTCTGACAAAGGAGTTGTAGCGGTGTTAGCTCAACAGAATGACAAAATTAGAGAACTTCCAGTAGCCTTTATTAGTAGGAGGTTACTACCCGCAGAACAGAACTGGCCTGCTATTGAGAGGGGGTGCTTTGCCATCGTGTGGGCCTAAGTTCTGCCTTACTTGTTTGGCACTATGTTTGGAGTGCAAACGGATTATAAGTCACTAAAAGGGTTGATGGCTATGAAGGGAGAGAATCTCAAGTTGTTGAGATGGTCTATTTGTTTGCGAGGCTTACTTTAGAGAAAGCATTAAGCCTAGGGATGGTTGATGGAATTTCTCGCTGGTTTTACCAATCTGACCACCCAACCCAGCCGCTCCAGCTGGTTCGGGGTGTTCTGATCTGGGAGGGACATCTGTTGAACGGAAAAGTCCCTCCATGGTGCTGGATGTACACATCTGCCCTGAGTGCCCCAACTATAATGATGTGTGTATCCCCAACGCCGATTTTTGTTGTCATTGGTGAACTTGGACCATGAGTGAGCGTCATGAGATAGGCTTGTCCCATGGATTGCGGTCTTTTTGGATCGGGAGGGTCACCCAGAGTGCTACGCTCATAGTGGTGAATGGCTACTATCTTTGTGAAGCACCTTAACAGGGATTTGATAATATAACTGCGTATATATATACGGCTAACATGAGTAAACGTAAGCTGAGTATAGGTAAAAGTGTGGCTGGAACCTTAGATGCCTTCATATTGAGGGCAGAATCAGCCCTCATTAACGAGATAAAGCTTACTGAACGAAGGTTATCTCTTGAGCCCCAACCTTCGCAAGGTAGACTTTCTTTAACTCCCGCAATCTCTGAATCTCTGGTGGTATCCAACCATGATGTATCCCCATCCCGGCTTAGTCAATCCCCATATGTTGTTCCGGATTCAATGACAAACCTTGTCTCCTGTTCATCCTCTGACCAAGAATCCAGCCCCGTTAAACCTAAAGTTACGACCAGAGGGCAGAAAGCTAAATTGAGGCCAACCCATACTAACGAATCCCCCTCCAAAAAAAGGAAGAGCCGAGGATTATTGAAATCAAGTAAACCTGCTCAGAGAACAACTGGAAAGAAAACACTACCTGTCATCTCTGTAAATGATTCCAAAGAGGGCGCCCCCACCCCTACGATCCAGACGACGATAGGGCAGTTTGCTGATAGCACACAGGAGGGGAATTTCTGGGGCAGGCTTGAAACTATGATGTCTACCTTATTGGATCCTATTCTGCAGAAAATAAGCTCAGTAGAAGCTAGATTACTAAAACTAGAGGGGATGGTTAGTTGCAAACCGCCGGTTATACCGGCAGTTAGTTCAAATATTAGTAGAGATCATTTAGCTACTAGGGGAATAGGTACGGGGGTAGGTTCACCTGCGAGCTCTGTTGCAAATAGAGAGGTGTCAGACAAGAGTAGCTCCAACAACATTATGCCTAGTAGTGTTGATATCTCAGCTCGCACCCGTCAGTCCCCTACAAGAGAAGGGTCCTCTGTGCCTTCAAGGGTTGGGAGGCTAGAAAGAAGGGAGTTACAGCCAACGAGTCCCCCAGTTATTGACCTCCCACCGGAATCCACTCCCTATGTAGTGGTTTTGGGGAGTGTTCCCTCCCTCCCCCAAGGGGCTAGCGAGAACTATGGGCAGCTGATAAACAAACTAACTCATTGGTTCACATATAACACCACTCTGGGTGCCCGTGTGGCCAAAAACATTCTTATGGCCCGCAGGGTGAGTTGGATTGGGAGTTCGCGGAAAATGGGCACGGGTGACTGTGTTATTGTAAACTTCGATAATCCCCACACTGCGGGCAGGATCTTACCTAGGGACATCTGCCTCGCTCCCCTTTCTGGATCTGTCATCAGGGTTCTCCCTCTGGGCTTTTTTTTACAAACCAGTCCCTCTCGGGATATGTTTGATAATATCCTCAGGGCACTTCCCCGAGGGGGGGTGGTTAAACAGAATAGCACCTAGGCAACAGACCACTTCTATGGCCCACTCATCCTTTGAAACAGATGGTCAGACTGGTGTCGACCCTTCACTGGAACTAAATAATAGATTCTCTGTTTTAACCGGGTTGGAGGAGTGTGACTGACTAAGGATCTCCACGCCCTCCGAGATTGAGCCTGTTGTACTTACCCAGTCCCCAGCAGAAGTAGTTGAGAGGCCCACAGGTGAGAGACCCAACAATTTTTTATCTTGGAATATCGCAGGGCTGGCAAATAAGCTTCAAGACCCAGTGTGGGTGCGATTTGTGAAGCAATTTTCGGTAATTAGCTTCCAAGAAACATGGTCAGTGGATTGCGACCTATTCTTAGAAGGTTATAAGGCTTTTTTTGTCCCAGCCACTCCTTCGGTGAGTGGAAGACCCAAGGGTGGTCTAGTTGTATACATATCTGTGGCTGTCGATTGCCAGATTCAGGTTGTGTCAACCACAAACCCAGGAATTCTGGCAATGTCAGCCAAAAGGGGGGACATTAGATGGGGCCTTGTTAACTTCTACAATTCGGTGGCCTGTCCTTATGGTGCTTGTAATATTACCACCTTGGGTGCATTCATAAGACAATCTTTTGGCCCTATCCTACATAATCTTTTGGTTTCTGGTGATTTTAACATACATCCCTGTGGTAACCCAATATTATCCCGTATTTCTGAGTTGGGATGCCCCCGTATGAGGGGGTTTCACTTTGAACATCATGCCCAGGGGGAACTGTTGAATAACATGATAAATGAATTGGACATGGTGGCCTTGATGTCCTTAACTGCCCCGCAAACTAAATTCTCTGTGCCAACTTTTAAAGGGCGTGGTAGGGGGTCGTTTATAGATTTTATTTTAATTTCCTCTTCCTTGCAATCCTTATTTCACGGTTTTAATATTATGGAGAGTAAATTTAGTGACCACAACCCACTATGTGTTCACATGTTGGGCCCATTATCAGCACAAATTGGCGATGTTTCAACCAGGGGTGCACTGAGACCGACTGATGGCAAGCGAAGACTTAAATGGTCTCAGATTTCCCCAGATAAATTTTACAGCGAAGTAAATGTATCCTGTGCCCCCGAGTTAGCACTATGCACAGCTGCTGGTTCCTCCCCTAATGAGATTATTGGCGCATACGAATCAATAGCGCGTAAAGTTGGTGAAATCTTAAGTGTCCCGGATAGCAGAACTGCCATTCTCGGCCCCAGATGGTTTGACTCTCATTGCTCTAAGGCAACAAAGAAGCTGAGGGAAGCTCTGGCAGCCAAACCAAGAATTCAAACCGAGGTATGTGTTTGTCGTAAAGAATACAAGTCAGCTCTGGTCAGACGGAAGGGTGCCCTGAAGGAGGAGGCGTGGAGGGAGCTGATTGATTCATGCACTCTTAGGAACAGCTCCAGGTTCTGGAACGTTGTGAATCGACCCCTTTTTGGTCAGGAAGTGGGGGGGGCCTTAGACTCACACATCACTGAGGAGGAGTGGGTGCTTCACTTTAAATCTATGTTTGACTGCCCTACGGAGCATATTTGCCAAGAAAGTCGGGACACAAATGTCCCTGTAATAATTTTTGAAAAGGGTGAGGGTATGGCTGGTATTGCAGGGCTATCCATTAATAAAGCGCCGGGCCCAGATGGGATTCCTCCGGACTTATTTAAGTCTGACCCTCCGTTCTGGGCCCCGATACTGGAGGCAGTGTTTAACGCAGCGGCAAAGAATGGCTGTCCTCAGTCTTGGGCCTCTTCCACCATAGTTCCTGTTTTCAAGAAGGGTGACAGGAACAGCACCCACTGTTACAGGCCAATCTCCCTCATTGACTCAGTGGTTAAGGTTGTAGGACGTATTCTTTTGCAGAGATTATCAACTTGGGCGGAGGAGCAGAGATCCTGTCGGATGTCCAGTATGGATTCCGGTCGGGACGTTCTACTGTTGCTCAGTGTCTCAATCTATCTATGATACTGAGCAAATATACTGTTGCACGCCCCGGCACTATCTACCTTGCCTTCATGGACTCGTCCTCCGCATTTGATTGCGTTAATAGGGTTAAATTGTGGCAGTCCATGAGGGCAATGGGGGTGGATAACAGTATTGTTAATTTCCTAGAGGACCTGCATAAATCAACCAAGGCTAATGTCAGGTTTTCTCAGGATCTTCGGGTCACTAGGGACCTTGAGATTAAGAGGGGAGTACGGCAAGGATGCATTTTGGCTCCATTTTTGTTTAATTTTTACATCAATGAGTTGGATACTGTACTAAGAGCAACTGGAGTTGATTACCCACGTGTAGGGCGGCGTGGTATTCCCGTCCTGCTATATGCGGACGATGCCTTCCTTATATCCAGGACTGCCATGGGCCTGCAATCTCTTTTAATAGCATTTTCTAGATTCATGACTGATCGGGACTTGGCAATAAATAATTCCAAATCCTACGTAATGATAGTGGGGCAACAACCCAAAAAGAGTTTCCAATTTAGTGTTGGCCCTGCTAAGATCCCCTGTACCAACGTATTTTCCTATTTAGGGGTTCTTTTTGATGACCAATTAAAATGGGGTCCTTTAATCTCGAGGAAAAAGGGGGACCTGGCCCGGGTAAATGCAGCAATTTTTAATTTTGCCTCCAAAATAGGGAAGAAACCAACAGGAGCTATGTTGAAAGTCTATCAAGCCAAAAGCATGGCCATAGCTACCTATGGTAGTGAAATCTGGGGATATACTGCTGCGGATTCCCTTCAGGTGGCGGAGAATGACTTTCTGAAGCGCCTATTGTGTGTTCCGCGTGGAACCTCTAATCTAGCGGTCCATGAGGAACTGGGGGTTCCCTATTTAGCGATGTCCTTGCACTGCGCCCCCTGGTTTTTGGTTGAAGTGCTGGCTGAACAAAGATTTAACTCTCAACCATTTAATTTTAAGAGAGTGTATGTCTCTCGACAATGCATCCCGAATTCCCTGGCTTAAGCACATTAAAAGCAGTTTGGAAGGGGTAGGGCGCGGCGATTTATTTTGTAAGCCTGAATCCATTGTCAAGAAGGATGTGGAATTAATTAGGGTGGCCTTCTTGACCTCAAGGAAAGTGGACAGGGAAGCGCAGGAGATGCTGAAACCCAGTGTTCGTATGTTTTTAATGCTCAAAACAACTCCGACAACGGAACCTTATCTTTTGGGGTTTCTATCAACACACGAGAAGTTTTTATTAACTAGGTTTCGGATGAACCTCTTCCATCTCGTGTTAGCCAGGCCTAAGGGATACAGTAGAGGTCAAGTGCTAGCTCCCTGCGGCTGCGACGGACAGTCTCCACAGGATCTGCTGCATTTTATGTTTTTATGTAAGTTGTATGAAACCCCCCGAAGGCATTTTCTGGTTCCCATTTTAAAAAGAATGAATTTTAGACAGGCCTGTCCTGCCCTTATGTATTTTCAACTGCTGAAAGAGGACTGCATTATTTTTATAGTAGGGTTTTTAAAAGCTTTGGGGAAATCTAGGGCCTGTATGGATGTGTAGACATTGGATGATCTAGGTATGTTTTTTTAGTTTAGTTGATCTAACGTGCGGTATAAAGTAAATATAACTGGAAGTCATGCTTTTCTGGTACATTGCACTTTAAGGCCCCGAATAAATTTGGGTGGGTGGGTACTGGGTCTTTTTTTATAAACTGTGTAAGAGGTTCTGACTTTTTAATCATGTTTTAATGTATTACTGTTTTTATGCACCTGTATCCGTGTAACTTTTATGGTTTTCCGACGTAAAACCGAATAAAGTTTATTTGATTTGATTTACTATCTTTGTCAGGTGTTAAACAGCACAGGCGCGATGGTGGCAGCATACCATGTTGTAATCAGTAGGAGCGAAGAGGTCCTTTTTATCTGTCAATGAAGTGAGGCCTACAGGCCCACTCATTTCAAGTTCCATTGCTATGTGCTTAACATACCCTTTGCTTACATAGGGTTGATGTGTAGTGCTGCACAGTGCATGTGCGCTATACATGTGCTGGGTGTCTGTGTGCCTGTGAGCAGTACAATTCATGGATAAAGCAGTGGTGTTGACTGAGTATATATTATATGCATGTGCTGGGTGTATGTGTGCCTGTGAATAGTACAATACACGAAAGACTCTGGGTTTCATTTTGAGAGACCCATGGCTGACTGGAGGAACATGAAAGAAGGTACAGTAATCCTCCAGACACATTTGTGGAATGCTGCATTCCTGTAAGTTGGGTGGGACATACTGGAGGAAATGAGAGCAAACCTCTTCAGTACACATCAAAGGGTGCTCTTTGGTTCAGAGAGAGGTCATTGGGAATGGGCCTGGCCAGGGCTCAGGAAGGAGATGGTGCTGATAAGAGAATCATAAAGAGCAGGGCTGAGGCCCGGGGGGGTAACCTTTTAATACACATATCACTGTGGTTGACATCCATGTGTAAACCGCTAGTCAATCCCATGGCCTGTGTTGGAGTTGCCCTTGCTGTGAAAGACTGCTTTCTGGAGGAAGGGCAGGGCAGAGGGCACTTCAAAAGGAAGCAGAACTCCAACTTGAACTTAAAAGAATCAGACTCTAACTCACATTTGGTGTCTGGAAATGGACTATAAGAAGCCTGAAACCACAAAATTGTCACCTGTCAAACAGACAGTCGGGCTGTGTGACGAGGAGAAGCTCTGAAAGACCTCTGCCTTGACCAGTACTGAGGGCGAAGGCCTGCTAGTCTCCCACCTGGGTGAGAGACATCGCCTAAGGAATCCAAGACCATCTGACCCCGGAGCGCTACCGCCTGCCTGCTTGCTAAGACCTGTGTGCCCTATGAGGGAAAGGAGAGAGTTGAAGGGAGGGAGGTCCAGTGGGGGATTCTGGTGACTGAATCCCTGTAGCGAGGTGTGATTAGATGGCTGCTGCACCGATCGCGTCGCTACCCGTATGCAGGGAAAAGTTGGCAAACCTGTATGCCAGAGAAGGGCTACTGTGAAATGAGCCACAGCAGTTGCTGCACCAAAAGGGTCAATCCCCCGTATGAAGGTTATGAGTCGGCGACCCCATATGCCAGGTTGGGTTTCTGTGAAATTTTGCAGCTGTGCCGACCAGGCCGAAGCCCATGTGCGAAACTGAGCTGGTGACCCTGTATGCTAGGTGGGGCTGTCATAAAGATTGCTGCTATGCCTATAAGGCTGTAGTCCGTGTACAGGAGAACGGTGACCCCATATGCCAAGGAGAGCCACTGGGACAAGACAAGGAGCTTGGCTTGGCACAGACCGTCTGAGGAGGAAGGAGGCTGCAGTAGTTACCCGAATGGCCCCAAGCAATGCCTGAGGACTAGCACCAGGAGTGCCGCATCCTTCCTACCTGTGGGGAGGATCACAAGAAACTTACAAGCAATTGAGAAGCATCAAGAACGCAACCCCCGGCCGCTGCAACACCACATGTTAGGAACTCAAGGACACCGAACAAAGCCCCCCCAGGGCTGCATGTGAAAAACTTACTGGAGGCAGCCATAGCAGCACTTCGCAAAAGGGGTGCGCACAGAGACTCTGGTAACTCAGATCGTGCTGGTGTGGGTAAGACGGATTAATGGGCCAGACAGTCCCAGGGGAACTTGCCAACCAGATAGTGCTTTGGTGGTAGAACACTTTTGACTTTAATAAAGAGTCAGAGTTGGACTTCTGAGACTCGGACTATTAGTAGGGCTTAACCTGAATGTCGCCTGTAATGAATGGGGAATAACCACTACAGCTAGCAATGCCTCAGCGCCGCAGACCCGTCAGACTGTTGCAGCTGCGCTGAGGGGCACAGCATTTCTATGATTCCGGCTGCGCCTCAAAACGACTCACTCTTTTCCCCCAAAGTGCCCAATCCCTGCTTGCATCCTTGCGGGACCGCATCTCGGAAGAAGATTTCTGCCGTCCAATTCTAGTCGTCAGGAACAGAGACTGCTCTGGCAAGAAGGCATCCCTCGCAGACCACCGCGTCCTCTTGCTAGCAACTTGGGTTGCCGCTGCAGCAGCACGTCCGAAGTACCTAATTACAACGCCTGCAGACATTCGTCCTGGCCGAAATATAACCCTCGGAATTTCATTGCTTGCGGGTAATCAGTCTGAGGTCCGAGTGACTGCGGAAATAACGCACAACAATGACACTGTCCTGCATGGTGAAGGACTGTTTATGCCCGGATCTTTTGGAACACTCATTCTACAAGCACTGCCAATGAACACTGTTGCTGGTGTGCATGCATTGCATGTGAAAGGATATATGGAAGACCAGATTGTATTCTCTCACAGTGCCTCACTGGAGTTCCAAAGCAAAGGCTGCTTTGTCTTCATCCAGACTGACAAGTCCAAGCATAAACCAGGACAAGAAGTGAAGATGCGAATCCTAACAGTGTTGTTGGATTTGAAACCATATAAAACTTCTTTAAATATACATATTCGGGATCCACGAGGAAATCTTATTGAGTAGTGGTTGGAAGAGCAAAGTGATTTGGGTGTTGTTTCCCAAACCTTTCAATTATCTGAACATCCTCCACTTGGTGATTGGTCCATACATGTACAAGTAAATAAACAAAATCACTATCAAACATTTACAGTGATGGAATATGTATTGCCACAGTTTGAAGTTCTTTTAGCAACATCCTCTCATCTCTCGGTGAACAAAAGTGAATTAACGGGGACCATCACTGCAAAATACACCTACGGAAAACCTGTGAAAGGAAACGCTGTGGTAACTCTGTTTCCTGAATCAGCTGAGAATTTGAGAAGTCACATCAAAAAAACATATGAGATAAACGGATCTGTGAAGTTTTCCTTTGACACTGCAGAGATAAATGAATTAATCACTCTTTATAAAGAGAGGCGTGGTGTCAGGTTTTCTACAATGTATTTGGATATTGTAGCTGTGGTCACTGAAACACTTACAGGAATTTCTCATAACACAAGTAGCCAAATCATGTTTACTGAGCACGATTACATCATTGAATTTTCTGACTATCCAGCAGTGCTGAAACCCTCGCTAAACTTCACAACCAAGATAAAGATAAAGAGACATGACAACATGTTGCTGACCACAGAAGAGAGAGCAAATACTGTTCAAGTCACAGTTGAGCAGTCAACTTATCACCAGAATCAAAGACGGAGGATAAATGAAAGTGAGAGGGAGACGACTGCTCCTGCTCATCATACAGTTCCTGAGAATGGTATTGTTCAGATTGACGTTCCATTAATGGCGGACACAAAAGATTTGCAAATTAAGGCCAGTTTCCTGGGCACTGTTCAACATCTACATATCGAGCATGTATTTTCCTCCCCTAGTATGGCTTATATTCAGATTGAAAAGCAAGCACAGGAACTTAAGGTTGGAATCCCTTTTGAGTTGATCATAAATTCAAATAAACCCTTAATCGAAGTAAACTATCAGGTCAGAATCCCTTGTCTGACCCCAAGATGCCAGCCACAGTGGTCCCTACCACGTCGTGCTACTACTCTGAGAAAAAAACGGACATCGGCCAGACCTCGAACACATCCCCCATCCGGCCTACCCATCAGGATACGGAATCTGTGAACCTACCTCTGACCGCAGAGACCTAGCTTTTTGACCGATGCCCGGTGGAGCTACTTGATAGCTAAAGAGGAGATGGGCTGTGGACTACCCCTTCGGCCGACACCTACCCAGCCGGTCTTTGGGCAGAACTTACTTCGTCTCTCCGTTGTATTCTCCCTCCTACCCCTTTACTCCACCCCCTTTCTCCTTTACTCTCCATTTATCCCTCCTCTCTGCTCTTTAATTGTTTTCCCGTTGAGACCTAGCTGTTTGGCTGATGCCCGGTGGAGCTACCTGATAGCTAAAGAGGAGATGGGCTGTGGACTTCCCCCTCGGCCGTCACCTACCCAGCCGGACTTTGGGCAGACTCTCCTTCGTCTCTCCATCCTATCTCCCTCCTACCCCTTTACCCCACCCCCTTACCCTTCTAAGCTCCATTTATTTAGTCTTCTACGCTCTTGAAATGTTTTTCTAGTAACTGATGTAACTTGTAACTGATGTAATTTTGTGGAACTTTATGTAAAGCGCTCTGATACCTCCGGGTCTAGCCAGCGCTATATAAAACTCAAATAAATAAAAAAGAAAAAGAAAAAAGCTAGCAAGAGGGGAGTGAGACTCACGGACCCACTTATGATATACTAGAGCCCTGACCTTAGTGGTCTGTGTATTATTTGTGAATGTTGTATTTTTACCTTGTGTTCGTATATAAATACTCCTTTTTTCATAAAAGCAAGTAATTGACTGGACAATCATTTACTGCTGTGCTGAGCGTATTTTGAGTTGTGAGCCTGTGTTCACACTCCCCCTTGAGAAGCCTTGGGCTGCTCAACCTGCACTACCATTGAGAGTCAAGTGCTGAAGCGGTATTTGTCCCATTAGCTCAGGATCCATATTAGGTCAAGGCCCAGGGCATCAGGAGTAAAAGGCCTAAACCCCCACGGTGGGGCCCAGTAGCTCCTGCTTGTTCTGTAGCCCTCTGAACAGGGTTCTGACACCGATTCACACACAAATCAACATTATTCTCTTTATATTTACCATAACATATTTTAGAAAAGTGCTCATCTACCTGTTAATCACATCTCTCTTCTAAAGCATGGCTTTTTCAAGTCAAATATGTTTACTGCCACATCAATAACACGGTTTTGTCATTTTCTGAAATAACGCTCCTGATTTTCAACTCTAGATGAAAAAGTTACTTATTTGCATTATTGATCTTTCTGGTAGATACTCTATCTACCTGTAGATTCCTCAACTGCAGAACAATAGCAGGTGCCAGATTGGATCTGGAAAACTTCAAAGCTCTCAAGTTGCCGGTAGAGGGTGCTGGACTCTGTTGATGCCAGAGGTGACATCAGGCAGCGTCACTGAGGCCATAAAGTGCCCGCCCCGGCGCTTCAACATCAGATTCTGTCTGTTTTATCACAGCCTTTGAGGTGAGAGGGTAAATTGACATTGATGTAGCTTTATAGTACCAAAAAACACATAAATTGAGATCTTATTAGCTTTCCCTATAACTCATCCATCAAAATCATATATAGAGCACCTTACAACACCAGTGACACTTAGGTTGCTCATCTCAAGTATCTTTTTCTAGCAACACTTTTAAGCATAGGATTAGCACATTACCAAGCAAAAGCTTTAACAGGGTGCTTGAAGCTGGGATATACTGGATAATTTGATAATTTCCCTCGGCTTTCTCTGTTCTCCCCTCCCTCCCTTGGGAGCAGAAGAATTTTGTTCCTGGGGATTTGATGTTTGCAACTGTTATCGAAGCCCACTTGGTCTCTACTGACAGTACGCAAACCATTTAGGAACTTACTTGGTTATTTTGTTCTCTCTTTATCTTAGTACTCTTTGTTATCAGCAGTTTGGGGGAATATGAGGGCTTTATTGTTGAATTGCACCTTTTCCGCATCTATGGGTATTGTATTGTCATATTGGAATATTCATTTAATATTGGAATTATTTGCCTCATGTTAGACCTGGCATTTTTTGACGTGGTTTCCCCTGTCTTTTTTGCTTCAGACCTCCTGTTTTTTATTGTGTGCTGAACTTCGTTTTAGCTGCTTTTAGGACTCTGGGGACTTTACCGCTGCTGACCAGTGATAAAGTGCATGTGCTCTGTGTCTCAAAATGTAATGGCATTTTGTTTCTCCATGATTGGCATATCTGATTTACTAGTATGTCCCTAGTACACTGCACTACATGTGACCAGGGCCTGTCAACCATATGCTACTAGTGGGCCTGCATTTAGGAAGACAAGGGTGCCCCAATATATGAACCTGGGGTAATATGTAGTTTAAAGGAACAATGGTTCTAGAGTGGCCTAAAAGGTCCAAGGAGAAGTAACCCTGTAAAGGGCACTGAGATAAGTAAAGGGATAGAAACTTAATTCATAAAAGAGAGCAGTAGGAAATATAACGAGGGACATATAGGTCAATGTATGACAAATATTTATTACACAATGAAGGTATTCAGGTGCTCACACAGTAAGTGACAATAAGCGTGACGTGAGAAGTGAGGGTGAACTTAAAATAATTACTTCTCCTTGGACCTTTTAGGCCACTCTAGAACCATTGTTCCTTTAAACTACTAGTGGGCCTGCAGCACTGAATCGTTTGACCCGGCTGAAGAAAAGAACTACTGCCCTATATCTAGTCTTCCCTTCCTAGCCAAAGTGCTAGAAAGACATCTCAACGCCTGTCTTACTATGTTTCTGGATCTAAATTACATCCTTGATAAATCTCAATTTGGCTTTAGCCCATAGTACGGAGACTGCGTGTCAGAAGGCGACCCCAGGGCAAGCCACTCTATGCTGCGGAAAGAGAACCAGTAGGCAATAATGGTCTTAGTGAGATTCATTTTATTTCTCTGATGTAAGTCTTTGGAATGAGTCAGAGTGCTCCGGTTGTACAGCCCGCTTCTGTTCACCGCAATGGAGGATCCGGCCAGGGTACTCGGCGTTTTCCACGCAGAACCGGGAGGGTATGAGGAAAGAAAAAAACAACAAAAATGCCACGAATCAGTGGTTTGGCCGGTTTTCTTACGGTTGACTAGGGAGGGGGTCAGTGAGGGATCACCACATTCCGCCACCTGGTGCAGCCCCGATGTAACGGTGTCCTCCCTCTAAGTGCCTCCCTTCCCCACCCAGTGCCCCGAGAACCCCTGTATACGGCGCCGTACCTTTTCCAGCCACACTCCTTCAGGAGAGTGACGGGGCGACGCGTGGTCACGTTGGCCTCCTGGCTTCTCCTTCGCGTCCTGGATATCGGCTTCGGACAGCTTCTCAGGAAACCCCCGACGGTTCTCCCAGACCGCTACTTCCTCCTTCGGCTCTCGCGTTTCCTCGCTCGCGGGCTCTCCTGATCGGAAATCCTCTTCCTCTTTCTTTGTCATCGCCTCTTCGGATAGGACGGCTGACGATGACGTCAATGGACGGAACTCCTCCTTCCAGACAGCATATGAAGTCTTAAAGGGGTATTCCTCAGCCTGCGTGTGAAGCATCAGAACATCAGGTTCGACATGCAGTGGGGCATACGTCGCCAGTTCCCCCAGTTCGATCTCTGGTTCCTGACACTGCGCTAGTCACAGTATCAGAGGAGGTTAAGGAAATCCTTGACCGTGGAGATAGGGCTGCGGTGATCCTTCTGGACCTATCTGCAGCCTTCAACATAGTAAGCCACGCAATTTTGAAACAGCGTTTGCTAGACATAGGGGTCCAAGGCTCTGCTTTCAAGCTTCTTTGAGCCTTCTTGGATGAAAGAGAACAAACTGTTAGTATGGGATAAGGTCAAAATGTTTCTCCTTGCCTTGTGGAGTCCCGCAGGGCTCCTCGCTAAGTCCCACCTTAATCAATATCTATGTGGCCCCTCTTATGGGACTGATATGGTCATACAGTTTTTCTACAGTGTTTTATGCGGACGACACTCAAGTTATTGTTCCCATAAACAACAACATTGAAGAGGTGGCTTCTCGCTTCAACAATTGCATGAGTGCCATTCTTTATTGGAAGAGCACCCATTGCCTAAAATTTAACTCTGGAAAGACTGAGGTTCTCCTTTTCGGGCGCAACACCTCTTTTTGGAATAAGTCTTGGTGGCCAGAGGCCCTTGGCTCACTTCCTGTCCCAGTGATTAAAACAAGAAATTTCTGAATACTTTTTGATACAAATCTTTCCTTTAGGGACCAAACCAACCACCTAACATCCTCATGCATTCACACACTAAAAATCCTAAGGAAAATCCTTCCTTTTCTACCATCAGACTTACAAAAAACAGTGGTCACCTCACTAGCTCTATCAAAACCATATTGCAATGCCCTCTATGTTGGAGCCCACCAGTGTGTTCTGGGTAGACTCCAGAGACTGCAAAATGCAGTAGTTAGGGTCCTGAAAAAAATAAAGTTTGAACCCGTGACTAAAGCTTGGGAGGAACTCCACTGGTTGCCTGTCAAAAAAAGAGTTGCCTTTAAAGCACTCTGTATTGCCCACAAAGCATTGCACCTTCAAGGCCCTGAATCTCTGATGAACACATTTTTGTGGTACATCTCAAACAGATCACTATGTTCTTCCACAACTAAGAAGGTGTCTGTTTTCTACATCCACAAAGCCTACTCGGGAGGTAGAAGCTTCTCCCAAGCAATGTTCCCTCTAATTTTTTTCCTCTGTGTCCGGCAGTGTAGGGTCTCTGTGCGCTGCAGCCATGGCTATGTGCGCCAGGAACCAAACCGCGCGTGTGTGCAGCGCCAAATATCCCTCCAAACTTTTGCTTAAAAAACTGAAAAGACGGTGCATTTCCACACATATTAGTCAGTTATTTGGAGTGAGAAGGATAGCGGAGGGATAGAAGGGGAAGAAAGGTTTGCATTCATATAGCACCTGTTACCCCCGATGGGTGTTGAAGCGCTTTTCTGGCGAGTAGCACGCTACTCCGGAACCCATAAAGTATTAGTGTTGAACATTAGTATAGTGAAAAATGAAGTAATTCGAGTGGTGGATATGTTATTCAGTTATTTGGATAGAGAAGGGTAGGTGGCGGGATAGAAGAGGGAAAGAGGTTTGTATTTATATAGCGCTTGCTACCCTTGATGGGGTTTTGAAGCACTTTTTTTGGCGAGTAGCACGCTACTCTGGAACCCATAAGGATTAGTGTTGAATTAGTATAGTGAAATATGAAAGTAATTTGAGTGTTGGCTATGTTAGTCAGTTATTTGGATTGATCAATCTATTATATTTAATAACTGCTGGGTGGGGTACAGTGATGAGAGGTCTGTGCTGAAAATTCTGCTTCACAGAGCCGGCATTGTGGCCAAGCAGTCTGTCCCTTCCCTTCTTTGTACGCTTTGGGGTTAGGCATTTACCTTGCATGGATGGAGTGTGTGCTTCTTGTTCACTTATTTATGGATCTTTTTTGGCTTTAGTAAGTGTGGCATGTAGATGGGGGCATCACTCACTTTCTGTAATAACATCCATCTCCGCCTTTGTTGCCCAGTTGTTGCAATAAGACCGCAATAGCAAACTGGCCATGAAGCCAGTCACTGCTGCAGCTGAACATATTATAGGCCTGATGCTTCCCCAATTACCGCACAATTATTTATTTTTATTTCAGGTTTTCACAATATTAGCCACTTCTGTCTGCAAAGCCCATTTAGAACTTAGTTCTGGCTGTGAAGTGTCCAAGGTGGGAGACAAGTTGACCTTTCTTAAAATGCCCTGTATCACCAATCTAAGCCTTCCAACCAATATCCTGCCCTTATGTTTCACAATTCCATGACTTCATCCACCTTTAAGTTGCTGTATCTATCTGTGGTGTCCACCAGGCTCTGTGAAGCAGAATTTTTTGCCCACCTTTAGAAACGGTGATGGCGGGGACAGCGTTGTGAATTTGTGCTCTATTCATGTAAAGCGATGCAAGATGCTGTGTTGAAATCTGCTGGCAGAGTATTCTATACAAACTGAACAATCTGGCGCCTTGTTTTATTCACAAAGGTTCATTGTATCTATGCCTGCCCACTTGAATCTGCAAAGGGAGTGTCAGAAAGGTCCCTGCATTCGCCAAGCCGTGAGTTATCACTACAACTTTTCCGATGTGTTTAATGAATGTGGACAAAACGCAGTTAATGTGGTTATAAAAAAAAAAAAAAGGGAACCTAGCAACCTCACCTCCTTCCTTACTAAGCTGCAGTAGGGAAGCTGTCCTCCACAAAATGATAGCCTTTGGCTTGTTAGAGGAGTTTAGTTAATTGAAAACCTAATGGCTCGGTTTTGACTGTCCTCCGATCTGAACTGTTCGCAAAATGAATATCACTTTCCATAAGTTGTTAGCAATAGCATGAACAACTGTTCTCTACAATTGAATTATTGTTTTATGCAGGCAGCTTGAGAGGTGTTTGTCCTGTAAAGGAGGGTGTTTGTGGAAGACATTCCTGGGCCTTTCCAAGCTGCCATGCTTTGTAGTGCCTTGGCCCATTTTCATAGGTCTAATACTGGTTTTGTTCTTAGCTCGGAATAAGGGTGGACTACCCATATACTTATGCTGTGCAGCAGCCGCTCCTTAACTGAGCACCGATGCAGGCAGAGTGAAGTGCCTTCTAACTGAGCAGATCACACAGTGGGAGGGTGAGTGGGTGGTGATTGGGGACTCGTGCAGCTGATGGTAACTTTGGGATGTGGAGCAGCTGTACACCTAGAACCAAACCCGTTTTTTCACAGAATAACATTTTTTTCTAGCCGTGTACAGCACAGTTTAAACTTTCAGTCGAAAAGCTCTCGTGAGTATTTGTGGAGCTGGGGTCGAGACTGCTGGAGCGCCCACCTGGATGACGACGTCCAAAACTCCTGATCCAGGAACGTAAGAAGCCATGGGCCAGGGGGCGGTTGGTCATGTGTGGGGCATGTTTACGAACGGCTAAGGCAAAGCAAATGACCATGTGTTTGACCGGTGTGGAAGTACCTTTTTTGCAGATTTGTTTTGATAGTAAAACCCACTCTTCTTTCACTGTAACCCCCTACCAGCAAGGGGAGTCTGTGCGCCTGAGAGCCACAAGGCCGAAGAGAAGGTGGACTCGCAGTGTGTATATACCAGTTTGCAACTTAATATTTTTTTTTTTTTTAAAAGCTTTCCTCTGGCGGCTGGTGGTGAAAATATGTTCATTTCTAATGCAGAAAAATATAAAAGTAGCCTCAAAACCTTGCAAAGATAAGTGTGATGCTGGGGCAGCTTGGTCGATTAGAGTATATAATCTAGTAAAGTGAGCAGCTCCAACCTTTAGAAAACAGGCTGGGTTGAAGGGGATGTAATAACCAGTTTCAGGAACTGCTGCAAACTTTTGGGAACCTAGGTTATCCATATACATTCGTAATCGCTTTCCAGGGCCAGTGCTCCTGCTCTTTCACCAGTGCCATTTCACTCTCTGTAGCAACCATGTTCTCTCTTTCTCTGTTTTTCTCTTTCTGAAACCCATGCTGCTGTTCTCTTTCGTGCCCATGATCTCTCTTTTGCCCATGCCCTGTCTGGGTCACCCATACTCTGGCTTTCTCTCGAGTCTTGTGCATTCATTTTTCACATGGTGCTTGCGTGCTCTTTCTGTGTCCGGGGCTTGCTTTCTCTGGCACTCGGGTGTGCTGGTGCTGTCTCAGCCTGACTCTCTTGCTCTCTTTGTGAGTACTCCCCCCCCCCCCGTTGCTAGTTTAGGTAGTCAGCCACGAGCTGATTAACTAGTACAAACATGATGCATGTGGGTGAATTCTGCATGTCCATTTGTTCTGGGCCTCAGCTTACCCTGACATACACCCATATTTGACATTGCTTTACATTGTGAATTTTGTTGGGCGCTAAAATTAAACTACTTACGTACTCCCTTAGCCCAAGTGCAACTCCTCTCCCAAAAAACAGGGAGCCCCAAAAGAAAAGCAGAGTCTCAAACACGGCGCCGTGTTTGAGACTCTGTTTTTCTTTTCTTAACAGTGCACAGCCGTGGGGCTGATTGTGGGCCTTTGAGTTAGTATTCATGTTAATTGCAGCGCCCGTGTGCGCTGCAGTTCACAAGAATACTATCTCAAAGGGTCACAATCAGCCCCGCAGCTGTGCACAATTAAGAAAAGAAAAGCAGAGTCTCAAACACAGCGTGTGCTAAAGCACACGGGAAACAACCTTTACTACGCATGCATTACAACGCATGCCATTAGATCTCGGTCTTTACAACGCAAGTCGTTACAACGACTTGCGCTGGAGGGCGCGATAGGACAAGGAATAGTTTAATTTACTATCCAACACCTTCCCAACTGTACGTAGGCTGGAGTTGGAATAGTAAATTTAACTACTCCTAAGTCCAGCGCCCTCCAACGAAAGTCGTTGTAACGACTTGCGTGGTAAAAACCGCGATCTAATAGCATGCGATGTGAATGCATGCGTTGTATAATCATACAACCAAAGCACACGACGTGTTTGAGACACTGTTTTTCTTTTCCTAACAGTGCACAGCTGCGGGGCTGATTGTGGGCCTTTGAGTTAGTATTCATGTTAATTGCAGCGCACGGGCTGCAATTAACATGAATACTAACTCAAAGGCCCACAATCAGCCCTGCGGCTGTGCCCTCCCAAAACCCAGAGCCTTAGGAATGACCGTTTTTCGCGCCGCTCGCGTTTTAAAAGCGCCGGCACGAAAGGTCTCGCGGGATGTGCGCACTAAATACAGCACACTGCACGCTTGGGGTGACTTCGGTGCGCGCGCGCAGGTTATTGGGAACAGTGCTCCCAAGTCACATCCTGTCTTTGGAATCAAATGCCAAAGTACTTAAGGAATACCCCCAACTTTCTGGCTGTCAGAAAGCTACTTAAAACTTGGCTGTTCACTTTCCCTCTGTGGACTCTATATCCTGATATTTTACTTGCATTGCAGGTAGCGCCAAGGCGCATATGTCGCGCTTTGCAAATCAAACTAATTGTGCTACCCCCCATGCAGAGCCTGTGTGTGCAGTTTTAAACTGCCATGTCGACCTGGCAAGTTCACCTACTTGCCAGGCCCAAACCTTCCCTTTTATTATGTGTAAGGCACCCGTAAGGTAGGCCCTAGGTAGCCCCATGGGTAGGGTGTACTGCATTTCAAAGGTAGGACATGTGCTTTTAAGTTTTACATGTCCTGGTAGTGAAAAACTGCTAAATTTGTCTTTCACTACAGCACGGCCTATCTCTCCCACAGGTTAGCACTGGAGCTGCCTTGTAACACTTTACAAGTGTATCGTCCAATTGGAAGCGGATTGAAAATTGGAGTTTGGTGTTTCTGGACTCACAATTTAAAAAACACATTTTAGTGAAGTTGGTTGTTAAAATACAGGTCAGAAAATGCCACTTCTCTTAGTTTAACCAATAGGAGCCTCTGCCTGTCCCTAGAATACACTCCTGGGTTAGATGACAGTTGGGCTTTGTGAATGTACTCTAGACAGTCGTGCACAAAGGGAGCTGAGGTGTGCTCTGCATATCCTGATGGCCCATCACCCGGCTGATGGGTCTTCCTGAGTTAGAGTAGTAGGAGGAGTTGACACTAGCACCTAAATAGGGAAGTGCCTGCCACCACAAAGAGCTGCATGCCCCCCTGTAGTGTGTTTGGAGCGAGGGCCAGGAATAGCAGGGTCTTGAGCACTACAACGATCTTTCTTTGAAGTCTCCCTACTTCAAAGGCTAAAATAGGTATAAGTACTGGACCTCAGACACCATATATTCAGAACACTTCTGGACTGAAGACCTTCTGCCTGGAGGAAGAGCTGTTGGACTGCCAGGAGGGACTGCTGTCTGTTGCTTCTTGCTTGGGAGTGAGAGGACTGCACTTTACTCTCTGCATCCTGCTTTCTAAGGTTTATCCAAGGGCATGAGTTGAGCTTGCCTCCTGTTAGAGGTCTCGGGCCGTCAAAGACTTCACCTGCATCTTGCTACCAACACCGGGGCTCCTCTGCTGTGAGTCCTGACCTGACAATTGGCACCAAACCCAGTCCTGGATCCTTGGAGGTGATTCTGGGGCTGCAACCAAGAAATTGACGCATCGGCTCCAAGCGTTCCTTCTAAACCGGAGCATCCCTGTGAAATCCATGCAACGCCGCTGCCTGCACCAAAGCCCTGGTCCCCGCTTAATGAGTGCACAACGCAATGACTTACCATGCAAGCCCCAACTTTGCTGCAGCACCTCCGAAGAACAGTCGCTTCTTGAGTCAGAACCAGAGAATCAGAATTCTTTTAATTCGGCTGTGTAAAGCCATAAAAGCATACAAGACACGTGCAAAAATAGCAATAAAATACATACCACATCATAAAACTACTGTAATTTAAAGGCACACAAATAATACATAAAAGCATCAGTTTTGGAGTAAAAATAACCAATAGTCTCAATAAAAAAAGGCTAAACTAAACAAAATACCAAGCAGAAACAGAGCCCGATACCAAATCATCAATCAGCTGGAGCAGGAATATACTAATCTAAAAACATCGACCTCCTAGAGCTAACTGTGGCTTTAAGAAATAAAGTCATGTAACCACATGTTTCATCATCTGGTAGTGCTAGTAAAAAGTGGTAAGCTTGAATACAGAGCCATAAGTTCCTGAGCCTTAAAAAGGATATGAGAAATTTTTTAGTATACATTTTATAATATTCACAGAAAAACAGGAAATGTAACATGGTTTGTTTGTGCAAGTTAGTACTAGTACATGGGCAATCTCTAAGATCGAGCTGGGATTGATGTCCAGACGGGAAACAAAGGGAGTATTTCACTATACCAGCCCTAAAAATAAACAGCAAAAATCGTTCCCAACTCATATTGGTATTCTGCAAATAGTTCGTAGAAATGGCCCCGGGGTTAAGATATAAGTAATACTTAACACTGGTCTATTGACTTTCTGCCCTCATCCTCTCTTCTTTGGC
The DNA here is from genome assembly GCA_963921515.1 of Calotriton arnoldi. NCBI lineage: Eukaryota > Metazoa > Chordata > Amphibia > Caudata > Salamandridae > Calotriton > Calotriton arnoldi. Next base: position 209,473 of record CAWUFW010013283.1, read on the forward strand.
TCGCTCTAGCAATAAAGCTTGCACTTGCTTTTTGACTGGGACTGCCTGCGGCAGTCTATCTAAAAACGTATCACCCAATCTAATAGCTTCCAGTGATTTTTTTTAACATACTTTATCCAGGGGATCGAGAGGCCCTTGTCACAGGCCAAACAGTCTAGAACTATCTCTCTAGTGAACTGTGCTTCTTCTAAACTCTAAATAGATAGCCACAAAAGAAGTGATCGACTACAGATAAATTGCTCAAGAAATCTAGACCTAGTTCATTGTGGCCAATAAAACTATAAGTTTACATGGGGGCTGACGAGACTCTCCTGCAGAATCGATTTTCCTCCCCTTGAAGGGTAGAAGAGTCCCCCAGCCCCCATATGCCTGCCCAATAAGTTGCTATAGGTGCACATTGTGTAGAGTATATTTGCAAAAGAGGTGTAAGGACTTTTCTCCCTTGGGTGACGGAAGACTAAGGAGTGAGTCTCAATCACTGCTTCACCGAAGTCTGTGACACACCGCTCTGACACAGACGCCGTGGAATCAACGCACCACGCTGTGACATCAACACAGCGTTGCCTTCAGGACCCAAGGTCTCATACCTGCAACCGACGCATCACCTATTGTGCGCCCCGCATCGTCCCCGGGCGTTAGCGGCTCAATGACCCTGCACCGCCTCCAGGAACGATGCATCACTTTGCTAAAGTGACGGCTCACCTCCTTTACGCAACGCATCGTCCCTGAGCGCCAATGTGCCAATGACTTGTATAGCAGTAAGGAACTTATGCATCACCTGCCTTCATGACGCCTCACCTCCTCTGCGCATCGCACAGTCTTTGACTTTTTGACGCATCCAAGGTACTGTACCGGGGTCTGTGCAACTCCGGTAGCCGGCCCCCGCTCCATCTTGGTCGGACTGAACTTGTGGATTTGTCTCAAGCAAGCTTAACCAGGTAGCCCAAGTTGGAGCTATTGTCTTTCTAAGTGCTATACCTGCATTTAATATTGACAAATTCATATCTTGACTGACTATGCTAGATTTTTGGCGTTTTGTTTTACTCGGATAAATATTGGCTATTATTTCTAAACTGGGGTGGATTATTTTTGTGGTGTTTTCATTGTGTTACTGTGTATGTGTGCATGCACAAATACCTTACACATTGACTCTTTAGTTTAGCCTGACTGCTCTGAGCCAAGCTATCCGAGGGTGAGCGCCGGTAAACAATGTGTACTCCACTTACCCTGACTAGAGTATGGGGTCCTACTTGGACAGGGTGCAAACTATTGCCAACTAGAGACTCCATTTCTAACAACTCATATATGATTTTGTTTGATTACATAGTATCAGTTAAATGTTTCACTGCTGATGTCGTACTTTTTTTTATATCTGTGGAACTTGGATGTGCTTAATTATATTTTCATTTCAGTATGAAGCCGTTCCAAGATGGCTCACATGATTTTAAATGCATGTGTGTCCTTTCACTATGTTTCGCACTATGGTCGTTTAAGAGGAGGAGCTGCAAGACTTGTTATGTGATAAAGGCTGCTGGGCCGAAACTTGTCATGTGGTGTCTTTTCCAAAATTAAACTTGGATTTGTTGCACTTGAGCTCTGCCTTGTGTTTGAATGACTATTTGTGGTATCTGGAAATATTATATATGTAATAGGTGGTGTGGGCCAGTGTTAATCAGTAAATACATTTCTATAAGCAAATCCATGCACCTCCTTTTTGCACTTTGAGGTACCGCAACATTTTTGAGCCTCAATAAAGGAGTAAGAAATGAAAAACAACTTAAATGGAATTAGGGCATTTTCCCCAAAAACCAACACACTTCTACAAAAAGGGAGTTTCAGGGTTATAGACAGAAAAACAGAAGGTATATGGATAAAGGACCTATGTGAACCTTGCAGAAAACCAACAAATAAAAAAAATTCAAGATCAATTACTTTGACACCTTGAAAATGTCAATTTAATATCAAGGCATTCTGTGAATTTGTTTTTACGAAATGGCAAATGCCATTCATCTTGCAAATTTCGTTTAAACCATTTAGATGACATTGTTTCTCAGTAATGGTAGTCCATGAAGTCGTTTTTCTATGAAATCATATACAACCAGTCTGGAACGCCTCATGTTATCAATCATGTGAAGAACAGAAAATGTGGGTTTTAGGTCAAACTCCTTCACCCACTGGCTTTCATGTGGTTTGCATGGTTTGTCATTCCTTGGAAGCGCTAACATACTGGTCATGGCATTCTGTGGTTAATTACACTGTCACACTTGTGTCTCCATAGGCATTGTGACAGAGTATCAAGCCGTTATTTTGTTAAGATTGCAGATGCAGCATGACATATAGCTTGTAAGTCAAAGTGAATGTGCGCTCCTTGATATATTTACCTTACTGACACAATTACATTTTAATTGCTGATTTAAGTCTTTATGTTTACGGAAGTGTGTGCTGTTTGTCTTTATGACAGGCAAAGGCATCCACAGTGCTGTTTACTACTTGCCCTTAAGAGTTCATTAGTTTAACTTTGCTGTTATACTGATATGTTGGATGTAACACTTTTTTGTTCACAAAGTAGAGATGTGCATATACACCGGCTTTTTGGTATTCTTAAAGATACAATAAAATGTTGCCCCTTTTTTAAAGCTATCTACTATGTAATATTTAGCTGCATATGCCTTTTAAGTTCACCACTTACAATGCAAACTTCATCTCAGGAACCTTCATAACACTCATATTTGAGGATATACCTTAATTCTGCTAATATAGTCTGCTCAGCGAGGAGGCCATATACTTACAGCGTCCATATTGTTGTAGACCAATAAGTAGCATCATTTTGGGATTGTCTTTATAAAACAGCTGGAACAACACACACGAAGAGCACAACTATTCCCAAACACCTCCCCTAACAGAAAAACAGAACGATTGGCTTTGCCCTTGCTTGGTTTTAAATACATATACGCTCTGCTCAGCTATTAGGCTGCTATTGGTCAGCTTCTGTCCAGAGTTCAGCATTCACACCACTGTCATAGCCTTACAGGTTTCCTCACACTGTGGCAGCAGCTCATTCGCTGCCCACACAAAGCTTACCACTCTGTGAGTCAAACAGGCCAGAGCAGGCAACATTGGTTCTTTTCCTCTTAGAGACAGTTGTGTTTGGTGCGTTATTCCCTAGCCATCATTTCTGCACATGCAGATCGCCAAATTGCAGTGGACTCTAGGAGGAAGGGCCACAAGAAAAAAATGACATCCCCGACACACACACACGTGTTAGAGTGCTTCTTTATTAGCCTAGATCCACACCAAGTCTGTCAAGTGGCAACTATCATGCGACAGTGGGTCAGTGTCACCTTACCAAATCCTCTTGTCTTCACGTATTATGCTCAAGGAGGAGCCTCAAGACATAGATGGAGGGTGCATGACTCACTTTTAATTCCTTTAATTCAGTTCTCATTTAGTGAAACCTCCTTGCCGCTGGCTCATTTCCTTTAGGTAAAATTAATACAGAATCAAATAACTATTTCAAAAGACTGGCAAATACTTGAGTACCAAGAGTAAAGTCGCATGTCTTTTCTAAGTGCATCTTTAAAGCCAATCCTAACAGAGTGCAAAACAAGAATTAAAAAGTTGTCAGGAAAAATATAACCATCAACTTCACATTTCTTGCTATTGTGTTTATAAATAATTCCTCTCAGACTCAGTTCCGAAAACACACATTTTTAATTATAAATTACTCGAGCAATCCCAGAAGTTTCCATCGTTGTAGATTCAGAGACTGTCAATAAGGCCTAGTGATGAGGATTCTTTTTAAATTGCAATCCACAGTAGCCACACGTTCCGGTTTTTGTATCTTTGTCCTACAAAAAAAAAATCAGAGCGTTACCGAACACAGAACATTACACATATTAACACAACAATCATCAATTGCAGTCAGTGTAAACGAATAAACCATTTATTGTTATTAATGCCCAATCAGTGAACATTGATTAGACCTTAAACAAAGATCAAGTAAAGACTAAAATGTCATGTGTGCCTACAGAGTCAAAGAAATAAACTGACATTTTTAATAAAGGGGAGTATTTAGGATTCCTAGTTTTTCTATTCATTTCACAATGCAGAAATGCACATCCCTAACCTTTCCATCAACGGGTATTTCAGAACAAATCTGCAGCACAGATGCCATGCTTGTGCCGAGCCTTTCCACCTGGTCTGAAAGCAGCAGTGGTCAATAGCTACAATTTAGACTGAATAATTAATTCATTTCATAATGTCATTTATCAAAACAAGATGTGATGGTTATGACCCAGAAGGACATTACCAGGGACAGTGCACCTTAAAATGTGTTATTGTTTAATGTTATCTGTAGTCCAACCGGCAATTGTGCATCTTTCCTAAAACAAATTGGAGTGTTTTAGGGTACATATACATTCCTACATACACTCATGCACGCAACAAAGATTAAAAAACCCATAAAATGTACCTTAACTGCAGCTCTCCGAGAGGAAAGCCTTGGATGTCCCAGAAGGGTTGGGACTGCTGCCTTCCCTCACTGGCTGACCTTTGAGGGAAGGCAGCAGTCCCAAGCCTCTGTGGTCACAGGATGGTTGGGACTGCTGCCTTCACTCACTGGCAAACCATAGGACAGTCAATGAGCAAAGGCAGCAATCCCAACCTCGTCACAGAGTGGGATGGGTCAGTGAGACTGTTGACCCCACCCCACTCTGTGACAAGGTGTCACTGATTGACACGGCCCTGGGCACTTAAGGTCCGAGGCAATTGGTGACGCTCCTCCTCTTCATGATGGCTTCAAGGCACTTTTGCCAGGCTGAGGAGGTCACACCCACAGGGCTGTGCAATCCTCAGTCAGGCAAAGTTCAGCTGAGGCAGCTGGGAGCCTGTACAATTAGAGCAAGCCTAGCTCCTGCCTGCCTGACCTGATGAAAGGTCAGACCGACAGACACCCTTCTTGCCTGGAAAAAGGTGTGGGCCACTGCTGCTGATGAAATCTAAGAACCGTCCCAAGTGCATTCTGAGAAAATGGAAAGGACAGCTACAGCCAGAAGCCTCTTGAGGGAAAACTCAGCCTCAATCGATTGGCAAAAAATATAAACTTTGAGAATGCGCCACCAATGTGGGCGACTGCCCAACCTACAAGGACTGGAAGTATCATCTTGATCCCCATTCCAGTCCAGGGTAGATCTACACTTATTCAGACCTGTGTGAATCCTGCTGCGGGTGCTTTGCGAACAAAGGCCATTTGCTCAAAGCTAGGACTAAAACTAAGCTTGATACCCTGCTGTAGATCTTCAGACTTGCTCTACTGCTGTTCTTGCCACTGAAGAACAAAGCTTAGTGTTTCTTCTTTCACTCCAAAGTAAGGTTGAGATGTACACAGACACACTGCATAAGAGCCTTCTTGCGTGTACAAACTACAAACGACCTCACTAGGGAACACTATGAATCAATCAAACGGTTCCCTTAACAAATTCAAGCATTATTACTTTATATATTTAAAGAAGCTTCATCAATCATTCTATTGGTCAGCGATATATATGGTAAAAACGACGTAAATTGCTTTTTAAAGTTTAAAACACTTAGCAATATAAACTCGACCTGTATAGCAAATGACTAGTGACATTTTCTATGACCAATATAATGGATGAAGCTTCTTTAAATTCATAAATAATTATGCATGAATAAGTTAAGGGAACACTTTGAATGATTCATAGTGTTACGTTGTGCGTTATTTTGAGATTTATCCTCACAAGGAAAACCTTAAAAATTGTGTCCTGCCTGAGCAGAAGCCACCATCCAACCCGAGAAGTGCAGAGACCTAGACACTGAGTAACAAGAAGCACTCACTATCCATCACCAGGGGGCACGGGGCTGCCCTAGAAACAACCATCTAAAATCAGGTAGAGCTGAGCGGTCACGGTCTGATGAACACACTCCCTCTCTGGACCAACAAAGCTAGAGTGTGTTTGTTCTTTGTATTTTCCAGGTACCGACTGGTGTGATGTGACTATAGGCCCATAACCAGCCTAAACCCGTTCTGGTGCTGGAAGAAGTGTCTCTGAGCCACGTTATGGTCCTCTGACATGGAGAGTAGAGGTCCAGCACCTTGCTGGCTTGCCAACTAGATACAGATAGCTCAGAGACTGACTGGGGTGGTGTGTCCATGTGCTTGTGAGTCCCTACGCTGATTGCCCCTTTGGGTCAGAAAGCCGCCCCCTTACATCAGTATAGAGGCTCATCTCCCCCCGAGTGCGGAGCCATTGACGCAGATTCGGTAGGACTCCTAAGTCACAGGATATCCACTTATCAAGAGAACCGCATACACCAACTCTAAACCGGGGGACAGGCATACATTATTGGTTTTAAAAGCGTAAATGCAAGATTGCAAGCCAATTGGTATTACTGTTATGGGATACTGTTTTCTTCCTTTACTTGCTATCCTACCAATATACGTATTTTGGTGAAATTCGTGGCGTTTGCAATAAGTTATCAACTACGAACTGTGTTTCGAGAACTTCTGCGTATTTGCTGGATTATTGCAATCCCTGTATTCCTCAAAAAGGACATTGTTCACCTCCAGTTAGCTATAGCGAGCATTACATATTGTGTGCAATTTGGGTGCCCAGAGAGGCATGTGTAAGTCAACGTATAATTTTGTTACTTATGTGAATGTTACTCCATGTCTAAATCAAGTTTTCATCATTTCAAAAAGGCTTAGTAAGCCTGTCACAGACTGAGCACCCAGTGCATTTATTAAGGGGGGGGAGACACCTACAATCTCATCTTTGATACTGCTAGGTTTTCTATATTACTGCAACTATCGGGGAACAAACTGAACACCAATGATTGCAAAAAAGGGCAAAAAGGAGAAATAAGAGGGGGCAAATATTATGCAAAAGCCAGGCCTCTTTTCTCGCTTAAGGCCAGGCTCGAAGGCAGTCATGGCGTTTTTTAAATCTGAATTGTGGAAGCGGGTTTGGCTCTCTGTACAATGACCCAGCTTGCCAATTAAATATTCAAATGCCTGTAATTACAAATGTTTGTAGTTTTTTTGCGAAGAAATGTATGCTCATACAAGTCCAGCTGTCTCTTAATTTTCACACTGAAATTACAAGAATCTACTTCCTGCACATTTCACACCTTCGCCTAGGATCGTGCAAGGGATGCACTAAGTGTGCTAAGCTTAGACAAGAAATCCACCTTTGTCTCGGTCTGCTCCCACTCCAGTTCCTCTTTTTTTGCTCCAGCATCATTAAAACCATGTCCGTCAAAGCACTGTCCAGCCTAAATGTCCGAATTGCGTTAATGGAATCACCCTTACGTGTTTTTGTCCGCAGCTTTAGCATTATACATCTCTGTATAAGGGAATGGAGACGTACAACATTGTACACAACAAAGAAATTACCAAATTGATGTACACTTTCGGATGTCCCAAAGCTCCACCGCCGCCATCACAGGACACGACTCTGCTGTCAACTTCTGAAACAGGCTCCTCTTTTATCAAGTCAATGGCAAACTGTTCATTAACCTGCAGGGACAAGGATATGGAATTACATGAGCATAAATAATAAAATAAATATTTATAACGGTTCACATTTTAATATTGGTAAATGAAAGCTCGGCGCTACAATATTTTGTCTCTCTTGAATGCCCCACAACCGGTTTTAATTTGGAAGCTCAAATGTTCAAACAAGGAACCGTTGAGGATTAATATAACACACAGATGTGAGTGCACCTACCGCCTCTATTGGGTGAGTAACAATGAAAATTCGCTTTAGACCTTATTTTAGTTTAAAGTCCCCTTAAAAAGCTCTTCCTTGTGTTAAATTAAGGAAAGGAATATAGAGGTAGCATAGTTCAGCAGTCGGTTTTGAATAACCCTGGGCGGAGTTGCACTACGCAGAACACCGCGAAGTGCAAAAAAAACTCTGTCGCACTACGCGGAGCTCCGTGAGCGGCAGAGTACGATAGAAAAATGCCGTTCGCGGTGATTGCACAGTGCCGGATGCTTGTCCGCACTGTGCAATCATTGCGAACGGCACCATGCACAGTGCAAGCGGTCCCTGCTTTCCTTTTCTGCTGCTCAAGTAGATTTTTACTCGAGCGGCAGCTTTCTCAACGCGAACGGGCAGTTTCTCAACGCGAGCTGTCGCGAGCATACGCGACCACTCGCAATAAGGAACCTGACCCCCCCCCGCGTTGAGAAATCTCGCCGGGATGTTGATTTTTCAAGCTCGCGCTCACCAACTTGATGTTGACGATTGCGAACGAGGAAAAATCTCGCTGGGAGGTTGATTTTCCTCGCTCGCGGTCGCCAACTTGACGTTGACGAACACGAGCGAGGAAAAAAACTCCGCTCCGCAACGCGAAGCGGAGTTTTTCGGAACTCCGCGATCTCCGCGTAACGCGGGTGCAGAAAACTCCGCAAACTCCGCGAGCGGAGCGGAGTTCACAGCCCAGGGTTAGTTTTGAAGTGTTGGCTATTGCACTTTGTAAAGCAATGCCCAAACAAGCAATGAATGTACTGCACTAAATCAATGAAATTCAGCCACAACCATAAGTGTAAAAATATAGTATGCAAACTTTCACTAAATGAAAAGGAAGACAGACGTTCTATTAATTGATATATTTCCTCCCATTACAAAAGAGAACTTTGCTTTAATAAGGGTATCTTGTGTTAACTTTAATTTTACCCTCTATATTATAGGGGCACAGATGCGCTCTCGGCTGCCAATCTCTTGTGGTGTTGCTTTAAAAATAGAGGAACAAGACATAGGGATCCCAAGGATCTTGGGGGTGATAGAATGGGGTCGTCATTTCACGGCCTTTCACTTGGGACCATTCTTCTAATTCACTATTCTCATGTGTCCCTTTGAGCTATTTTGCCTTACACCATATTATAGAAGGGCGATACTTTAGTGCCACCCCAGGGAGACCCAAAGGACTCCTGTGAGCACTAGGAGTGGGAAGCAGGCCCTTCAAATCCTGGCGGCTTGGAGTGCTTTGAGAAATCTATCTATAAACAATAAGAGAGAGAGGGAATTTTTAGAAGGAACACTCTTGGTCCCCCAAATAATAGTCAAAACAACAAAAGAGTTTGCCTTCACAGGAGAAGAGCTAGCGTAGAGAATCAAATTTGATTCTTATAAAGCCCTCACTCACCAACCTAGTTGGTGACATGCTTCATCATCGGGCCCCACCAGGAAGGTCGAGTACCTCCCTGGTGTGCTTCAACGCCAGAATTACTGCGGAGCGGGTTGAAGTGGCAAGTGCACGTGATTGTGAAGTGATTTAAAAATGACTAGGCTGTATCCAAAAATGATTTTATTCGCCGGTCAGTCAGGCACAAAATAAAAACAATGTGGGTGATATGATCGCTGAAGAAATTGGTCAGCTAAATCTCACTATGTGTGGTCAACATGTTTCTGCCTCTATGATGCTACTAGCTAGGCATTCGTCAGGACCAAGGTGAAGACCCCGGCGGTATGAGCACGCTAAGGCTCACCCTAACCTGGAGGTCAAATGCGTGAAAAAGTAGGAAAAAAAAGTCTTTAAAAACCTATCATTGCGGGATCCTTCTTACTTATTGGGACCCTGCAGATCTCTGAAATGAAAGAACAAGAACGAACAAACACACAGACAAAAGTATATTCAGTAAGCATGTGGTCATAGGACGTTCATTGTTCCAGTTTCAGCATACAGAAGTGCTCTTCTCGGAGTGCACCGAAACTATATCTCAAGAAGCTATCGTGCAATAGTGAGATATGAATGTGCACATATTTTAGAAAGTTATTGAAAGTGGCAAAAGCTGGAACCACTATAAATAAAGGTGGTATCACATTTATAGCGCTATTTTTACCTACACGCCTACTGTGACGTGGAAAGCCACAGAGCGTCAAAGTCAGAAAACGCTAACGTGACTACAACGGGCTCGTCCAAGCGGTGTTGTCAACGGAAAAAGAAAGAAGAAAAAGAAAGAGAAGAGGTCTTACACATAGGGTGATCACTAAACACACCCTGGGTCTCGGGAGGGGGTGGTGGCTGATTGGCACACCCTATAGAGAGGTAGAGACAAAACAAAATATAAATACATAAATATAAAGTTCGGTCCCAAAACAGCAAGCTGGTCACTTATCTGTGTGATAGGGCTGCTCGAAAAACACTCACGCCGAGAAAGCCAGACACCCGCTTGGTACCTGGTTGAACCCTCTGAAAACCGGACCCCGTCGATAGAAGGGCCGGTGTTCCACGTGTTTATATAGGGGGGGGGGGGGGGGGGTTGGTATGGAAAAGCAACCAGGAACCTCGGTTTGAGCGTCGGTGTCCCGGGAGAGCCCTAGTAGCTACGTCATTACGTATACGGCATCGAAGGGGCCAATCAGAATGAAGAAAAGTTAAATCATGTGGCCCGCAGCGTCACCAGGAAAGACTCGGACGCTGACTTCAGTAATACCGCTGCGATAAAAAACGCAACAAAACTTTATTCAAGAGCGATAGGCACGCTATGTCAAATGCCAAATGCGCTACGATTCAAAGGGAAAGACTAAAGCAAGGGTATTAGTTAGCAAAAAAACCCACACAAAGGAGATTTGCCCTCTCTCGTATATAGAGGTTAGGTCTGTCCTCTTATGTGCATTGCTTGCTTGTCATGTCATGTGGCTATGTCAGTTCATGAAGATGTAAAACACTTCTATAGATAGTAGAATGTACCAGATGGTGTACCAGATAGTGTCAACAGGGAGTGTTCTAAACAGTACAAAGTCTGTGGGGGTCATGCGGCTGAACGGAAAAAATTGAAACTAATTCTGTTAGCTTCTGAGTACAGTGCTCCAGGGAATATGATCATTCAGCCCTCTTTATCTGTGCCCAGACGATAGACCCACCTCTGTTCTTTCTCAAACAGAGACTGCGGTATGTTTCTATATGCGGTCACCTGTTCAATGACTGTCCACTGTAAGTCATTCGTGGTGTGATTATGGTGTATGTAATGTTCAGATGACAAATACTACAGTTGGCGCAAGGAAAATGACCCACTATTCTAGGTAGACCCCGGCTGACTGCACACACAAAGGCCCTCAATCTTGAACCAGGAAAAACCTGGATACAACGCACTCACACCAACTGTAATTCCACAAATGTGGTATACTTGATCACCTGTCCCTGTGGTCTGCGTTATGTGGGGATGACGACTCGTAAGGTGAAACAACGTATTGGTGAACATAGAAGTAACATCCGGTGCAGGAGAATCACAACTAAACTTAGTGAACATTACATACACCATAATCACACCACAAATGACTTACAGTGGACAGTCATTGAACAGGTGACCGCATATAGAAACATACCGCAGTCTCTGTTTGAGAAAGAACAGAGGTGGGTCTATCGTCTGGGCACAGATAAAGAGGGGCTGAATGATCATATTCCCTGGAGCACTGTACTCAGAAGCTAACAGAATTAGTTTCAATTTTTTCCGTTCAGCCGCATGACCCCCACAGACTTTGTACTGTTTAGAACACTCCCTGTTGACACTATCTGGTACACCATCTGGTACATTCTACTATCTATAGAAGTGTTTTACATCTTCATGAACTGACATAGCCACATGACATGACAAGCAAGCAATGCACATAAGAGGACAGACCTAACCTCTATATACGAGAGAGGGCAAATCTCCTTTGTGTGGGTTTTTTTGCTAACTAATACCCTTGCTTTAGTCTTTCCCTTTGAATCGTAGCGCATTTGGCATTTGACATAGCGTGCCTATCGCTCTTGAATAAAGTTTTGTTGCGTTTTTTATCGCAGCAGTATTACTGAAGTCAGCGTCCGAGTCTTTCCTGGTGACGCTGCGGGCCACATGATTTAACTTTTCTTCATTCTGATTGGCCCTTCGATGCCGTATACGTAATGACGTAGCTACTAGGGCTCTCCCGGGACACCGACGCTCAAACCGAGGTTCCTGGTTGCTTTTCCATACCAACCCACCCCCTATATAAACACGTGGAACACCGGCCCTTCTATCGACGGGGTCCGGTTTTCAGAGGGTTCAACCAGGTACCAAGCGGGTGTCTGGCTTTCTCGGCGTGAGTGTTTTTCGAGCAGCCCTATCACACAGATAAGTGACCAGCTTGCTGTTTTGGCACCGAACTTTATATTTATGTATTTATATTTTGTTTTGTCTCTACCTCTCTATAGGGTGTGCCAATCAGCCACCACCCTCCCCGAGACCCAGGGTGTGTTTAGTGATCACCCTATGTGTAAGACCTTTCTCTTCTTTTTCTTCTTCTTTTTCCGTTGACAATACCGCTTGGACGAGCCCGTTGTAGTCACGTTAGCTTTTTCTGACTTTGATGCTCTTTGGCTTTCCACGTCACAATAGGCGTGTAGGTAAAAATAGCGCTATAAATGTGATACCACCTTTATTTATAGTGGTTCCAGCTTTTGCCACTTTCAATAACTTTCTAAAATATGTGCACATTCATATCTCACGATTGCACGATAGCTTCTTGAGATATAGTTTCGGTGCACTCCGAGAAGAGCACTTCTGTATGCTGAAACTGGAACAATGAACGTCCTATGACCACATGCTTACTGAATATACTTATGTCTGTGTGTTTGTTCGTTCTTGTTCTTTCATTTCAGAGATCTGCAGGGTCCCAATAAGTAAGAAGGACCCCGCAATGATAGTAGGTTTTTAAAGACTTTTTTTTCCTACTTTTTCACGCATTTGACCTCCAGGTTAGGGTGAGCCTTAGCGTGCTCATACCGCCGGGGTCTTCACCTTGGTCCTGACGAATGCCTAGCTAGTAGCATCATAGAGGCAGAAACATGTTGACCACACATAGTGAGATTTAGCTGACCAATTTCTTCAGCGATCATATCACCCACATTGTTTTTATTTTGTGCCTGACTGACCGGCGAATAAAATCATTTTCGGATACAGCCTAGTCATTTTTAAATCACTTCACAATCACGTGCACTTGCCACTTCAACCCACTCCGCAGTAATTCTGGCGTTGAAGCACACCGGGGAGGTACTCGACCTTCCTGGTGGGGCCCGATGATGAAGCATGTCACCAACTAGGTTGGTGAGTGAGGGCTTTATAAGAATCAAATTTGATTCTCTACGCTAGCTCTTCTCCTGTGAAGGCAAACTCTTTCGTGCTTTGAGAAATGTCAGATGTGTTTTGAAGCCCCTACAAGTCCAGACGGGTCTGAGCGGTATCCCGGAGTGAGGATGTAGTTTGCATCACCCTCCTCGAGCATGAAGGGGGATCTGGGGATGGAATTACGCCAATATAAGCATCATCAGTCAGAATCCTACTTCACTTTTCAATGCCTGAAGATGTAGCTCAAATCTCACACATCCCATGCCACCAGAGTTTGCATCATTTCCTCTGCCTAATGCAGCAATCCCACCTTTGCCAAGCAAGGAACTGAGCTTTTGACTGCCCAGTTAGTCCCTCCCTACTAGCAGAACCATAGTAGGTGATGGTAACAATCTAATGTGGCAACAATAGTGACAGTATCTCTTCAGACTGCCTCCTTGCTGTTGGACAGTGATCAGGCCCAACGCTAATAAGACCGCCCACAACAAGGTGGTCATCTTGGACATCATGCTTTCCAAGTGGACAGCCTTCGTGGTAAGGATGCTTACTGGTAGAGTGACCCAAGCACTTATAAATATCCTTCTTCCTTAATTTCACAAATAACTGAGGTTTTTTTGGGATTGATATGGTCATAGATACAGGTCTAGGGCACAGAGCACACTGATCTGGGGGGGTCACTATTAAGCTCAATTGCCGTGCCAAACTTCTAATCAGAATTTTAAGACTCTGTTATAATTTGTACAGTGGGACTACGTACAACATCCTTACAGAACTGGCCGGCTGAAACATAAAGGGCGAAAACTCCTAAATGATTCTCCAATGAACACTGTAAAGGGTGTGATGTTTAAGGTGCAGTTCAGTGAAGTATAGATGTGAGGCCACAGACAGTGTGTGAGATGACGAGTACACATGGAACTCGTACGATGTGCGACTGCATTGTGGTGAACAGATGCAGCACATGGGAGAATGTAACAGAGTTGTACAATGTGTGGTTGAAGTGACAAGAGGTATGGGTGGCAGCGAAGAGTTTCAGTTCAGGTGTCTAGAACTGTGAGCGCACAGAGTGAACAGGTGCAATCTGTGAAAGAATTCAATGAATACGGAGCTAAAACTGAGATCTTTGTGTCTATGAAACTACACCCAGACCCTGTTCGTCTGCGTGGCCTGTAAGAAAGCGACCCCCCCTGCCAACATAAAAGAAAGTAAAAGACCTAGGGTTACCCTCGATGCGGATATCATGCTTGCCCCCCACTTGCTATCATACAAGTTGTCTACTGTAAACTTTCCACAATTAAAAAACTACTCTACGCCTTTGAATCTAATATTGGGTGGAGCTACTAGAACATTGGTAGTGACACACTTTGATTTATGCAACACTGCCTACAGTGGGCCACCTAAAAATGTATTGACAGGCTTCAGCGTGTGCAGAAAATGGAAACTCAGATTACATTAATCTCCAGAAACAAGACCATGTTAAACCTACCTTATTCTACAGCACAAATCCGGCTGGAGAGCAACAGAGAGCTATACTAGAAATCACTTAAATGAAATCACTCCTGAGCCTTCAGCTGAAGAGGATAGCTAAATTCGAAATTCTTGAAGCAATACACAAGGCCTGGAGGTGACAAGGCTTTGGGAAGCGCTAAAGTTGTACTTTGGCAAATAACTTTCATTAGGGTCACCCCTAAGCAAGGCAAAAAGGAACAAGAATAGGCAAATCAACAAGTCAAGCTCATCAAAATTAGCTTCTTCGAGAAGTACTCAGTTTATATGTGTGGTTAAGTTGATTGCCAGAATAAGTTAAAGTGTGGATAAGTGTACGATTGAGTGAATACATGGCTGAATGAAGTGGCAAGGGTGAGACTGCAAAGGTGGATGAATGACTGAGGACATGGATGAATGGCTGCATGATTGGTGAAAAGGCAACAGAGTACACGGATGGATGAATCGAATACGTGGATTGTTGACTGGATGACTAGATAAGTGCATGTATCAATGACTGGCCAAGTAAATGTCTGCATGGATAGAAGAAAGTGATGAATGAGGGTGCACAGACAGAGGAATGGGAAAGATGAAGACTGAGAACATGAATGGTGGAGGTCAGAGTGCTAGAAGTCGCTACAGCCTTGCTGTTGGTATGAGACTTCTTTCCCCTCCGAATGCTGCTGCTCAATCACTCATCTATGCGCTAACTCAGCCACTCATCCATCGATGCACGCAGTCACTCGTCCATCCATGTTCTCAAGCATTCACTCATTGACTAATTACAATACTCATTCACACACACAAGTTCGCCAATCAATGAAAAAGTGATTTTTGACATAAAAAGGCCAGAACGGTTGGCCTTGCCAATGTTTGTTACAGGAGCATTGGCAGACACTTAAACCTGTATTTATGTCAGACTTAACTATTCAAATACTTAAAAAGTCGGGAAGGACCATTGTTACACCACTAAAAAGTGTTTTAAAAAAGCCAAGATTCACCCAAGGAAACTGGACACCATAAAGAATCATGGAGTATTTCTCAACCCTATCACTGTAATCAATCAAACTACATTACAATGAATGTGTTTGGTGTGCATATTTCTCACATTTTAAAACCAAGCAAAAGCATTGAAAAAGCACACTTCTGTATTTGTCAGTTCCTCTTCTGTAATCTACCCTCTACAGAGTACAGCACTCATGGTGGCATTCTCACAAAATGGCGACCCACACCCTAATGGGTCTGTCTGGTAGCTTCACAAACAGCCCAGCGACCAACTTCAGCACCCAACTGGCTCCACTCACTTTCCCATTTATACATTACTTTACATTATAGATCAAAAAGAGCACTTTAAATTTAAATAATGTGAGAGTACATATTAAACATCAGATCAATATGAAACGAGAATGACAATCCAACACAAACGTTAAGGAAGGTGGGTTTACCACCATAATTATAAACACAAAGGGCTAAAATGCAAATGGGTTTAACACTGCAAAAGTAATAAACATGACCAAATACAAAGAAAGCGTGTTTTAATATATTTATCTATTTGCCATTTTACTATGGGTAGCTTATAACTTTGACAAGTAATCAGTATTGCTGTAGATATTAAAGTGCGTTCTTCTTAACTATTCATAGTACAGAAAGTTTAAGTTCGTAGGAAAATATTTGTGAAAAGGAAAAAATATATATTATGAGCCGATGTCCAATTGGCAGCCTTCCCACTACTCAGCCGCTGTGCAAAATGTACTGCAAGAACAATATATCCCTTATATTCTGCAATTAGTCCTAGTGAAATGGCCACCACATATGCACCACTGCCAAGCTAATGTACAGGTGAGAAGTCAATCAAACAGCTAAAAGAGGGGTAAAAGAAACGGAGAGTCACTCTCTCAAGAAAAAACAGATGTAAGTGAATGTGTGAACATTAGTCGAAACAACAGCAAACAACATTGCGGAAAATAAAAGCATGGAAAATGTGGAATCCATTAAGTTGCCTAAAAAGAACGCGATATCTACATTCCCTAAATGTGTAGTACTCGTGGCTGCTAGCAGATGAGGTCTGTTGACGGATGGATTGCCTCCTGTTACTTCCCCTTATGGTGATATTCGTAAAGTGGATGGTGAAGTGAAATAATACACCGCTCGCGCCAGTTGGCGCTGATGGAAACCTCTAACCGCACGGGCTGTGTTTCAGCGGGAAGTAATGCGATGTCTCAATGAGTGACAACACGAATACCTCACAGGTTACTGCTGCAGACATCAAGGCACCAGTGTGGCAGCTAAAGAGACCCAGCCACCTACTTGGGACGGGCATGTGAAGCCTTGACACTTCCGAATGACAAAGGGTTACGCTGCTGTCATTTACTGCAGCCCAGCCCACCAAAGGGCAAGCATGACCTTATTATTAATGCCTGGGATCGGAAATTCAATTACAGAGCTGGAAAAGGGACACGAACCTCGCCTCGGTAAAGGAAAGGAACAGTCATACAAAAAGCCTTATTTCCAGCACACACAACACAGTTACCGTGGATGAATCACACATTCGAAAAAATCTTATTTTATGATAAACAGCGCTATAATCTACAGAAAACGCATTCACGCAACCATAATTATAATCATTAAAAGCCACGCCCCACTCCTCTAAACAAGAAGGTGCAATCTATGGCAACCAATGAGATCAAATGTACAATTAAGCCGAATAGGAAAACGTTAGTTTTAAAATTGCTTATCTATACCAAATGCACAATCGAAAGATTTACAAGAGATTTTAAACAATCAGATCATATTGCTATAACAAAAGCAAGATATGCTTGCAGCTGAATGGAAATCCTCCTGTTAAAGTATTACTATATCCTTTTCATTGCCGCACAGGCAAGCAGGATTTTAGTTACATGTGAGTTAATGTCATGCAATGCAGTGCAAATAGATACCTAAGCTAAAAAAAAACGTTAGGTGATAAAAGAAACCCTCTTCATGTATTTAGAAATTATATATCTTTGACAATCACGTTTATAAAACGGAATATATGGGAAAGGGGGATGCAAGGTCTATAAAAAAAAGTATTGGACTAAAGGATGATCGAATTCTGTAAGCATGAGAGAGACCAAATGGGGAGGACTAAAGAGAAAAAATAGTTTTCATTTACATAACAGTCTGAAATTACAGTAGTCCAAGAGACGGGTTCATTTAAGGGTGCAGCTCAGTGGTTGCCTCTGTAGGTAGCCCAGAACCCAGGTTTTGTGCACGCTATATTGTGTCAAGGTTGTCAGTAACTGAAGAATGTGGGTATATTTTCTGGAGTGCCAGGGCAATTGGGGGCTACTGGCATCAAATTGTGAAAATCATAACATTTTACCTCTATGGCCCTGGAGCTTACCTTACTTACGAACCCAAATCTAAGCACCAACCCTGCTCTTTTTAGCACTTTACCCCTTGATACCGAGGCAGAGTGAACCGAGGCTTTTTCAGAGAGGTGGAGCCGGGCCGCGACTTGGAGCTCAATCAAGCATCTAATAACACTTAATATATCAGTGTTCAACCAGTACTTTTACTTGGAGAGACAAATAGTGTAACCATGACACAGCTAAATACTACACATGAAATGTTGAGGAAAAAAGTGCATAAGCAATAATCATTGGGGAGTTTGGGGCCGTGGGGGAGGGGGGATAGCCAATCACAACTGTACGCTACTTCCCAATTTTTACAAGTGATATAGCAAGCCTGGTGTGAAACACCTTAAGGTGCCCCAAGGCTGATGAGTACAATCTCCGTTCACCTCTCTAATGCTGATGATACACCAATACTAAAACTAGTAAGTCATGGTTTCTTTTTAAGCTATCTGTGTAGCTACCAAGGTGTATGTTAAATTTATTGCGGTCCCATCAACCTTGGATGAATACTGTACCTTTTAATGCTGAAAGATCGCTTTCACCGCTGCAGATTGAGGTGGACTGTCATGCCTCCTGGTGTGCGTGCTTGCACACATTCAATGGGAACCAATAGCGCTAAATGTCGCACCCCCACTAAATTCAGTGGTGCACAGGCCTGCATCTCCAGCTTGAAGAAGAGCGGGTGCACGGGCACTGATAGGTAAAGACTGCACAGGCCTGCACTTGTTGTGTGGCAGAAAATCTGTCGGCTCTTCCTTGGGCTAAATCTCAATCCAACCACACAAACAAATAAGGAGCTAACCCAGGGTTGCAGCAGTGATGCAGATGAGCTGTGTACACCATCTATGGGTACACAATCTAAGGCCTCGATCTTGTGTTTGTGATTCCCGCAATAGAAGAAACATGTCTGGTTATAACATCCACTACTACAAAGCTACTGCAGACTGGCACAGCTGCAAGGAGTTTGAATCTCATGTTTCCTTTTGTAGAATGGGTTGTTGTGTTGTCTGTGGGGACCATTACCACTCTTGATCTCAGCACATGATGGGAAGGCCTTCAATGCCAAAAAAAGTACTTTAAGTTCCCACATGTTTATGTGAGGAAGATTTGTCCAATAAGGCACTGACGAGGAGTTCTCATGAATGTATCTCCAAAACATACTGTAAAGAAGAGTCAGTGCTGCATTCAAAATAAAAACAGTGCAGGCAAAAGTGACAATTCACCAAGAGGATGGGAAAATGAGCCCACCATTCCAAGGCTCCACCACGAATGTCTGGATTGGAACGAACCTCCAGTGATCATCCCACATTTGGTCCCAATGTTCCACCAGATGGATTTCTAGAGAACTTGTGAAGCTTGACGTAAAGTACCACTCGTCTGTTGGATGCCTGTTGTATAAGAAGCCTATATAACCATGCAAGTCTCCTGGATGAATTGGTCAAAAAGGGAGCTGGTACCCAGGATGATGTCAGGTACCCTCTCGGAAGATGGAAATGCCTTTAGGAAACTGAAGTCTTAATAATGTTGGTTTCCCAACTAAAGGGCACTTTTGGGATCCGTCAGGAAGAGGACATAGGATTTGTACATCATCTTCCCTGGCCTCCGAGAAATTTGGCATGTTTGTCCATTTGGAAGGACATCACCTTGGTCTTCAGGGATGTTGTCACCACCAAAGCCTGTCCTGGAGGGATCCAGGATATAAAGATTGGGCATTCCATAGGGGCCCACTACTTGCTGTTCCTTGACTTGGGTGACTGTAGGCTTGGTGAAAGGCTTTTTTCAAACTGTTTGCGCCATCTTCACAACACATGATTCTATGGCCAGAGCTGGCATTGGTTGGGTAATGTTGTGGCCACAAAGGCATAGACACCATTGCTCTCTAGCAGGGGTCTTGGATATTTGATGGACTGCATTTCACAAGCTGCCATAATGACAGACTAGGGCCAGTTTTAATGCAGATCCGTATGGTCACCAGCTCTGGGATACTTAGGGGAATTGTTTATGACTGAAGGGAAAGAGGTACAGCAAAGGCTGAAATGGGGGCTTGCACCATGACCAGTGGCTTTAGTAAGATCAGGAAGACAGATGATGGTTATTTGGCCTCAGAAGAAGCACTATATAAAGCGGAAGCTGCACTGGGACCAGATAAAATTCAATTTTGGCACGCAAATCATTCAGGAAGTAAACTGAGGAAAGTACGGAGGACAACATGGAGGCAAAAACTGCAGCAAGATATATGACATGACCTATGAGGGGTTACTACTGTACAGTCCTATCCATCCTTGATGGAGTTTACAGCCAGGGTAGAATCCAGATGGATTGTGTCTTGAGGAGACAGACTACTGCTACCAACACGAAAACCTGAGTGCCCATAACTGGGCCGGGGAGAACCTTGCCAACTTTTGTTCCTCCAGGAGATGGACTGTCTAAGTCTGTGGTGAGGGTAAGGTACTCTTTGATGCAGTCACATAAGTTAGCGCTTCTCGGTACATCTACATCTTGCACCTTTTGTAAGTCAAGAGAGACCAACATGCAACCGAACGCTTAACATCAACCAGTACAGCGGGCGCAGGACTGAACTGAAGGAGTGGAGGGGTCAGGATATGGGTTTCACTGGCCAGACTTGATCTGCAATAGAGCCCACCCGCTGGCGGAGCTGGACTTCAGTTTCGGCTGCAAGTCTCCAGAGGTGCAGAAGCACTGGAGACTTGGTCTCCTGATCGGCATCCCAATGACTGAATCCTTCTTGCATAGATGACCTGCAGCCTTCCTTGCCCAAAAAAGTAGCTGGACAGGGTGCTAACAATCTCTGGAGAAGGGACACACCAAGACACTCAGGGGTCCCACGATACAGGTCGCTTCACACCCTTTCCCTGGATTGTGACAACATGGTTTGCCTGGGAGACATTATCAAGTAAAGAGAAAAAATGTCTTGCAACTAGGTACTTTCCCTGATTCTTAACTACTCAGACCCCCCATTTGTGTCTGATCAAAGAGGGTGACATCTATAAGAAAGGGGAAGTTTCCTGGTGGTATACCTTTCTACCTCACAGATAGCAAAGGTGCTCTGTATTATTGCTGTTGACAGAGACCTATACTTAAGTCGTCTTCTTGGTGAAGAAATCCATTATCTTAAGGTTATGCTTGCAAACTTCCTCTGAATGCAAGCCTGGAGCTTCAGGAAGGCCCTGTATAAATAGGAGTATAGAGTGCAAGCGTGAACTAGACCCTGTTCCCAAGCACACGATACATGGGTAATGTGGGTCAGCTGCTGCAAACAACCAGTGGCAAAACATATGGCCTAAACTAACTGGTTTCAAAGAAGAGTCTCATAAAGGCAACAGAACAACGAAAAGATCCAAACAGTTCAATGTACTGGGTTAGGCTCCATGTAAGGAAATACGCTGAGTGTAAGATAAACAGGTTCAAATTCAGTGGAGAGGGCACAGATATGCACAGGAATAGGGGAATGCTGGAAAGATGCAGGCAAGTGTGAGTAGTATCCTACAGAAGTAACTTCTAATCCTGGGGTATCCAGAGAGCCAAGCTCGAAGATGGCTGCTCTACCTTGAGGCTCCTTCAGCTAGATGCCTACCATCTGACAAAATCCTGAAATGGACCATCTGACAAAAGTCTGAAATGGGCACTCCTGAGTACCTTCCCAAACTGCTAGCAGAGATGAATAGACTATGTTTCCTGGAGATATGAAAATTAAATGAGAAAGAGTGTAATTGTGTGATGTGGAGGCAGAGAAGATCTGAGGCTTACCTGCATTGGACCCCAGAGAGAGAAAGTTACCATATGTAGGTGGTGGCACCTGGAACGACCCAGTGACTCTAGACACTTGGCAAAGAGGCTTGCTTGTGCCCCGGCTAGTGCAGACTGGGGGAAGTTGGCAGACCATTGTTCCTGTAGTTGGTTCCCTGTGAGGAACCTGCCGAGGAGGAATGTGGTAAAAGTCACAGAGAGCCAGGGAGATGCGTGGGATAGCCCACACCAGGGGCAATTTAATATGTGCCACCTACCGCTAGGACCTTACATGGCTGTCTGGAGGGTATGCCCTTGAGACATGACCTACATATTAAGCAGAGCACTCAGGCAGGAGTTCACTGTGCAGATGACAAGCCCAAGGCATATAGTGTCTATCAAATTGTGGCCTCACACAAAATGTGGACAGAGCAAGGAGTTTGGAAACGTTGTGGCTCAGGGTCTATTTAGTAGTGATGGGTCTCACTCTTAAGTATTGTGCAGGAAAGAAGGATTCTTTAATCTACAGCTCTTGACCACTACATCGAAAATAACATTTGTGGTTTGAAACTGATATGCCCTGGCGGAATGCCGCTGTCAGGTAGTAAGGAACGAATAATGTACTGGCAGGTTGAGTTGGTGCATGTTTCGGATGCATAGCTCGGGGACTTGAATAGCCACCCAGACATAACTGCAGCTGCAGATGCGGCTGACATGAAACACCACTGCAATATACTGCAGGCACTGCAACATACACATTGTAGGTATAGCAGAGACCAAA
The DNA here is from genome assembly GCA_963921515.1 of Calotriton arnoldi. Lineage (NCBI taxonomy): Eukaryota > Metazoa > Chordata > Amphibia > Caudata > Salamandridae > Calotriton > Calotriton arnoldi. Next base: position 231,989 of record CAWUFW010013283.1, read on the forward strand.
ACGAATGGAAAAAATGCAGAATCTGCAGAGACATTACTATCACATCTCTTTGACAAATCTAACTTCTTTCCAATTTTTATAGCAGAACAAGTACACAGATCCCTAGAACTACAGCCAATCCCGGAGCACCACAGAGGTCTATCATACCACAACTTTTAAATTATAGGTTTTGGGCACAATATGTCGTCTGGCATGAGCGAAGCACCTCCTGGCCTCTGCAGGTGCCAACATAGCAATCTACCTGATTTCACCCTGGCAGCGCAGGAGGCTATTCGCACTTTCACAGCGATCATGAAAAACATAGTTCAAAGACCCAAATCAGCAACAGTATGAGGAAGGGGGGGGAGCATAAATTGATGGTGATCAAGTTTAATAGCGGATAGTTGCGAAAGGAATTGTATGGTTGGAACTGGAAGATAAAGTGATAAACAAACTCTAATGTGCGATATGAGAACTCAAATGTGGGAAAAAGTGGGTGCTAAGAACACTTACGCATACAGCGCAGCTATCACTCATTGGAAGTAGCGGGAACGTTTAAGACCAATGTGCTATTTTTTGTATTTTGATTGTTTGATTTTATTTTCACTGTCTTACATTTTTAATGCATTATTAGACTGTTATTCCTGTTTTAAGGTAATGACTGTGACTGGACACTACCTCTTTTGTGAGCATAAAGACTACTTGCGATACTGTATCGGGCCTCAACGTTTTGATGACCAAGGCCATTGATTCTCGATTAAGCAATCCCTGAGAGCCAGAGGCTTAAGCGCCAGCTTTCCGTTTAAGATACACAGTGTCAAGGTAAGCAAGGAACACGAAGGTTCACCTTTGACAGTGTTTGGTAGGTCTGGAACTCAGAGGACCAGGGAAGAGGGCCAGCAGTTTGAGTTCTACAATAGCAAGCTGCACGCAAATCTTTTGTTGGATTTAACTAATGGCTTCCATTTATTAAATAAAAAAATTATCGCTGTGTAAACTGTAAACACTTAAACAATAACTGGCAAAAAAGGCCTGCACTTTTGCAAATATGTTACTATTATCGGAGGGTGCGTGGGATTTGCAACTTTTATTGCAAAAAATATACGTATTACACAAAATATATGTTGGCACTTTCACAAACAACTTATCGACGCAAAAAAGTCATGCAAGACATTTTTTTACTTCAAGTAGTGTTCTTCGGCAACAATCATGCAAAATCTCGTGCAATGGTGAAACATGTGTACAGTTCACTGCCAGCAACATTTGAGAATTACATGCGATTACACCAGCATAACAACAATTTCACATAGGGCCAATTAATTATTCTGCCTCTTAAACAGTAAAATAAAATCATCAGGCTGGATAGACGAAAGACTAAATCAACCAGGTCGAGATTTAAACCTGTCACCTGGGAGTACCACAGAGTTCAGCAGCCTAATCTAGAGAACCGTTTCAGGTAACTACAGGAGGGTTACAATTAAGGATTTGGAAAACTAAGCATCCCACATGCACCTTACTCAAACACCAATGTCCAGGGAAGCAAAACTGTAAACAAGAGACCAGAGCTCTTTAGTAAGGGATATATTTTCATGAGTACATATCAATCGTACTGTGATACAACTTTGCTTTCCTCAAGAATGGTTAAGACCCCTCAATGCATAGGTGGTGCTGTCTACTAATAAACAGCTCAATAAAGTGGATTTCCAATCAACAACCCTAGAGGAATCCAGAAAATATACCTCAAAGTATAAAAGACGCGTTGTGCACAAACCCTACAGAGAATAGATCTAACGGTTTCTACGACAAAATTATGAGAAATGAACAGAGGATACGAAAAAAAAAAATCAAAACGTTAAATAACAAGCCTGCAAGGAAAAGGTTTAATTTTTTACCAAGTGACCTTTCTCATTCTGAGAGCACCTCATAATGAAGGGAATCTTCCCTACACGCTTGTCATGATCTCTCCATTGTGGGCTTCTTCTGTCACCATTAATTGGCTGTGCAGAAGCAGCTGTCTAGGAGCGCGCCACGCACATGAACTAAACTGATGGATCGCCCTGGTGAAAAGGCCGCCTGATGTTAGGGGACGAGGGTAAAAACGACGTATTTCTGTTGTCCCTATATTCTGTTCATTTACTCACAGCTTGACCGTCACACAATTCTATGGTCTTTTAAAATAAATGCGAAAGCAGGCTGCACGTGTTCAGAACAGGGTATGATCTTAAAATAAATACAAGCTATTACAAATGCAATAGGTTTCGCCTTGTCGAGCCTTTTAACCAAAGCCTGGCAAAGACATTCGTCTTGGGTTTTGGAGAGGTCAGCTAAGGATGCCTCACCAGTGTGCCAGGGTGTTTCCATGGCTCACTACTTTTGTGCCAGTGCCTGCATATTGCTAAGGTTTAAAATTATTGTGCCAGTGCTAGCATTTTCCCAGAAATTACTGCCATTTTGCCAGTTTTGGTATTTTACCAGTAATTGTTACCATAGTGCCAGGCCCAGCATGCGGCCAGGAACTGCCAACAATGATCCTGGTCCATCATTTTAACAGGAATTAATACCTTTGTGTTAACCGGGATTAGCACCATTGTGACAAGGCCAGCAGTGGCGGCCAACATGACTCGCAGGTGGGGGGCGTGAGGTTGCGTAATGTAAAACAAATAAAAATTATACACTTACCTTGCCGCCGGGTCCCACGTTTCTGCTCCTTGCTCCTGTTCTCCTCACGGGACAGGAAGCCAGGATTCAGGAAGAACAGCCAGGTTCCCCTGACCAAGCACAATGCTGCAATGCAGCGTTGTGAGTGGTAAGTACTCGGGCTCCCCTGACCAATCACAACGCTGCATTGCAGCGTTGTGATTGGTTTTGAGCATCCTGGTTCAACAGTCAACCAGGGAATGGGGGCATGGGCTTGTTCTCCACGCAGGCTGTAATGCAGTCTGCATGGCGAACGGGGAAAGTGCACATGACTGGTTTGGGCGGGCGAGAGGGCCGACCAAACAGTCATTGCACCCTAAGGGGCCGATTCCGATCTCGGCCGGTAGGGCTCCGAATCGGATTCGGCTTAACCGGATCCGATTCGGAGCCCTATTTCCCGAACGATTCGTACGCGCGTCCGGGCGAGCGAGTACGATGCGAAATCGCTGACCGACTCGTCCGGGCGTCCCGACCGCCTCGTTCCCGGGTCGAACCGCACCTACCGACTCGCTCGGACTCGACTCGCACCGCGCAATGGAGACGTTCCCCGGCCGGGTAAGTACGATGCGTGCTGCGAGCAGTCCGACCGACACGCGCCGTCCGGCTCGAAAGAGCAGTCGGAGCCGTACTTTGGGGGTCCGTGTCGGACCCCCCTGTACGCGTAGCCGCGCGGGTCGCACACAGGGGGGACCCATGGGTCCCCCTACCTGTGCGTGTACGGCGCGAGTCGCTTCGCCGCGTACACGCTGTAGGGGGCGCCCTTGTCCGCCTCGCACCCATTGAGTCAATGGGAGCCCGCGTACGCGTTGTACGACAGGCTCCCATTGACTTCAATGGGAGTCCGACCGAACCGAGTCCGATGGCATACGTGCGCATCGTACTCGTTCGGTCGGGCTGCACGGGTCCGATTCGGTCGGAAATCTCTCCGGGTCCGGCTCAGTCGGAGAGATTTCCGGCCGGAATCGGCCCCTTAGAAGTGGGCAAACCACTCCTCACCTGCCCTGCTCTGTGAGCAGAGCAGCCCCGCCCACCTGCCCACAAAGGAACTATAAAATGATAATAACTCAAAGTTATTATCATTTTAGATTTCCTTTTCTTTACACTGCTCAAAAGCAGTGGGGTGACGCTCCTCCGCCATAGCGGAGGAGCCGCCACCAAAGGCCAGTATTACCAGGAAATACCAACATTAGGACACAGTGAGCATGTTGGTGGGGATTATCAACATAGTGCTAGGGCCAGCACCTTTCCAGGGATAAGCACCATTGTGCTAGGTGTAGAAGTATACCAGGAGTTACCACCACTGTGCCAGGATCAGCTGCCATAGCTTGCCACAGGTGATCACCCCTACTTCCATCCACCTCTGCTCCAGGACATTTTTGGCCACCCCTTCAGCCCCTTGCTCAGGGCATTGTCACTCCGGATGTCATCCATGCTGGTGCAACAGGAGTCAAGCGGCCTAGTATTTTGGCTGCCACATGAGTGCTGCCCAGTTGTGATATCCACCCCCTATCACCAGTACAGCCAATCCTGTCCCAATGAGGGCACCCCATGAGCCGTGACAGTATGGCCAGGTGCTTGGTTTTCCTCCCTGTTGATGAGGGGAAGTCTCTGCTTGGGCTTTGCTCTTGACCTATGTTCCTCTACTTGGGTTCTGCTGTTCACCTGTGTTCCTGGCTTTCCAGATGAGACAACCTTCAAGCCGGTCATTAAATTAATCTTCTCAGAAGTTTTCTGCTTATGGTGAATCTTGGAAATTGTTATGCAGCGTTAAGTCAAATAATTTCCTTGAATGCTTGGAATTCTTCGACCTCTCAGAGCAATATCTTCAGACATCTCTGCTTAGTGATTAGTTAGGGAGAGTTAGATTTATTTGCTTTGAGTGTGAAACTATTGTTGGATTCTAGAACAGCCCCATTTCAATACAAATGCGGCATGAACCTATTTCTATTTGGTGCCTCAAGTTTTGAAGCTTTAACAATTGTGTATACGAAATCGGAACAGGGAATTCACTTGGCTGTAGCAAGATAAAAGTACTGTGCAATTTATACATCGATTGTGCACTATAATCAACCTGTTGCTCGAGGGATACTTAGCGATTTTTGCAGAATGTTACTATTCTTGTGTAACCCATGTAAAAGAAGAAACTTCATGCAATCGCTATTGATGCAAGAGCAGAGACCAACAGTAGTCATGTGTTCTTTTAGTATATAAGAGACTTCAATCGTAGGAGACACCACAACTTTAAAGAGACCCTCTATTTGACAAAACAAGTGGTGTGACTAAAATCAGACGATGTTGTGTGGGAAACTGGGTTTTTGATTGGGGGAGGGGTGGAGTGGAAGTGAAAATCCTTCTCAAGCAACAACCACAATCCTTGTCAGGTTGAACCACGAGTCACTAAATAAACCTGTGCTTAACCCTTTGATAGTTTGGCACCAAAGCAGTCAGGCTGAACTTAGAGGCAATGTGCAAAGTATTTATGCAGCATACATACAATAATAAACTGAGAACAAAACACAAGAAAAATCCCACACCAATCTAGAAAATAGAGTAAGCTTTAATAAATAAAAGGACACCAAACCGACAAAAGCCCAATTAGTAGAACAGGAGCTATGAATATTTAAAGTTTAAAATTAAAAATAGTGCCAAAAAGACAAAGCACCAAACGTGGGTATCTGGTCACACAAGACCAGGGCAAAGGCGAAAGTGAAGGCTGAACGCGATGGAGCATGATTCGGCTACTCGAAGTGGATTGGGCCTGGTCTTGGCTTACCTTCAGACTTAGGAGAAATTTTGAAGAAAAATGTGTGAAAAAGTAAAGTTCTGAGGGGCAAGGCATCTGACAGTACCCGAGGAAGCGACGTTGTCGTCATAGAGGAGGTGCTGGATGAGGTTGCGACAAAAAGTTCTTCTTTCAGACTTTGTCACCTTTTTGGAAGGCGAAGATCTCCAGCAGGACGAGGCTACAGATTTGCTGCTGCAGAGAAGAACGTATAGGGAGCACCGCAAATTCAAGCCGACTAGTGATGCAACTTGGGCGGATTTGTGAGCAGGTAGGTCTGGTACCCCGTTGGTTCTCAGAAAACTTCTGGGCTAAAAAAACTTTAAGTCCCAAGTTTTGGATTTTGGCACATTTAGCATCACTTCCAAGGGTCTAGGAGTGGATGGCTACCACTTCGAGGGTAGGACTCACTTCAGGCAGGGTCCAGGAGCAGGGTTAATTAAAGTTGTTGGAGCTCATTATGTCCATGTAGCTCTGAACAGGAGGCCACCAACTAGCCCTTGGAGTCACTCCGAAAGTTCTAGTTTCAAGCAAAGAAGCAGGTGTTAAGCAGCAGGACAGTCCTCTGGGGGCACAGGACAGGCTTCAGGCAGCAGGCAGTCCTCCGAGAGTCCTTGTAGGCCCAGAAGTGAACTGAAGAGTGGGCTGAGGGTCCTATTTTTATACCTGGTGCCAGCTTGGAAGTGGAAGAAACTTCTGGAGTTTTCCCCTCAAATATGGTTTTGGAATTTCCTTTCTCCCTGCCCCGGTCCCAGGATGTCTGGGGTGACCAAAAAACGTGTGAAGTTCTTTGTGAGTGTGCTGAGGCAGCTCCTTTGAAATGTAATCAGGGCCATGCCCAGCTCTGCCCCTCCAATTTAACCAAGACCTAGTCCCCAATTGTTACACTGTCTGGGAGGAATACACAAAGACCAACTGCACCTAGTCATGTGACCCAGGACACAGGCACCAAATGTCAGAAGCCCTAAAATCCTTCACAGAAGCAGAATGACAACAGTTACCAATGCCCCTCTCAATACACTTCACCAAATTGAATACGTGAGTTGGCTGGAGTGTACCAAGGGGGGAAGAGGATAGGGATAAGAAGAGACTGCCTGGTCCTCTCTGGTCTCCTCCCTTCAGGCTGTTTACTTCCACTCTTCTGGATGGCTTATGTAGTCTCTATGCACTCTTTTGTTGTTGCAATAAGTAGAATAAAAAGAACATAACACACATATATTCAGATTTTTCAAACTACTGCTTTAACTTAACCCAAGCATTTGCATAAGTGTAAGTTTACGTACCCAGAGTGGATCAGGATAGTGCCCCTCTTCTATGGTAATATATGTGTTTCTCAAATCTGTGCAAGCTTAGTAGATCATATCATCTTTTTCTCTCTTTAATTTCAGGAATTAAGGAAAACAACAACTCTAGGAGAGATTTCTATTTTTAAACAACGGGCAAGTCACTTCTTATTTGCTTACTTCTTATTTGCTTATTCATTTTTAATTACCCAGACACATTTTGTAACACTGTATTTTTCTACCTTAAATATAACAGATACACTTAGCTTGTAGCAAGGAGTTGTAGACACGATGCAGCAGTAAGGAGTTTAAAAAATGAAGGACACACTACTCTCCTTTGGCCTCACAAAGAGCTCAGGAAGCACTGGAACTCACTTTTCCTACACACAGCTGCACAGCGGAGACACTAATCTCCGTTCAGGAAATATCGGCTCCCTTCTTTACACAGCTGCAAAGCAGAGACACTAATCTCCATTCAGGAAATATCAGAGATTTATTTAACCCCTTGACCGCGATCGGAATTCCGCTCGAATGCGGGACATTCCGATCGCGGGTGTGGTCGTGACGAGCTCAGCTCGTCATGCGCACAGCGCTACCGCGCAGCATGACGAGCTGAGCTCGTCATGAGCACGGAAGGGGTTAAACAACACTTCAGAGAATGGCAACTATACCCACTAAAAATGATATTTGAAAATAGGTAAATCCCTATTAGGAACAAATGCTTAACTCAAGACTGCCAACTAGTTTTTGTTATTTCTTAACTTGAAGTTACTCTGAGGAAGAAATGCTTTTTGTGTTTGGCAGCTGCTGAGTTGAGACACTACTCACAACTCAGACACTTCTCCTTTACAACAAGAAATACTACAGAAAATAGGCGGGAAACTAGGAACTGCCCACAACCAAAGAAGGAGACTCCCTAAAGGTATACTAGTCTCCTGCAGCACAACATAGATAATCTCTAAACGCAAAAGAAACTAAACGACGCCCGCACATGACGTTTCTACCCTCACTAAACTAACTAACTAGACTGAGCTTCAAATAATTTTTCCTACCAGATAAATTGCCTCGGTGAAGTGTGCAGAGTGGAGTTCTTTCATCACGAACATTCCACTCTGAGCTTCAGAGAGAAACCCTAGCAACACTAGACCGGGGTTCTTCAATGTGTATTTTGGCAGCCATGTTGGAGTGTCTCATACTCCACTTTATTCTCCAGTTATTTGATTTAACCCCTTTTGTAGTGTAAGGAGTTCCTTGATAAAGGGTTGCATTAACTGTTTTAGCCTTGAGTCTTAGTGTCTTGGGAACATACCCCCTCGCAAAGGGGATTCTACCAGTCGACGTTTGTTTGGAAATTTCTGATGAAAGACCTTGATTAAACGAGGAGCATGAACATCTGAATGCAATTGCCAAGATCTCTCCTCAGTGTAGTGTAGTTCCTATTTCCCTAATAGGCCCTGCGCATTGGAATAATATACCCTATAGATTCGACATAGGACTGAGGTCAGTATGTCCCTATCGAGTATATTAAACTTAATTACTTTGTGCCAGCTAACTCAGAGGCCACTAGAAACTCCTTGTAAACAAGAAGGGAGTAGTTTCTGACAACCGCATAAACATGACAACTTTGTTTCCCTTTAGAATCGGAACACTCTCAGAATCGTGGAAACAACAGATAACAGTTTCACTCAGCTAATCGTGCATGCTTAGTTTCTTCAGAGTTACACAGAAAGAATAGACGGGCGTTTCAATAAAAGGATTTATTGAACAGTCTTGTTTCTCGTGTAAGAGATATGAGCTGTTATGATCACAAGACAGTATGCTAGATATGTTATGTACAGCGTAAGCAGTAGAAAGAAATAATACTGCGCTAGCATTATCTTTTAGCTATGACACATATATTCATATACATAAATAACATAAGCTAAAAATGCGAGTACTCATAAGATGCTTCTCTAACTAGTTCTACCCCAGTGTACCTAACCTAAGTGTAGTGCAAGGTAAGAAGTAGGTGATGTATTCTATAGTATGGTATGCTATAGTATGCCAAGTCTCTGGTATGCCAAGAGTCTGGTATGCCAAGAGTCCCTCTAGGTTCTAGTCAGCTCCATACCTTGAGAATGAGAGAGGTGGGAATCTCTTTCCGGGTCTCAAACTCTAACACCCCGCGAAGGGAGTCAGAACACTGGAAGCTGGATTCTCTGCGAGCAGGGATGACAGCGTCTCTTGTCAGTGCGTCAGGATGGGATACGGGCTCCTCTAAAGTCGAGGTCTCCTCCCACTTGCTTGGGCAAGGGAAGGTATATTTATACCCGGTAGATGCCTTGGAATGTTAGCATTGACGTAAAGTCGGGCAGAGGAAGACGTCAGGAATGAACCCTTAAGGAATAGCGGTTCATGCATAATAAATGAGTTCTTGGAGAAATCAATAATCCTTTGCTAGGGGAACTCCCAAGAGCTTAAGGGTCTGGTTTCTAAGAACTCGTTGTGACGTTGGGGTGGACGGATGTAGGTGACCATGCCTGTATTTGGATAGCATGGCTAATGCCTAAATAAGGACTGGGATCTTATGCCTATATAAGGGCAATGCGAATTGTGCCTATATAAGGCCATGTTTCAGGAAAACCTATATACGGACACCTAATGCGGAATACAACATCAGGACCGTAGCCCTTCCAATCAATTAAGTAGTATATCTGGCCCTTAACTTGTCATGTAGTTCCTATAAACCTATATAGGATCTGCGCGTTTAGACAACTTACACTGCGGGATTGGTGTCCAAACTGATTCCGGACACCCCCACTGGGTATGTTAGCCTGTATGCCAGCTAGCTCACAGTGCCACTAGAAACCCCTCTTCCCAAGGAGAGAATAGTTCTTAGCAACTATCGAACATGACAACTCTGTCCCGTCAGGGATCAAGGAAACAGTGCATTACTTTTCGCTCAGTCACTCGTGCTCACTTTGTCTCACAGAGATACACAGAATAAACGGTGTAGATGTTTTCAATAAGCATTTATTGAACCAGCGTCATTCTAGTGTAAAATAGGTGTGCTGAAACAACCATAAGACAGTAACAGATACAAATGATTATAAGCACCAACAGAGTAAAAGGATGGTAGATTTCTACCATCGTGCTAAAACAATAAATACAGGCAAGTATATAAAATACATGACAGTAATAAATGCGTACTCCTACGATGCGACCCTCTCTAGATGTATCTAAGTGTACCAAGCATGTATGTAGGTGTGTAGCCAAGAATCCCTCTAGGATAAAGTCAACCCCATTTCCTTAAGAGAGAGACTGTGGGACCCCGTCTTGGTCTCGAGATGGACACCCCGCGAGTGTCTGCGTGCAGGAACCTCAGCGTCTCGCATCAGTGTGTAAGCATGGAAGTCCTTTTCTCCTCTGACTACCTCAGCAAGATATGGTGTTTAAAGTGGTACCCTCAGGGGTTCTACCTTGCTGTGTCATGTTGGACTTAGGATGACGGAAGGAATCAATCAATCAATCAATCAGGGGCTTGTAAAGCACGCTACTCACCCGTGAGGGTCTCAAGGCGCTAGGGGGGGCAGCTCCGGATCAGTCGAAAAGCCAGGTCTTGAGGTCCTTCCTGAACGTGTGCAGGGTCGGGGAGCGTCTGATGTTCACGGGGAGCTCGTTCCAGGTCCTGGCTGCGATGTAGGAGAAGGCTTTCCCGCCTGTTCTGATTCTGCGGATGCGGGGGACCTCTGCCAGGGCGAGGTCGGCGGAGCGGAGATTCCTTTTGGGTACGTGGAAGGATACTCTTTCGTTGAGGTATTTGGGTCCGATGTTGTTGAGGGATTTGTAAGTGTGGGTGAGGAGTTTGAAGGTGACCCTCTTCTCGACGGGGAGCCAGTGGAGGTCTCGTAGGTGTTGGGTCATGTGTTCGTGACGCGGTGTCCCAAGGACGAGTCTGGCTGCGGCGTTCTGGATGGTTTGGAGTTTGTGTAGAAGAGTTCTTTTGATTCCGGCGTATAGGGCGTTGCCGTAGTCAAGTCTGCTGATTATGAGCGCGTGGGTGACGGTCCTTCTGCAGTCGGGGGGGATCCATTTGAAGGTCTTGCGGAGGATGCGCAGGCAGTTGAAACTAGTGGAAGCGACGGCGTTGACCTGGCGGTTCATGGAGAGGGAGGAGTCGAGGATGATGCCGAGGTTCCGTGCGTGGTCTGTAGGGGTGGGTGGGTTCCCGAGGGCGGAGGGCCACCAGGTGTTGTCCCAGGCGGAGGTGCATGGTCCGAGGATGAGGACCTCGGTCTTCTCTGAGTTGAGCTTCAAACAGCTGTCTTTCATCCAGGCTGCCACGTTCTTCATTCCTTCCTGGAAGCAGAGTCTGGTGTCTTCGGGATTCTTCGTGAGTGAGAGGATGAGCTATGTGTCGTCGGCGTAGGATACAATGCTGAGCCCATGCTGTCTGACGATGGCGGCGAGGGGGGCCATGTAGACGTTGAAGAGCGTGGGGCTGAGCGATGATCCTTGGGGTACTCCGAAGCAGCCGGAGTGTCCCTGGAGCCTCCCGGATAACCTTCGCATCGCAGGGCCTGTCCACTCGGCGCAGCCCAGCACAAACTGCGCAATCAGCAAGAACTGGAAGCCGCCAATAGTCTTGACCGCAGGGCGGAGAGTGAGAGCGCGAGGAGCGTGGTTGCCCTTAGCGGTGACCGCAGAGAGTGTGCCCGTTGACCCTGCAGAGGCGGCCCAATTAGATTGGGTGTGGCTTGTGGGCGATCTGTGTGCCCAGCTCCTGGTTGCTTGCTCATTTCCCTCTCTCTACCCGTTTGACCTCGCCTCTATCAACGCTTCACCGCAGTGAGGAGACTGAGCTGTGAATGGAGTCGGCGCTGAGACGGTTGGTGTGAACTCTTGCTCTCTCCTGGTGCGGCGCCTCTTGGATCCTTCACTCGGCGCTCTCCATCGCGGCGAGCAGCGGCCAGCTCCAGGCGGACTGCCCGGATTACTGCTGGCGTGCCTCACAAGCTGGGGCTATATTACGTTTGACCCAGACGCCCGTGACACCCGGTACACGAAGAGCTATCGCATACAGCATAATGGGGAAGCCGAGGGTCATGCATAATTGTTCGGACTTATCGCGGAACTAGAGTAACGTTTGGTTGATGTCCGGTGGAGCTATCATATGTAGCTATAGAGGAGCTTGACTCTGGGTCCCCCCCCTTGGTTGGCAACTACCCAGCTGGATATTAGACATTGTTTTCTTCCTCATCTACCCGTTATGTTCCCTTCCCTCCCCCCATCGATCTTGTTTTTCTATGTTTATTGAATGCACTAGCAACGGATTTAACTGTAATGTAACTGTAACTGATGTAACGCTGTAACATGTCTTAATCCTCATGTAAAGCGCTCTGATACCTCCGGGCCTAGCCTGGACTTCCTCGTCTCCTCGCCATGTCTCCTACCCCCTCCCCCACCTCGTCCCTCCTTCATTCTTTGCTTGCCTCCCCTATTCCTTTCCTCTCTCCCCTGAATCTCTTTCCCCTTACCTGCTTTGTTTATCCTTGTGCCTATGCTCCGCTCAATCTCCCTCCCCGTCGCCCTTTTTACATTATCCCCTTACCCTCTACACGCCATGAACCAACAGATGCAACTCGTAATGGACGTACCTTCTGTAACAATGGGTAACTTGTAACCTATGTAATCCCTACCAGCCTGACTCCCTTAAATGGCACCCTTAAGTATGCCCTTGTCCAAAGCACTCCTACTCCCCTTGTTGGGGATGGATCCAGCATTTTTGCCCTTGAGTCTCAGAGACCCTTCTGAGAGAGTACAGTGACAAGGGAGTCTCACATTGTAAAGGACTGGGATTGTTCCCCTTACCTCTGGGAACTGTCTCCTACCTGCCGGAAGTCGGACACTGTGTTCACGCTGGGTTTTCTACCCCCTCCCCCTCCTCTTCCCTCCTTCATTCTTCTAAGTGTGCCCGTGACCAAAGCACTCCTCTCCCCTTGTTGGGGAGGGATCCAGCATCTATTTCCTGGAGTCTCAGCGACCCCGCTGAGAGAGTCCACCGCGTCAAGGGAATCACACAAAATGGAAGACTGGGAATGACCCCTTTACCGCAGGGGGCCGTCTCCCACCCAGCCGGACATCGGACACAGTTACTTCCTCGTCTCCTCGCTGTGTCTCCTACCCCCTCCCCCTCCTCTTCCCTCCTTTCATTTTTGGCTTGCCTCCCCTTTTCCTTTCCTCTCTCCCCTGAATCTCTCTCCCCCTACCTACTTTGTTTTTCCTTGCGCCTATTCTCCGCTTAATCTCCCTCCCCGTCGCCCTTACCCTTCTCCACACTATGAACCAACAGATGTAACTTGTAATTGATGTACCTTTGGATGTAACTTGTAATTGATGAACCTTCTGTAACAATGTGTAACGTGTAACCTATGTAACTCTCCTCATGTAAAGCGCTCTGATACCTCCGGGTCTAGCCAGCGCTATATAAAACTCAAATAAATAAATAAAAAGATATCGGTGGGTTCGGAGAGGAAGGGAGGGAGTCTGATCCTCTGGGTTCTGCCGGAGAGGAAGGATTGGATCCAGGTGAGGGCGGTTCCTCATATCCCCGCGTCGTGAAGTCTGGCTGCGAGCGTCCAGCGTCTGTTCGCTGAAGTTGTCGTAGAGGACCTTAATCTTCAGATGGAAGTAGGAGCTGAGTTTGTCGCAGAGTTCCTGGGAAGGTGTGATGTCCGTGGCTTCGCTGGGGGGTTTTGTGAACTGCTGTATGACGTTGAACAGTTCCTTGGCGTTGGTCGCATTGGTTTGGACTTTGTCTCTTATGAAGGTCCGTTTGGTGTCTCTTATCGCTGGTGGTATTCCTTCAGGGCGCTGTGGTTGTCCCGTGCTTCCGTAATTTTCTGGTTTTGCCAGGTTTTCTCTAGGCGTCTGCAGGAGCGTCTGGCTTCTTGCAGTTCCGTGGTGAACCAGGCTGCCTACAGAGGGCGTTGTTTGGCGGGGTGGCGGAGGGGTGCGAGCTTGAGAATGACCCTTATACATAGTTATTATGCAGGAGATGGTAGTCCTGCCGAGTTTCCAAGAATCCTCATCGTTATGTAGTGTAATGGTAGGGGAGAATATAGGTGAAAGGTTAGGTGACTACCTGAGCCTATATTGGGGTACCTATATGGAACATAACACCCACTCCTCATCCGACTGGACGACATACTAAAAATTCTAACGTACGGCTAGGTGTTGTACGTAAACGACTAACAAGTCCATAAAAATAGTACTTAAAAATGTAAAATTCTAAAAAATGCTAAAAAAAAACCCATATTGCATGCGATAGAAGTCTGTACTAAATATGTTCGTATATATAGCTCGAACAATGAGTGACTGAAAGCCATGCATCTTAGCAAAAAGTGTCTCTTGTTTAAAATTCCAAATTTGGTTGTTTAGAAAAAAGGCCAAATTTTTCCCAGCACACGATGAGCCAAATGTTTATGTGTCCTGGTTGGGAGACGCAACATCACTGTTGCTTGCCATCTCAGACGACGATCCCTGCAACACCTCACAGATTAGGTCAATCGAGCACAGATGTTCTGCTGCACTATCCACAGCTGATGCTGGGGAGGCCTGTGTGCCATCCAAGGCCTGAGTATTTGTTGAGGAGCCGGTATCCATTCCAACAGGAGCTGAAGCATCTTGTGGTGGCTCTAAGAATGCAGACATCAACATGGGAATACGCTGAGGACACAGCAGAACATGGGCCGTTATCGGGTCCAGTAAAGCATCAACGTCTGGTGGCGCAACCGATGGAAGTGATAGACAGAGATCCCACACGCATTCTTGTCCGCAGAACAGGCATCGAAGGACAGGCAGAACACAGTCGATCCAGACTGGTCTAAATGACAGGAACCAAGACTCGCTTAGTTCACGTAGGCGAAGTGTGCCCAGATGGATTACCATGCGATCACGATAGCGGCGCTCCAAGAGCGTTTTTTCCATCTCCTTGGTGACTGGGACGTCCATGACAATCAGGATACCTGCTATTAGGAACAGGATTAGCGGAAGCCCTTCCGAATACGGAGTGTATGAAGTTGGGAATAACTCCGAAGACTGTCTAAAAGGTGCTTAAAAGTCCAGAACCTATGGTCTTAAATAGGTGTACTATACCCATCGTATCAGACATGTTAAAGATACGTTGTACCATTTCCGTGAAATGGAAAGGGCAGTTTGTCCATACTAGTGCCAGTATCTCAGCTGAGGACCTTGCGACCTGAAGATCATAAGTCTCTCGGGCAGAGATTAAGGGCACAGTTTTCTGTAAAAGCATGGATTTCATTCGGCTCAGAGTATTTAACCGTATAAAGGAAACATTCAACGAAGGCCATAACGGCGCCTCCCTGACTGTATGGGTCGGTGGAAACAATACTTGCATAAAGCAAGTAACCCTGGAGCTTACAGTGACAAGATATGCGATGGCCGGGAGCATCCCACAACAACCTTGATCATTCAGCATCAAGTAACTCCCATTGGAAAGTAACTTGAACACCGCATTAATCACAGCAGCTGGGGACCCTTTCAAGGGACAGGATAAATTTGCAACTGAACCATTACAGGCCCCGTGAAGCATGATATTCTGGCATATGAGAGATCCACCTAAAGCGTTCTCGCAGTTTGTACCGCTTAGAAACACTTCCATGTCCCCACTCCTGCATCGAAATCTGTAAGGCAATTCCCAAGATTCCTTGATGAATTCCCTACCCATTGCTTCATATCTGCCCGCCTGTTGTTGTTCTAGGCAATACTGACACTGGAAAGTCATGACCGGTAATGTTATATGGCCATGGATTAACCATTCTGTGGATGGTTATTCTGCCACAGTAAAAGGTAATTTGTCCAGTTTTTCAAAACGCAGTATTGTATATTTTGCTCCCCTTTGTGCCATTGTTATCTGTTTTTCAGTTAGATTGTATGCAGAAAATAGTGACGTACTGTTGATAAATCGCCAAGGCACATAACCAGCGTGCAATGATTGCAGCATCCAGCTTAACAACATAATAGAACGTAGTTGAGATTGTCCGTGCTGTAGTATGGACAGATCTTGTTCTAGTATATCTATAGCAGAAGATACAATGTTGCCCAATGAATCGATCCTGGATGTTAATGTAGTCATACCATTGTCAACTACAGCTAACGCCTTTTCTAGGTTAATTCTATCTATTTCACGAAGTCTCTCCGCAGTTTCTTGTTGAGAGATTTTCCAGATTTCATTATAGACAGCGTATAAGAAACGTTTCTGACGTGGCTTTCGGGGACCTAACAAAAAATCCCTTAAATCCACCTAGTCTGAGAGTAAGGATAAGTGCTGTTTCACCTGTGACAGTGTCGAGGTTCTTAGCCAATCGAGGCATAACTTCCCAACACTGTATGATGTCACCACCCCCGGATGTTCTCTTTGTACATAGCGTTGGTCTGGCCTATGGATACTAAACCCTTCGGTGGTACCCCTGAATCTTGTTTGACATCTGTTTGTGTCTGTGGGCCAAACTAACAATCCCTTCCAATTGGGGTCTGATGAATTGTACTGTATGATGTCATCTATCATATCCCCTCCACGTGATGTAAAGTTTTGCCACCCCTCAAAGTGTGATGGTGTTGGAATCCGAGGCGTGTTCAAATCCTTGTTCTTGGCTAATCCAAGACAGGAAGTCTGTTGCACAGTGTCATTCAGAAATATTATCTGCTGTGGAATGAGGCACGCTCTAAATAGTGCTTCTGTTCCCTGAACTTGCCATTCCTTTGAACCCCAGACTGATTTTATGTCTATAGTGTCCTTCCATAAGTCGAAACCCTGTCAGACAGTTGGGAAATGAAGGATGCAGAATATATCTGTTTGCTGTTAGCATAATTTTCTGTGCAGTTCTAGGTGCAACCTTATAGTAATATGAGGTCGGGTCAGAGGTGTTAAACCCTGAAAAATACGAAAATTTCTGTGCAAATGTTTTCGAACTACTTTTCGGTGGTGTCGGAAAATGTTCCCATTGGTGGTAAGGAAAAACATTTCGTGGGATACTGGATTTGTGTAAAAAGTGATGACCATAATGTTGGTAACAGTACATAGTGTTATATATAGTCTGATGTGTCTTCTAACATTTCAATGCTTGAAAATGAAATGAAATGACCATTTATTAAGCGCGATAGCTACCCTCAGGCGTCCTAGCGCTACGGACAATGCATACAGAAGAAACAATTGAAGATCTATTCAGATTTATTAAAAAGCAGGGTTTTTAAGTGTTTACGAAACAATAGTAGATTGGGCTCTGAACGTAGATGAAAGGGAAGGGAGTTCCAAAGTTTGGCTGAGTTGTAGGAGAACGACCGGCCCCCACATCTGGCTCTCTTGATCCTGGGTACTGTCGTGAGGAAGGAGGATGCTGATCTGAGCTGTCTGTTCGGATGGTAGGGGGTGATCAGTGAATGATTGATACCAGCACCTGTTTTCCAGAAGGCTCGGTGGGCGATGCACAGGGTCTTAAATTCAATTCTTTCCCTGACTGGGAGCCAGTGAAGGCTCTTTAGTCCGGGTTTGATTGGAAGTCGACGAGGGATCTGAAGCAATGTTCGGGCAGCGCAGTTCTGTATAATCTGGAGCTTGCGCAAGGTGGTTTGGGGGGCCCCTAAGTAGAGAGCATTCCCAAAATCCAGACGAGACAGAATGAGACCCTGGACCATGATCTGTCTTGCTTGGAAAGGCAATAAGGGGAGAATCTTCCGCAGAAGCCTAAGTAGACCAAAGCAAGTGGCTGATAGTTTGGCTGCTTGACAATTGAAATTAAGGGACTTATCCAACCAGATGCCCAGGCTCTTGATTGTGTCCTTTGGCGTGGGAGCAGGGCCAAGGCAGGTGGGCCACAATGAGTTGATCGTAAGCGTGGGGGTATTGCCCAGGAGCATCAGCTCGGTTTTGTCTCCGTTCAATTTGAGACATGACGATGTCATCCATTTGGTCACTTCTTCTAGGCAGTCCCTCAGGCTGTTGTGCGCGGTGTGTGGCTGATTGAGAGCCACCACTAGCTGGGTGTCGTCGGCATAAGTGATGATTTTTATCCCGAACGGACGAACTATCTCAGCTAGTGGGCTCATGTAAATATTAAATAGCGTAGGGCTCAACGTAGAGCCCTGTGGCACACCGCAGCCAAGAGGCTTACTGGGGGAGGTGATATCACCCTCAAAAACCTGGAAGGAGCGGTCTGAAAGGAAGGATTCAAACCAAGCTATTGCTTTTCCTGAGACTCCTAGACTGGTGAGTCGATGTAATAAGATGTTGTGGCTTACAGTGTCGAAGGCGGCACTTAAGTCAAGGAGGATGATTGCTGCAGATCCTCCCTGATCCAAAATCTTCCTGGCCTCCTCCGTCACTGCAACCAGAGCGGTTTCGGTCCCATGCATGAGACGGAATCCCGTCTGGGAGGGGTCGAGCAGGTGGTTGATCTCGATGAACTCTGCCAACACTATGTTGGCATGTTTCTCCAAAATCTTGCTCAACCAGGGCAACAGGGAGATCGGTCGATAGTTACTAGGGTTATCTTGGTCTAGGTTGGGTTTTTTAAGAAGGGCTTTAACCATGGCCCGCTTCCAAGGAAGCGGGACAGTGCCTGCGGACAGGGAGGCATTAAGCAAGTCAAGTATGGTGGGAAGGACGTTAACAGTGGCTGACAGCAGGGTGCGCGGTGGTGCCGGGTCGTTGGGGGAGCCGGATTTCACCTGATGCATAATGGATTCTAGCATGGTGGGATTAAGTGGGGGGAGAGATTCGAGTGTTACCAGGAGCTCGGTCCCTGATTCAAATGATTTGGTGGGCGGAAGGTCAGTCTGAGTGGAGGAAAAGGAGGTGTAAATGGTTTGTATTTTTTGGAGAAAGAACTTTGCCAGGTTATTGCAGCGAGTTTGCGCATTGATGGAATTGGGGGGGTTTTCTGGAAGCTTAAGGAGGGATTTTGCAATGCGATATATTTCTTTAGGCCTAGAAGCAGCTGCATTAATTTTTTCTTCAAAAAGGTCGATTGTGCGGTTTTAATTTCATTTTTGTAGGTCTTTATCGCTTCTCTATAAGCAGTTTTACTGGAAGGAGAATAATCCAGTCGCCATTTCCTTTCTAATTTTTTACATTGACGTTTTCTTTCCCGTAATCCTGAGGAATACCAGGGGGCAGTCTTTGTACTGCGCTTAGGTTTGGTGCATTTCATGGGGAGTACGGAGTCTAACGAATTAGAAATCCATCTATTGTAGTCCTCATTAGCAAAAGTAGGGTCAGGGTTGTTGGGTGGTCTGAAAGTTTCAAGAGCTACCAGCCAGTTCTCTAGAGGGAGTTTTGACCAGTTTCGTTCCCTACGTGTAACTGTATTGGAAGGAAGGTTGGGGTCTGGAATGACCCAAGAGAGAGAGATCAAGAAGTGGTCCGTCCACGGAAGGGGGAGGGAGTTCCCACTATAAGATCTGTGCAGTTGCTAAAAACAGGGTCAAGTAGGTGGCCTTTGGAATGGGTCGGCTTAAGCACTAGTTGTTTCAATTGTAGTGCGGAGAGACTAGTGGTCATTTCTAGGGCGGTATGGTCAGAGGTGTTATCAAAATGGATGTTAAAGTCCCCTAGTAGTGTAAAATTGGATGGACTGCATGCTAGATTGGCTATAATGAGGGGAAGGATATTGTGGAATTGTCCCAAAGTTCCGGGTGGGCGATATAAAAGTATCCCAGAAAAAGTGCTAGTGGGGGAGAAGTCTATGGCGAAGGAAAGACTTTCGCAGTCTGGTATCGAAATAGGAGAACTGCGGCACTTATAACAATCTTTGTAGATGACTGCTAGGCCACCTCCTTTCCCCACTTTACGGTCTTCACGTAGTATTTGATACCCTTGGGAGAGGGGCTGGATAAGATCGGGTTCTGACTCAGTGTTGAGCCAGGTCTCTGTCAGGAATATGACGTCTGGGTTAAGCTTTTCTAAAAGCATGGAGATTTCCGTAGAATGTTTAGGGAGTGACCTACAATTCAAGAGGTACATGTTTTGCTGGGTTTTTTTAATTAATGGGGCAGAATGGAGCTGAAAACCACAGTGTGAGCATGTGGTGTGTAGGTCTGCTAGATTCCAAGAGGAATGGCATAGAGCGGGGGTTGTTCCTCTTAGTTTGAGAAGAGAATTGGGGCTATAGCTCCTAATATGAGTGGAGAACCGGGCAGGGGTTGTGGCCCCTGGCCCCGGACGGGCGCAGACGGGCTTGCCTTAGGCGCGCCTTCGGCGCGTCCGCTGCGCGTCTGTTTAGGCATGT
Organism: Calotriton arnoldi; assembly: GCA_963921515.1. NCBI lineage: Eukaryota > Metazoa > Chordata > Amphibia > Caudata > Salamandridae > Calotriton > Calotriton arnoldi. The sequence goes on from CAWUFW010013283.1 coordinate 252,019, forward strand.
CCTCTTATAGTGAGGGTAGTCTGAAATGCTAACCTCGATAGTGGTGGAGGGCGGAAGTGGATAGACCTGACTTCCGGTGGGTGGCACCTCCCTCCAAACAAACGGAAGAATCCGCGCTGGAACGGGGAGGGACGCCAAACCCAACCGGCAGGTAAGCCACAAGTGAGGAGTATCCGTAGTTTTCCCTTTTTTAAAAATATTGCTTCCTATGTATTCTAACAACACAGCATACAAGTTTAAAAAACGGCGAAAAAGTGAGTGATAAGAAACACAAGAGAGCCCTTTCCCAGGCGCTCTCCAGTAAGTACTGTAATCAGGGCAAAGCAATCAGGAAAATTTACCAAGAAAGGTTTAAGGGAGCCCTTCCCCAGGCGCTCCACTGTCTGCTTAAAACGAGCAATGTCTCACTCTAGGCGCGTCCGCTGCGCGTCTGTTTGGGCATGTCCTCTTATAGTGAGGGTAGTCTGAAATGCTAACCTCAATAGTGGTGGAGGGCGGAAGTGGATAGACCTGACTTCCGGTGGGTGGCACCTCCCTCCAAACAAACGGAAGAATCCGCGCTGGAACGGGGAGGGACGCCAAACCCAACCGGCAGGTAAGCCACAAGTGAGGAGTATCCGTAGTTTTCCCTTTTTAAAAATATTGCTTCCTATGTATTCTAACAACACAGCATACAAGTTTAAAAAACGGCGAAAAAGTGAGTGATAAGAAACACAAGAGAGCCCTTTCCCAGGCGCTCTCCAGTAAGTACTGTAATCGGGGCAAAGCAATCAGGAAAATTTACCAAGAAAGGTTTAAGGGAGCCCTTCCCCAGGCGCTCCACTGTCTGCGTAAAACGAGCAATGTCTCACTCTAGGCGCGTCTATGCAGCAGATTGTTCTAAATCAGACAACATATTATTTACACTTTCAAAATCCCAATCATCAGAAAATGTACTGGAGGTAATGATATCATTTAGAGAAATTTTGAACACATATGGTATTTTCAAAAGTTCTGTCAGACCAAACACATCATAATCAACCTTGTCCCAAACTATACCATCAGGAATTGGAACAGCTGTAATGTTGACGAAGGACAGGTCTCTCTGTTCATGATGAGATGATGTATGAGGTTTCAGGACTAAGTTCACATTTGAAACTGCAGAGCGATCGGGGAGATATATTCCATTCATTAGTAAGCAAAAGACAGTCACTAGGCCAATCCAGAACAGAAAAAACAGTATTCCAGTTATTATCCAGAGCTGGAGCCAAGGTGATACTAAGTAAGTCTTTTTTTTTAAAACGTAGAAGTCACAAATTTGTTGCTTAAGGGAAACTGGAGCTGGCGTTGTTTCAGGTTCACTGGGATCCAGAGAGAATGTATCAAAGTCGATGAAGTAGCCAGATGCAGTTCGATCTATTTTTGGTAGCTCAGCAGGTTTTGTTGAACTGGCAGACGTCTCTTGTAGAGGCATATTGATGTTGACATCAGTGTTAGGCCGAATTGATATTTGTCTTTCATTTGTGTTTTGAAGTTCTGTTTCAAGAGAAAGGAGTTCCATTTCATTGTTGGAAATTCCATTACTTTGTATTGGCGACTCTTCAAATGATATGAGTCTTTCTGTCTGAACTTCCTGTATGGTAGCGAGAGGAGAGAGCCGGCAACCCAGGAGCCCACGAGGCCTACTATTCAGTATCCGCCACATAGTGTGGTCTGATCAGATCAATGGAGACAAATCTCTTTTCTTTTTTGCCGGCAAGAGGCGGAAGAAGTACTGTTTTTGTTCCTTCGACAGCCAGGACAGGTACAGGCTTTCTGTATGATGGCCCAAATTCTTTCTTGTCCACAATCTTTTCTCTGACCAGATCCCTAACTTTAGGGCTTCAGGCAGGTCTTGCCGTGACTGATTTGACTTCCCCAGTGGCGGTGCGTTTTACTTGCACGTTGCTTTGTAGTGCCCGAAATTCATTGAGATCCTGTAAAACAGCCAAACGTTTATTGATATCAAATGGTTTTTCATCCGCCACTGTGCTTTCATAATCGAGATCAGGTACCCACATTCTCGTCCCAAATAGGACCTTGTAAGGAGTGACACCTCCTAGAGAACTTCTTGGCATATTATTAAGGGCTCGTTGGACCCCGTATAAGTGATTGACCCAACTACCACCCGAACCTAATACCCTTGCTGTTAAAGATTGCTTTAAGACCCGGTTTTTCCTCTCCACGACCAAATTTCCCTCGGGATGGTACGGAGAGGAGTACCGCAGTGCAACACCCAAACTTCCCATGTCATAATTGTAAGCCCTAGAGCTAAACGCGGGGCCGCGGTCAGAGTGTAATGTGCCAACTGCGTATGTCCCTATAAAGACTCGCAAATCTTTTATAACAGTTCGAGCGTCAGCCGAGCTCTGATGCCATACCCATAGGAATCTAGAGCATGAATCCACTGCCACCAAGATATACTTGTAAGCCCCATCTGATTGTAGGGGGCAGCAGTGGTCCAAAAAGACACACACGAGTGGTCTGTCTGATATTAGTAGTGGTGTCTGTGCTGGACGTGCCACAGTGGAACCCTTCATCTGCTGACAGATGTCGCACTTTAAGACAAAATTCTTTGTCTGTTTATTTAAACCAGGCCACCAACAGCACGGTTTCAGCAATGAAACTGTCGCGGTAACTCCTGCATGTGCAGAACCCAGACCCTCGTGTGCAGCTAGTATTAAACCCAATCTGCGATCCATGTTTGGTATTACTCTATCCGTCACTCCTGGAATCCGAGCATACGGAATGTTATTTGCATCTAACTTGTAGGAGTACTTGAGTGGAAAACCTTTTGGTAAGCCTGTGCTGTTTTTGCGTGAAGCAATGACAGCTACCATTATCTGTCCGTCTATTCTCGTTTTCGAACGAGTGATTGCAGCTACGGAAGCAGTGCGTATTGCCCCTTTTGCTGCTTCATCGGCCAATGAATTCCCTTCAACGTGAACGCCATCACGTTGATGACTCAGCGTGTGTATCACGTGAGCTCTTGGTAGTTCGTTCTTCAACTCAGCTACCTGTTCCCATAGCATTTTATGCTTAATTGTGCAACCTTTTTAGTCTTTAAACCCATTTTGACCCCAGTAGTGAAGATATTCATTGTATGACTGGAGACAGTAAAAAGAATCGCACACAATTAGTTTGGGGAATTCTCGATCTGTGTTTATCAGTGCCAGTAATAGGGCTTTTAGTTCTGCCAGCTGAGCCGCGCAGTCTCCTAGAGACTGTGTCTTCGTATCGCTAGGATGGAACTTACCGTTCTGCATACAACCTTTTACACTCGCACATACGGCGCTGCATTGTTGTTTACTTCCTATGGCTGGCTGAGCAGATCCGTTAGTGTAAATAATGTACTCATACTGATCTAGAGGCATTATTTCATTTGGGAGAGGATATTCTTGTTCATATTGCAGGAATGCTTGTGTCTTTAGACTAGGGTCATATCTGTATTCCACATCCGTTGCAGTGAGAGAATTAGCCCATTGTATCCATCTTGGATGTAAGGCTTTAGCATTAGGAACGCTCACCTTTGTAGCAGCCTCTAAGGCTGGTACCGGAGTTACGACAATTATTTGTTTCCCCTGAGCCAGTGCTCTTTCTCTCACTACAGCGGTCTGTACTGCTGTCAGGATTTTTTCTGTAGAAGCAAAACGCATTTCAGCGTTTGTGTGCAAATGTGATTTGTATGCAATTGGTACTGTTTAGCCTTCATTGAAGGTAACGTAAGTGTACCCAGATTGACCCGCTATAACACGGATCACCAGGTTGCGGACATTTACACGTGTCTGCAAGTGTTTTGATGCGATCATGTCAGCTTGTAAGGAACAAAGGATATCTGGGTGTTCCTGTGTCCATTGCCTAACTGAAAAATCAGGTCTTAATAAATCGTAGAAAGGTTTTACTTTTTCTGCATAATCTAAAATGTAAGTTCTACCAAAATTTAGGAATCCCAAGATGGACTGCAATTTTTCAGCGATTTTAGAGGTCGAAGCAGCGCACACTTTTCTAAAAAGTTACCTGCAAGGCTTTTCCCTTCACTTAATAGCTCATATCCCAAGAATAGGACATTCAGGTGGGCTATTTTTGATTTTTTAAAGTTGAATTTGTAGCCCTCAGAGGCGAACCCCAAAATTATGTTGCTCACCCTGGTCAAGTGATCCTTTAAATCATCATCCATCAGATAAATATCATCTACATAGGACAATGCTTTTTCATCCAAATTCTGAAGTAACTCTGTTATCCTAGCGGAGAACAACCCAGGGGTATTCTTATACCCTTGGGGGAGTCAACAAAATTGACGCTGCGAACCTAGCGCTGAAAATGCGGTCAAATAACTGCTTTCAGGTGCTATATTCCGTCAGAAAAATCCATTTGAGATATCCAGTGTTTTGTATTTTTTCCGAACAATGTTATTCATTAATGCTGCACTATGTGCATTCTGTACTGCAAATGTTTTTGGGCATGTGTTCAGACGTCTGTAGTCTAAAACTAGACGGTATGAATTATCGGGTTTCATTACGGGGAACAAAGGATTATTCATTAAGGAGGTGCAAGTTTCAATTACACCCTGGTATTCAAGTTGATCTAAGATCTCCCTGACCTGTTTTTTCGCTTCTTGTTTTATTGGGTACTGTCTCGGTGGAGTTGGGAGTAGTTTTTACTGGGATTACATGGGGAGGTGACTCAGCATCCCACCCAACATGGTTGCGATATAGTGCTGGAGCAAGTGCTACCACCCACTCCTGCGCGTATGTATGTTTTAAGTATATTGGAACGAGGTCGAAAAAAGCCGGTAAAATTACCGTCTCTCCCTTTGGGCAATCCATAACAATTACAGGCGGCCAATCTTTTTCAGCTAAAAGAATGTCATAGCCAAAAGTCAAGTTCTCTCAAAAGAGACCTTTAATTTTTCTGGGTTTGTTCCCCTCCATTTGGAGTGTTATTTCATGTAACCTATGTGGGACACTTAGCCTTGTATCAGGTGTTTCCACCGTGATATGCTCATTCAACTCCGTTGTCACCAGAAATTCCATCAGATTCTGGCGAGCTATTGTTACTTCTGCAGCGCTGTCTAGCATCGTCAGAGCCCATCCCCCGTTCAGAAGTTGAGTCCTCAGAATTCTGGGCATGTCTCACTTTAAGACCTGCTACTTCCTTCTTTTTAAATTGAGGTTTTGATTTTGGCTTCTCTTCTTTTTTGGAAGTATAGTCTGAAGCGCGTTGTGTCTCTCTGGACTTCGTACGCTCTTCTTGCCTGTGTTCTGACCGTCCTCCCCTCTCTGAGTTTTTTGATGAACCCTGAAAGGAACGAGAGGAACGTGTATCAGTATCCTGATACCGGTCAGGTTTTCTAATGCTAGCTCTATTCCAAAGGTTGAATCTCCTTTCGGAGGGCTCCTGTTGAGGAGACCCACTCCTGGATTGAGATCTATTTTCTCTATTCTTTTGTTTTTTATTGTTACCCCATTTCTTCGTGGAAGAATCAGGTGCTTACTTGATGTTATCCTTTTCAGGACTTCCCATCAGTTGAGGTTTTGTTGCTCTAGCTCCCAAACTATCTCTACCTAATTCAGCATAGGTGTCTTCGATAATTTTAGGTAATTCACGTTCCTGTTGTAAAGGAGTGAAATCCCTCAGGCTTTGGCGTATTGCCACTGCTGCTGCCTCCCCTTTTTATGTTTGCTAATATTATAGCTGATACCTGGGCAAAATTACCTAATAATTTCATCCCTAAGTTCAGAGCAGGTTCTGCTCCATACTCATTCTGTATTTGTCTTAATACATCTGATATTACTGCTAATGAAGGGATACCATGAGTTCAGGTATATATTGCAGCGAAAACTGTATACCAAGAGGTACAATCCTCTATCTGGGGAACAATCCCCATTGGCAAGCAGATTGTTAGCATTCTGTGTTTTTCTTGAGGGCTTGTGTGTGGAAATACTGCCTTTAGCTGCGTTATTTTTTTAGCAATCCAGAATGGCATTTGCTCACGTTTAGTGGGCATTTTACCCATAACTGCGTTTGTGGTGTTATTTTAGTTGTAGATCCCTGAATTTGTCCCGTTTGTGTAGCCCTTGGTGGCTGAAGTGTGAGTGTTCTCATCACGAACTCTGTCAGGCTTATGTATAGTTTTATTACTTCTTTATGAAGTGGACATAAGTCTGCTGCTGACATTGTGTCAATGTCTGGATGTGGTGTGTAGGCCGCTAGGACTGTCCAAGTCGCTCCATCTCTTCCGAGCGGACAGAGTCTCACTTTTTCTTTTGTGTGTGGGAGGGCGCCTTTAAACCAGTTTATGTGCTCCTGGTAGGTGAGCAGAATTTCAATGTCCTCCTACGGGCAGTATTTATCTGGTGGTTCATCTTCAGAGTAAGAATGAAATGTCTTTGATTGTGCATCTGCTTGTGGGAATTTAACCCATGAATAGAATACCTCTGTTCTATATGATTCGTGTGCCTCAATCACGAATGTTACTGTCCCACCCCTAGCTGAGACTCCATAGTTTGCTAGTTTTAGAGTAAGGGCAGTTCTGACATTTTCTGAAATTTTGATTTCCCCTTCTAGTTCTTCCTCAACTCCTGCACCCGCACGTAGTGCTGGGGCAGCGCCACCATCTTCAGTCATTGTTGACAAAGGTTCAAGGAAACTGAGATAAAGGTTTTATGCACACGTTTTATGGCCACAATGGGGCTGCAACAGCTTGTGGATTCCCCCTCCCATGAGAAGGGACATACCCTAGATCTCATCTGGACCACTCAGCCGCCGGCCAGGCTGACGGACGTCAGACCTTGTAGCTGGTCGGACCACTACCTGATCAGGTTCCTGATCCCCCAGACCAGGCGATCCACGCAACCTCCCCCGGAATGGAGAGTTGTGCGAAGATGGAGCAAAATTGACGCAGGCAGCCTAGGGGAAGCTAGGAGAGGAAACTCGCTTAGGAGGTTACAGCCGGAGGACCTCGATCAGGAGAGTGAATCCCTCACCAACCGGCTGAGAGTGACCATCAATAGGGTGGCACCCGCTCGCAGAGAAAGGGTGAGGAAGAAGGGTAAGGGAGGGAGCCCCCTGGTTCACGGAGGAACTAAGGGGACAAAAACGGACCCTACGCCAACACGAGAGGCAGTGACGCAAATCATACGACCCAGAGGCGCTCAAGGAATACAGGGCCATGTTAGCCACATACAAAAAAGCCATTACGGCAAGAAAGGCCGAGTACTACGAGGCCAGGATTATGGAGGCGGACAACAAGCAGAAACAAACCTTTAGAATTCTGAAGACACAAGCAGGAGCAGGAAACAGTCGCTAGCCCGGAACACTGCAACAGGTTTCAGACCTTTTTCCTAGACAAGGTCAGGGACATTCCAACTGACATACAAAGTACCCCCACCAGCCAGAGCCCCCTGGTTATGGAAGAACCTTTCCGAGGTTAGACCAAGTCTCCTTGTCCCGCATTGCGGCTCAAATTAAGTGAGGCTTGCCAGCGGACCCATGCCCACCAAGGGTGTTCAAAATGGCTCTACCAGTGATAGAGGGAGAGATTCTCGCTCTGATCAATCTATCTCTGGAAACTGGGAGGGTCCCCACTAACTTCAAGGAAGCCAGTGTAACCCCCCTGCTGAAAAAGGCTGGGGCAGACGTCGCTAACCTGAAGAATTATAGGCCCATATCTCAACTCCCCTTCTTGGCTAAAATAGTGGAACAGCACGTCCTTAAAACCCTATCTCTATTCATGGAGAAACATCATCTACTCCGGGTATGGCAGGCAGGATTCAGGCCCCACCACAGCACAGAGCTGGTGATGCTGGCGGTGTTGGATGAGCTCAGGCTCAAGGCCGACAGCAGGAAGCTGTGTGCCTTTGTTCTGCTAGACCTTACGGCTGCGTTTGATACGGTCAATCACGACCAACTCCTGGCCCGCATCCTGGACATGGGCATTGGTGGGGAGGTATATCATTGGATCTCCTCCTTCCTGACAGCTCAGACTCAAAGGATCCAACTGGGTGACTGCGTGTCCAATAAAGGGGCACTAACCCTCGGAGTCCCACAAGGGTCGGCACCATCTCCACTTCTCTTCAACATCTATCTCCGGCCACTGGTGGTAGCCCTGGCCCGCATGGACTGCCAGGTGTTCAACTACGCAGATGACACAATTAATCCTTCAAATTGACAACTCCTCACAAGCCCACTCACGCGTGCAAAACATCCTCAGATACATTGTCAACTGGATGACAGCTAACTCGCTCAAAGTCAATCCAGACAAAACAGAGGTCCTACCATCACCACGGGAAGCAAACCTTGGACTGACCCCTTTTGGCCACAAGAGCTGGGTGCCACACCCACACCAGTTCTAGTCGTAAAGAGCCTAGCCATCAAAATAGATGACAAGCTCACCTTGTCTAACCAAGTGTCCACTGTGGTTGGGACCTGCGTGGGCCTGCTGAGGCAACTGAGGAAACTGTCACCTCTCCTTTCATTCTCCACTCTGCGGATGATGGTATCTGCATTGATTGTGACCCGCTGGACTATGGCAATGCTCTCTATATTGGACTTCCTGGAAAGCTGCTAGGCAAGCTGCAAGTAGCTATGAATGATGCAGCTAGGCTGATCTTCAAGCTCCCAAGACGCGCACGGGCCACGCCTCTGTTGCAGCAGCTGCACTGGCTCCCCGTCAAACAGCGAGCCAGGTTCAAGGGCCTTTGCATCGCCCACAAAGCCCTTCATGGATATGCTCCAGTATACATTAAGGAACGCCTGGGGAGATATGTCCCATGACGTACCCTTCGGTCATCCGATGCAGGCCGGCTGGCCTGTCCACGGTTCAACACAACGACTAAAGGGGGTCGCGCCTTCTCTGTCTTGATCCCGCAGTTGTGGAACAAGCTACCAGAAAGCCTACGTAAGGAAACAGCCCTTCTCCCATTCAGAAAAAAACTGAAGACCCTCCTCTTTACAGAGGCCTGGGAACAGCACACGCTTTGACCGGGGTACTAACAGTTTAGCCACTGGTGGGGGGTCCATAGCTACTCTCTCTTAGCGCTAAGAGACTTGCCGGTGATTATGCGCTCTATAAATCCCAATTAACATTAACAATAGGAACTGTTTGTCCTTCAAGCTTGATAAACCTACAGCTAATAAATAGGATATGCCTATTCAGCTGTGGGGGATATCTCCGTTCCCACTCCGGACGTCTCTGAGGAAATGTGAGTAGGGGTCTCTGAGAACAGCACGACTGAACTACTCAGATTCGACCGTTAAATAAGTACCAAACCAACGTTGGCGGCGCCATGTCGTGTAGTTCCTATAAACCTATATAGGATCTGCACGTTTAGACAACATACGCTGATGATACCCAGCTCCTCTTTACATGGACGGAAAACGATCTGTCCCTTGATTTAGCCAAAAACTGTCTTGCCGAAGTTTTTAAATGGCTAGCGCAGGCCCAACTCAAATGCAATGAGGATAAGTCTGAGGTACTCCTCTATGGGTCCTTTCCTCCGCATTTCAGGGACGACCTTTGGCCTGAGGGTTACCCTATGCCTAAGTCAACGGGGAGCCCAGTGAAGAATCTGGGGGTCTGGTTTAGTGAGGACCTCAGATTCTCACCGCAGATAAAAAAACTGGCCGGAGTGTGCTTTGGCACACTCAAATTACTTAGGAAATTCCTGCCATTGCTGCCCAGATCTGCAAAGGAAATGGTGACCCGCGCTCTCATTCTATCGCGCCTAGATTACGCCAATGCCTTATACATCGGCCTTCCTGGTTATCAGCTGAAAAAACTACAGACCGTCCAGAATGCGGCAGCTAGAACGCTACTGGGCATCTCTGGTAGGTCAAGCACAAAGCAACATCTCCGGGACCTGCATTGGCTTCCGGTGGGTCAGCGTGTCCTGTTTAAGGCTCTCACCATCGCCCACGGTGCCTTATACAAATCAGGGCCCTTGTATCTCAGGAGACGCTTTGACTTCTATGTGCCTTACAGACATCTACGCTCCACAGGGCAATGCCTCGCTGTTATTCCTCGCTACCGCCTTGTTAGAACAGGAGGCAGCTCCCTCTCGTTCAAGGCGGCCAAAGCCTGGAATGCCCTGCCCTACGAGCTACGAAACACCCAGGACCTTAGGCTGTTCAAAAAGCAGTTAAAAACCTTGCTTTTTAACTAACATCTAGCTTCGGCTCATGCCCCTCTGTCTCCTTTAACTGGCTTTCGCGCCGGGACACTCCCGAGTAGCTGTGCGCGTTATAAATGTCGGATAACATAACATAACACTGCGGGATTGGTGTCCAAACTGATTCCGGACACCCCCACTGGGTATGTTAGCCTGTATACCAGCTAGCTCACAGTGCCACTAGAAACCCCTCTTCCCAAGGAGAGAATAGATCTTGGCAACTATCGAACATGACAACTCTGTCCCGTCAGGGATCGTGGAAACAGTGCATTACTTTTCACTCAGTCACTCGTGCTCACTTTGTCTCAGAGAGATACACAGAATAAACGGTGTAGACGTTTTCAATAAGCATTTATTGAACCAGCGTCATTCTAATGTAAAATAGGTGTGCTGAAACAACCATGAGACAGTAACAGATATAAATGATTATAAGCACCAACAGAGTAAAAGGATGGTAGATTTCTACCATCGTGCTAAAACAATGAATACAGGCAAGTATATAAAATACATGACAGTAATAAATGCGTACTCCTACGATGCGACCCTAACTAGATGCATCTAAGTGTACCTAGCATGTATGTAGGTGTGTAGCCAAAAATCCCTCTAGGATAAAGTCAACCCCATTGCCTGAAGTGAAAGACTGTGGGACTCCGTCTTGGTCTCGAGATGGACACCCCGCGAGGGATGTCAGACCACTGCGAGCTGGAGTGTCTGCGTTTAGGAACCTCAGCGTCTCGCGTCAGTGTGTCAGCATGGAAGTCCTTTTCTCCTCGGACTACCTCAGCAAGATATGGTGTTTATATATCCAAAGTGGTACCCTCAGGGGTTCTACCTTGCTGTGTCATGTCGGACTTAGGATGACAGAAGGAATGACCCTTATACATAGTTATTATGCAGGAGATGGTAGTCCTGCTGAGTTTCCAAGAATCCTCATGCATAATGGATGAGGCTAGTTTTCAGGGAAAACCCCACGTCCTGTGAGCAGTACCGTAAGTAGGTAAAAGGTCAGTCCCAACGACCGTTGGATAGTGGAATGGTAGGGGAGAATATAGGTGAAAGTTTAGGTGACTACCTGAGCCTATATTGGGGTACCTATATGGAACAGAACAAACTTTTGAATTCAGAATTCGTTTCACTTCAAATTCTAGGTTCCCCTTCACTTGTAAAGGTTTAGGAGGTAGAATCCTTCTTAAGTCCGTGGAGGTCCTTTTATAACAGTGATACATGGAACACTGGATGGATCGTAACATGGGAAGGTAGAGTTAAACAAAAGGTAACTGGATTTATAATTTTCTCTATAGGATATGGCCCAATAAAACGAGGTTGAAACTTCCTTTGAGTCTGAGGTTTTTTTGTATTAAGCCATACTAAATCTCCAACCTTAAGTTCTAACCCTTTTCTCCTTTTTTGGTCTGCATAGTACTTGTATTTCTCCTTAGCCTGTGCTAAAATTCTCAGCTGCTGACTTATGAACTAATGTCAGATGCTGAACTATATCCTTGACTGCTAGAACTGTGAGTTCTCGAAGTTCTATTAATGAGTTTGGATGCATAGCATGGTTTAAGTAAAATGGCGAATAACCTGTATACACATATTTAGAATTATTATGTGCGAATTCCGCCATTCAGAGAAGATCAGGCCAATCTCCCTCTTGGTCCATAAAGAATAACCTCAAGTATTGTTCTAACTCCTGGTTTGTTCTGTCAGTCTGCCCATTGGTTTCTGGAGGGAAGCTAGTGGAAAATCTCATCTCAATTTTGAGCCCTCCGTGAAGGCCTTCCAAAAGTGTGACAAGAACTGTGGGCCTTGATCTGAAATAATTACTTGTGGAATGCCATGTAACCTGACAATGTGCTGGCTAAGTTGTTTTGTTAAATCCTTTGATGTGGGTACACTCTTGAAAGGCCATTTTAGTGAAGGCGTCTACGCACACCAAAATTGTATCAAAACCCTGATTACAGGATAAGTCTACAATGAGATTTAAGGATACAGTATGCTATGGGTGAGGAGGAGTGGGTAGTGGTTGCAAAAAAAAAAAAAAAACTTTTTGGCACGTCTTTCCGATTTTACCCGAGCACAAATCTCACAAGAGGTTACATATTCCTGAATATCTTTGGTCATGTGTGGGCACCAAAATTTTCATTTTACTAGATCCTCACCAGTTTTAGAAATTCCCTTATGGCCTGCTAATGGGCTATCATGACAATCAAATAATACTCTTTCTTGAAGTGTACAAATCGGTAAATATAGGACCTTTTTTGATAGGGTAATTGATTTTGAATTTTCCTCTTAGAATCCTCGGATACCCATTCTTCCATTTCTTTCAAGTTCATAGCCTTGCTGATATGTTCTTCAAAAGTTTCCTTCTGATTGGGCCCAACTATGTTTTCGGCAGGTATTATTTTTTGAGGCTCTAGAACATGTTTTGGTGTTTCAGTATCAATTCGGGACAAGACATCAGCCTTTCCGTTTTTTACTTCAGGTCTATAGGAAATGACAAAGTAAAAATCTGAAAAATACAGGGACCATCAAAGCTGTCAGGGTGTTCGTGTTCTACCAGATTTTAGGAACTTCAAATTTCGATGGTCAGTGAATACTGTAACCGTGTGTCGAGCTCCCATGAGGTAATGCCTCCCTTCCTTAAAAGCATCTTTGAATGCTAGCAGTTTCTTTTCATTGATGGTATAATTTATTTCAGCTGAAGTAAGTTTTCTTGACTGATAAGCCACTGGATGTAATTGTCCAGTCTTCTTATATCGCTGAGACAGGACCCCTCCTATAGCGGAGTCAGAGGCATCTGTTTCAACATAGAATGGCTCAGTCGGATCTGCATGTAATAATATCGGAGCAGTAGTAAAAGCTTTAATGAAATAAAGGCCTTCTCTGCCTCTTCAGAGCACTGAAAGGTAACTCCTTTCTTTAGTAGATGTGTCAATGGAATGATCTTCGGTGAAAAATCTTCGATAATAATTTGCGAAGCCAATGAAGCTCTGAACTTCTTTCACAGTCTTCGGATTGTACAATCCACTACTGCCTTAGTCTTTTGTTCATCCATCGTACTCCTGCGGGAGAGAGCACAAATCCTAAAAAGGCAACTGAATTTGTGTTAAAGGCACACATCTCCAATTTCACAAACAGATTATTTTCTCTCAATCTTTGCAGGACCGCTCTTACTTGTTTCCTGTGATGATCTTTAACATCAGACTATATCAGTATGTCGTCTATGTAGACTATTGTGCACTGGTCTATAAACTCCTTTAGCACGTCATTGATAAAATGCTGGAAAGCAGCGGTGCGTTACCTAATCCATATGGCATCACCTGGTACTCGTATAAGCCATATTTGGTTCTAAACACAGTCTTCCACTCATCTCCTTCCTTTATTCTTATCAAATGGTAGGCTCCTCTCAAGTCTAGTTTTGTGTATATTTTCGCCTCCTTCACCTGATCTAGGAGCACGGAGATTAAGGGTAGAGGGTAATTATTCTTCACAGTGGTTTTGATGATGGCTCTATAATCAATACAAGTTCTTAAATCACCCTCTTTTTCCAGAACGAAAAAAAGTGGAGAGGAGACTGCGATGGTCGAACAAAACCATTAGCCAAGTACTTTCGTAAATACACTTTTAGATGTTCATTCTCTTTCTCAGTCAATGCATAAACTCGACTACAAGGTAGATTTGAGCCTGGTTCCAATTCTATTTTACAATCATAACTTCTATGGGGCGGTAATCTCTCAGCTTCGGTTTCGTTGAAAACATGAGAAAAACCTTCCTATTCTGGAGCAATCTCTTCAGTTTGGATCACACGTATCGAAGCCCCTCCAAAATACCAAAATGACAAGGCTGGCCCATTTTCTTGGCATGGCTCTTCCTTACCAAAACAATTCTCTTTACAGAATTCCGAGTTCATAATTATTGTCCTGGCACTCCAATCAATTGTAGGATTGTGCTCGGTTAACCATGGTAACCCTAATATCAGTTGAAATTGTGGTGCATCAATAAGATTGAACTGTATGATTTCCTTATGCTCTTCAACAGATATAAGTTCAACTGGTTCCGTATGACTAACTATTGGACCAGATGACAAGTTTGTCCCATCCACAGCTCGAACAGCTTCACTTTTTGTCTTTCCTATTGCCTTTAGCTCTATCTTCTGAGCAAATTTCAAATCACAAAAGTTTCTGGTAGCTCCAGAATCGATCATCACGGAAATTTCAGATAAGGTGTTTTCCGGAAACGTGTCATTGTTAGTATTAAATGAGGAGATGAAGACTGCATTGTATTAGGCAACTGATGCGTCTCTGAAGTTGTTTTCTTGGTTGCACTCATCAACCTACTCCTCCTACTGATGGTGCAGCCAGCTTGTAGCAAGGAGCTGTAGACACGATGCAGCAGTGAGGAGTTTTAAAAACGATTGGAAACACTACTCTCCTTTGGCTTCACAAAGAGCTCAGGAAGCACTGGAACTCACTTCTCCGATAGACAGCTGCACAGCAGAGACACTAATCTCCGTTCAGGAAATATCGGCTCCCTTTTTTACACAGCTGCAAAGCGGAGACACTAATCTCAATTCAGGAAATTTCAGAGATTTATTTATACAAACACTTCAGAGAATGGCAACCATAAGCATTACAGATGATATTTGAAAATACGTAAATGCCTATTAGAAACAAATGCTTAACTCAAGACTGCCAACTAGTTTTTCTTTTTTCTTAACTTGAAGTTATTCCGAGGAAGGAATGCTTTTTGTGTTTGAGTTGAGACACTAGTCACAACTCAGACACTGCTCCTTTACACCAAGAAATAATACAGAAAATAGGTGGGAAACTAGGAATTGCCCACAACCAAACAAGGAGACTCCCTAAAGGTACACTAGTCTCCTGCAGCACAACATAGATAATCTCTAAACGCGAAAGAAACTAAACGACACCCACACACGACATTCTACCCTCACTAAACTAACATGACGGAACTTCAAATAATTCTTCCTACCAGGTAAATTGCCTCAGTGAAGTGCGCAGAGTGGAATTCTTGCATCACGAACATTCCACTCTGCGATTCAGAGGGAAACCCTAGCAACATTAGACTGGGGTTCTTCAATGTGCACTTTGGCAGCCATGTTGGAGTTCCTCTTACTCCACTTCATTCTCCAGTTATTTGATTTAACCCCTTTTGTAGTGTAAGGAGTGCCTCGAAAAAGGGTTGCATAAACTGTTTTAGCCCCAAGTCTTAGTGTCTTGGGAACAGTTATGACACCAAATGGTTAGGACAAAAAAATGCCAAATTTCTAAAAGTGCCATTTTCAGAACTGTGACTTAAAATTTGATTTTACCATTAAAGAGGATTATAAATTACAATTCTGTAGAGACCAAACATGAACTTTCTACCTTTTCCCAAACAAAAGTCATCACTTACTAAATGTAATAAGGCAACCCAATGTTATCCTATGAGATGTAGGCCTTACGTAGTAACAATGAATTTGAGAGTTTTTTTTACTGGTAGGACATGTAAAAGTTAAAAGTACATGTCCAACTTTTTAAATACACTGCACCCTGCCCTAAAGTCAATTTAGGGACTGCCTTAAGGGTGACTTATATGTATTAAAAAGGAAGATTTAGGCCTGTGAAATAGGTTATTTTGCCAAGTGGAACTGGCAGTTTAAAATTGCGCATCGACTGCAAAGACAGGCCTGAGACGTGTTTTAAAGGACTACTTAAGTGGGTGACACAATAGGTGCTGCAGGCCCACTAGAAGCATTTAATTTACATGCCTTGGGTATATGAAGGACCACTTTGCTAGGAACGTATATAGTAAATTAAATGTTTTAATTGGGCGCAAGCCAATTTTTTTCATGTAGAGGAATCCCAGGATGTTACCAGAGGGGGTCCTCAGGCTGTTCCTATACATTACTGCAACCCCACCCTCCTACACTGCCAGTTCTATTCTCTATAAGTATGAGATATTCTGAAAGCAATGCAAGTGATAACCCAGGACAGGTGATCACATCCAAAACTGCTTGTTATAGCAATTAAATTAAAACTCCATTCTCAAAGACTGAAAAGGCAGCAGGCATGGCCCCATTCAGCGAAAGATTTACCAAAGTCAACATGAGTTTCTCTTTGTGGGTAATTACATTCAAATCTACGATAATGTTTGACAGGCCTGAGTCTGGAATGCACTGGTTCCTGGGCTGCAGACCTAGAGGAAAGGGTCAACCCAATGTGAAGTTTCCACACAGATTGACTCAAAAAGGGTAAGAAAGAACAAGTTGCTTACCTTCGGTAACGCATTATCTGGTAGAGACAATATCTAGCTGCAGATTCCTTACCTTTGAATTTACCAGGCGTCAGGCTGGATCTGGAAACTTCTGTGTGAGCAGTACCTCTTGCGTACACCGTCGGGTGGCTTCATTCGGCTCTGCGGGACGTTGTCATCTATATAGGCCCCACCGGGTGCACGCACGTCAGTTCACTTTTCCACGCCAGCAGAGCCATGGAGTGACTGACTTGATTGTGTCATAACGAGAGCCCTGTTAACGGAGCAGCCCTAGCCCTAACAAATGAGTATGCGGCAGGGAGAGGCATAGGTGGGTCTGTAAGGAATCTGCAGCTAGATATTGTCTCTACCAGATAATGCGTTACCGAAGGGAAGTAATTTTTTCGTCTGATAGAGATTTCTGGATGCTGATTCCTTAGCTTTGAATGGATACCCAAGCCATACCATCCTGGAGGTGGGCTGCAGACATATTTCTAACACTAAAAAGTCCTGCAGGACCGAACGGGCGAAATGCCCTTCCCTGCGGACCTGACTGTCCAGGCAGTAGTGTTTGGCAAACGTGTGCAAAGACGTCCACGTTGCTGCCTTGCAGATGTCCAGGACTGGGACGTCCTGAGCCAACGCCGTGGTCGCAGCCTTCCCCCAGGTGGAATGGGCTCATAATCCTTCAGGGGGGCTGCTTCTTAGCCAGTGTGTGGCAGATCTTAATGCAGAGAACGACCCAGCGAGAAATGATCCATTTCTGCACTGCCCGACCTTTTTTAGCTACCACGTAACGCACAAAGAGATGGTCATCCACGTGGAACTCTTTTGTGCGGTCAAGGTAGAACGACATCGCTCTTTTTGGGTCCAGACGATGGAGACGCTCCTCTTCTTTAGAGAAATGCGTGGGAGCAAAAAAGGTGGGCAGTGTGATTGATTGACTTAGATGGAATGGGGTCACCACCTTCGGCAAGAATGAAGCCTGGGTGCACAGCACCACCTTATCTGCAAAGAGAATCATATAGGGAGTCTTCGATGACATTGCCTGCAACTCACTCACCCTCGGGGCAGATGTTATTGCCACTAGAAAGGCTGTCTTGATGGTGAGCAGCCGATGGGAACAATTATGAAACGGCTCGAAAGGAGCACACATTAGAAATATGAGGACCAAATTAAGGTCCCATTGGGGCATGACAAAGGGAGTAGGTGGAAACATATGCAAAAGCCCTTTTAAGAATCTATTTGCAACAGGAGATATAAACAAAGAAGTTGGTCTGGTAGCTGCAAGAAAACAGAGCTGAAAGATAACCCTTGAGAGTACCCAACGCAGAGCCCTGCTGGGCAAGGGTAAGAATAAAAAGGAGGACAGTAGATAAAGAAGCAGAAAAAAGGTCAAAAGACCTTTCTGTACTATATTTTACAAACTTTTGCCAATGGCAGATGTATACCGTCTTAGTGGAGGGCCGCCTGGCTGCCAAAATAACCTCACATACCGTAAGAGGAAGGTCGAAAGCTATCAACTGTCACCGATCAATCTCAATGCATTGTGACAGGCTTGGGTGGAGAGCCCTCCCCTGCTGCTGCGTCAAAAGATCCTCCCAAAGGGGCAGCCTGATCAGAGGATTGATGCTCATTTTCAGAAGCTCTGGATACCCGACTGTCCTTGCCCAGTCCGGAGCCTCAAGAATGACTTGAGCAGGGTCATTCTTGATCTTCTTGAGAACCCAGGCAGGGATGTGGAATTCCTATAGCCCGATGCCCGGGACATATTGTTTGGGGTCATTGTTTGGGGTCAAGAGCAACAAGTTTTCATGTGTATTTTGTCCTTGGGACAAGTAGGCCCAACCCCCTGCAGCACAAACCCTTTGGCTGCCAGTTTGCAGTACCACATTATGGACCAGGGAAGAGCACTGTCTGCAGGTAATATTTTTGACCATATGTTAATGCTGATCAAACTTGTATTTATGGTTCATTAATTGAAAGCCTTTATTATTAGGGTGAGCGCTCTAAGTAAATCTTGTAAGGTCTGACTGCACTACTGACAGTGGTTCCAGTATAAAAATGTGTACATACGTTTTCAAAGTTTAGCAATATGAGGCTATGAATAATGCTCCCAGAATGCTCTCGGATTTGATGCAAATATTTGCGAAAGCTTGAAAGCAAGATTGAATATTCTTTGCATTCAAAATAAAATGTTCATAAAAAATGAAAGCAGGAAAAAAACATTTAGCTAAACTACAGTAAAATTTCGGGTACCATTTCTTTGCAGCATCATTTCGTAACATGTTTTGATGCATGCTAGTATTGCCCAAAAATATTCATAATGGAAAATCAGTGTTACCAGTTTCAATAAGATTATGGGAAACAAATAAACAAGCATTGTCAAAGCCAGTAGGTCTGAAATTGGTCTCAAAAAGCACACACTCCCACAGTAGTTACTGGCACTGAACAAAACTACTTTGTGTGCCGATATGCTCCTTGTAAAACAGCAGAATGCTGTCACTCACAGTGAAGCCAGCCGATACAGAGAGAGAGACAGAATTTAGTAAACGCAAAAGGTCATGGTCAACGCCAGATCAAATAAGGGGTCCAATTATTAAAGAAAGTCTCATAAGTGCACCCATGGTATATATCCTTGCATTAAGTGCAGCTATAAGGCTTTAGTGAATTCCCAAGAATTTACAGAAGTAGGACAAGAAATAGTACTCCTAGAAAATATTTGTGAACTGAATTTTAGCATGAGCAAATGTGCATGTGTACATTTGCACATGTGAAAATCTGAGTGTTTGCAAGCTCACTTTCCCTCCAACCACTGTTTTCCCAACTCTGGAAGAAGGTTTACGTCTGCCATTGTCAGGAGTAAATTTCCAACATTTCTCAGTATGGGAAAAGATTAGAGAAGAGTTGTTGAAGACCCTTAAAACATGCAAGTTAGTAGGTTTGCACAGACTCAAAAGGGCATTCTAACACTGGAACTATTGCTTACTACTACCTTCTGCCCCAGTATGTAGATCTGCGGAAACGTGGCAACATAAGGGGATTGCAAGTATTCAAACAATACTATGGTATGAGCTCTGGCATAATCAGAGAGGCTATAGCAGAGCTCTTATATAATGAGATTGCTGCCATAATTTGTCGCCGCACTACATGGCACCAAAGGGACAAGTGGATTTTGTTACACGTCAAGTAGATTTATGAAGCAACCTGCCCAATGGACAAGTAGATATTTTATTAAATTCCACACCCCTGCCTGGGCAGAAGTGGTTTGTGCGTCAAGGTGTACAGTAGGCCTGAGCTCCACTCTTGACGAAAAGCGTCGCTGAGTGATAGCCATCTTAGAAACAGATCTAACCAAGGCTCTCCCCACTGCTGAAAGAGACCTTGTGCCACCTATGACTGAAGACGCCATTCGTAATCCACTATGCATCGACGGCTGAGTTAGTTTGCCCTGGCACGTCCTCGCACAAATTGAAAGTCTGAGCAGGACGGTGGCTGGGGTACGGTTGGCGTGGTTGGAAACCCCTTCCGTTGCCATGAAAGGGGTGAAAGCTAGACTGGCCATATGGTGTTACAGAGAGGCCCAAAGATCTCACCAGAGCATGAGAGTCCTTGAATCACTCCAAGGCCAAGTCTGCCTTCTCTCCAAAGAGACGAGATCCGTCAAAAGGCATGTCCATCAAATTAGCCTGCAAAAACAACAATTGATGGACAGAATGCAGAACAATGTCATACATTCACCCCAGTACAGAGATCTGGGCCTAAATCCATCGTTTTTTTGCTCACCATGCCATTCCAGTTTGGACCCAGCCATATGCAAATCAGTCTTGACCCTGCGCCCAATGGGAACAGTCCAGCCCGAACTGCCAGGCCAGGTCCTCCCTGGACTGGAAACAAGCATCCTAGGACCGGTTTCGGGCTTTCAGCCCTCATCAGCCAGGATAGCTTGACTCCAGTGGCATGGAGAGCACGGGACCCACGTCTGGGCATACCCGTCCCACTCGGGGTGACAAATGCGAAAACAACAATTGATGGACAGAATGCAGAACAAAAGGCATGTCCATCAAATTAGCCTGGACATCGCCTAAGAAGCCAAATGTTCTTAGCCTGGCATGGCGCCATAAGGGCACTGTCGACGAAACCGCTCTGCCCACCGAGTCAGTGGTGTCAAGGCCACACCTAATGGGGAATTTTGCTGCATCTCTCCTGTCCTTCACTTGCTGGGAGAGTACAGCCCGGGTCTCCTCCGTGACATGTGGCATTACTTGCGCAACAGTCTTCCAAAGGAAGTGAGAGAAACAGGCCAATAAGCATGCAGTGTTCACGGCCTGCAATTTCCAGCCTCTTTGGCTCCCTATCGGGGGGGGGGCGAAGGGAATGTGCCATGAGAAGTCGAAGCCTGCACCACCAAGCTCTCAGGGGTGGGGTGTTGGGTGAGGAACTTTGGGCCGCCCGCAGCCGGGCGATGGTGGCGTGCACTTGTCCTATTCATAGGAGCCCCTGTGCTAGGCCTGGACCACGTGCCTAGGAGGACATCAGTAAGTGCCTCATTAAAGGGCAATCGGGGTTCAGAGGTGGAAGCCCCTGGCTGAAGCACTTCGGTCAGAAGATTAGTCCTGACTTGCACGGAGGGCAACTCCAGTCCAAGGACCTCAGCTGCCCTCCTTACCACCGTGGCATAAGAAGCCCCCTCATCCATAGCCGCATTTGGCGGAGAGCATGCCAGTATCGGGGGATGTGACCAGTCCACTGGCCTCCCCAAGTTCCTCATACCAACCCATCTGTTCTACATCTGTTCTACAGACACATTCTGGTGTTCTAAAGTGTCCATAGACCCCTCCCAGACATGAAAAGTCCTGAAAATGACCAGGCGACAACATAGAAACTCTGAGTTCTACCAGGGTCGTCGTCGTGCGACGCCGATCCGACTCTAAATCATCAGGGATATGGATGGGGCTGGCACCGCCGGCGGCACTACAGGCACCGACTTTGGGTCCGACGCCGGGGAAAGTTGCGTGGGCACGACTGGCATCATCCTGGATCCAGGATCAGATCCATGAGGCCCCACCAGGTGCCGTGGCTGGAGCAGATGGTGTGTAATCCGATGGGGCCCCTTCCGACCCCGTGGGGCCCGAAGGCTCACCAGAGGGGTCGGCCCGCTTAAATACGCGGAGCATGGCCTCGTTGAATTCTTTTATCTGAGCGGGGTGTTGCTCCGGCTCCCGGAAATGGGGGAGGCACGAAGTCGACCCAGGCTCCGGCTCCGCAGAACCGTGCCTAGAGCGTTGGTGCTCCTTACCTCGTTCTTCGACGGATGACAGTCGAGTCGAAGATGACGTCCGCTTGGACTTCTTCTTTTTCTTGTGCCTCTTCCCCGAGTGTCCCGAAAACATCAAGAGGGAGGAAGAGGACTTGGGGCTCCGGGAGTGGTACAGCAACCTCCTCTTCTTCGATTAGGACCGGGACCTCCACGGAGTCTCGCTGGCCTGAATCAGCTGCGGGCCGCAAGGAGTTTCATAGCACGCTCCCGCAAGGCCTTCGGAGCCATGGCCCGACAGTTCGAGCATGACTTTGAGTCGTGGTCGCGCTCGAGACACCAGAGACAGATGAGGTGGGAGTTGGTTACCAACTTGCCACGGTTACAAGCGCCACACGGTTTAAACCCTGTCTTTCTAGACCACATACTCGATACACCAAAAAAGTTTTGGTCGACAAAGTCGAAAAAACATGCCAAAAAGCAACAGAGGGTATGAATAATTGCTTACATATTATAGAATGAATCATTCAAGTAATTTAAATAGCAACATTTGCAAAGAGGGATAAGCTGAAACATACAGAGAGACAGTGGTATTTGCGAAGTCATAGGTTTTTACTTATTGTCAAAAGAATTTTTTCAATATTTCATATGGCTGTCTACAATTCAATACAAATAAAGTGGCGATACGTTCAGGTGACAAAAGTGCTCAAGTGACATAGGTGAATAAGTGCTATATACACATGAGTGAAGACAAAGTTCTATATACAAAATTTACAACAGAAGCAATTCCTTTATGTGGCCAGTATGTTGGTCAGTACAGTAGTATCAGGGGGCCCCTTGTCTTTACAGTATGTTGGTCAGTACAGTGTCTCTGTAAGGGTATGAGTGTCTTTCACAGTTTCAAACTTAGCCCGCAAATTAGCGCGGCCTCTGCCAATAACCAATGGGGTCCTAACCTTATCACAATTGGGTAAGTCTCTATTCCCCTTACCTATGCAGGTACCATTTGTATTTCTGATTCCTTGCTTGTGCGTTGTGGGTTATCCAAGAGTGTTGTCACTTGCCTGGTTTTGTGTGTGTTAATATCTACTACTGTTTTTAATGTTTGGTTGTGCTGCATCTGCACTACAAAGGGCTGATTCGCTGTGGCATGCATTAACCATTGATAGTATCTTGCTACGTTATGTCTACAGGCATAACTTAATATCTGTACTTTTATCTTACCTTCTTTCATTCCAGGTCGATTTTTATGAATAAGGTATACTACATACAATTGTGATTGTGATTGGGCATTTATATACATACTTACCTTCAGTAACCCAATTCTCAGTAGATTAGGTCTTCGGTCCTGAGGAATTGCCAAGATTGATAGCGACTATAATTTGGCAAGAAACATGTTGACCTATTTTTACACAACTTTTTGAGCTGGATCGGACCATTAGATCGACCTCCAGCCATTCACTGCTTTTATTATACCAAGAGGACACAAACATTAAATATGCCAGGGTACCTTTTAGTTATTTTTATACTCACATCACACCAATCTACACATGATCACACACAGAGCACTGTTACTCATACTTCACAAGGGCAAAATCAAAAGATCTCCACTAAAGAGCCAACTGGAGGGGCCCGTTAGGCATTGCAGCACCGGACCAACAAGGAGCTGCCCTATGATGAAACATGACACGCATGTGGGTGTATGAGGGCCATGGCTCCTGAGCAATCAAATCTCTTGATCTGGTTTCTCAGTTGACCATCAACCACATTTCTGTTACCTATTTCTTTGATAGGAACTGAATACTCTTTGGATTTACATAGCCATGTTCGGAGCTTGTATGCTGGACCTTGATGCGCTCCTAGTCCACCATTCTATATAGGGATTTCACATTTATGCCTGGCACTACCTTGTGGGTGGGATGATTCCTGGCTTCTCCCTAACCAATGGAGTAAATGTTCCCAAGAATTACCCTACCAAAATTTGCAGCATTTCTTGTGTGCTCTACAGCAAACAATATCACAGTGCCCCTCTGTGTCTGAACTCAAGATGGTAAAACCCTTCTCCCCTTGTGCCGAGTTTAGATGCCCACTGCAGAGGTGTGGCCAAGGAAATGAGCTACCCCTTCTCTGTGGTCACTTCAATCTAGTTCTGGGGGAGCTCCCTCCCCACTGGGACAGGAGTCTATCTGACTCAGGGAATGAAGGAAGGGGATTGTCCAGGTTTCATCTGACGTCTGCCTGTGACAGAGCAGGCTGTTTTGAAGTTAAATAAGTTCCTAGGCACTGCCCAAATGGTCATCCTGCCAGAGGGAAAGAAACACCTCCTCACACTCGACCTTTGTCTGTGCTCTAGGAGATATTTTCAAACCTCATTTAGGGCTTGAGCACTGAGAAAGCTGCAGCTGGAGGCTAATGCAAATTCATCTCCAGAGGCTTTAGGAAGGTAAAAGATACCTTTCTAAAAGAACATCTTTCTTAATATTTATTAAAATTTGACTTCACTAGTGAATTGGGCTTTTAATAAATATTACAGAGTCCAACAATTACATTTCTAGCTGTTTACTAGTAGAAGACAGCATTATTAAATGTATTATTGCATCTCTCTGTTTCACTATGGAACAGCCAGCCTTGCTACAGCGAAAATAGCTTTTAGGTGCTAGTCATTGTAAGGACATGTTTAACATTAACTTTCTACATGTCCAACATGTAAATTCAATGTACCCTGCCTTATGGGCTGTAAGACCTACTTAGGGTCATTTAATATTTAAAATGAAGGATTAGACCATTCAAAAGGTTTTATTTTGAAAGGTCGAACTGCAGTTTTTAAACTGCTCCAGTAAGGCTACAATGGCAGGCCTGAAGCTATGTTTACAATGCCACTATAGTGGATGGTACAAAAGGCGCTGCAGTTCGCTAGTGGCATTTAACTTACAGGCCCTAGGGTAACCAACTGCCAAAAACTCTTAACTTCTATAAGTTAAATCTGCCATTTAAGAGTGTACCAATTCAACCATGTTAAAAGGGGGAGCATATGCACTTTACTACTAGCTAGCAAGGGGAAAGTGTACTAAGTTCTACAGTCAGCAAAAATAAGGTTCAGCAAAAAATCCAAGGAGACAATACAAGAAAGGAGGACTTCCTAAACTCAATAACAAACTATCATTGCAACTTGGTGATCAATATCAAGCGACAAAAAGCGAATTGTTTTTAATGATATTTCTAAACTGCATTTGAGCTCTCCAGTTAGGTTGTGGATTCAAAAAGCTGTCATGCCAAAAAGGAAAGGAGGCAGCAATATAAGCATCAGTAGATGGAAAAAGGGATTAACAAAACTACATAGCAAGAAACAAGTTTTACTTTTTTAAAGTACGGGGGCAAACCTGTGCACTTTTCTGCAAACCTCATCTTTGTGCACTTCCAGGGACATGTAGATTTAAACAAATGGCCCTGTAGCCATATTCAAGAAAATTATTGGTCAAAAGATCATGCAAGTAGAGGTCAGGAAAAACCCCTGTACACGATGAGCATGGGACTAGGGTAAGAAGGAGCTGGCATAGAGACTGTTGGAAAACAATGCACCATAGAAAACTGTGAAGTAAGGAGAACATGGCCGTATTCTCTATATTGGTGGATCTAGGACTACATTATGGAGAGAAGAGAGTGAGAAGCGTTTGGTTTATTGTGCCCCATAGGAGAACAGGAAAAGCTGATGAGGGGATATTTGAATCAAGAGTAAGAGATGCAACATCGAGGAAAAATTGACAAAGACTGATACAGGACCAGAAGGAGTTCCATGAATATTACTTTAAGACCAGTTGATAACAGAAAATCCCTATATTAATTTTGAGGTGAGATGCTATTTCCATTACAAGAAAGACTGGCTATATGTGAATGTATGACTTGCAAGCCCGATGTAGGAACAAGCTTTTGACCAGCAACATACAATGATGAACAATAAGGGACTATAGGACACATATGCAAATATTTGCTATGTGGTGATAATTTACACCTTTATAGATTTTGGCGGGAATATACTAGAGAGAAAATTTCCCTTAAGAATATCTTCCCTTGACTGATAACAATGGGTTTAATTTGACTGCCCTTAAGGAGATGATGATGGAAGCATTTAATATCCAAGGATCAAAAGATCATAAAGAGCTATACAAATGGGGTTCAGGATAACTGTCCATAAGGAGATGGCGATTGAAGGACCTAATACGCAAGGCTAACAACACTAAAAATAGCTTATATAAATGTCTCCCTGCGATTAATAATAATGGACGTGCGCTTTGGAAAGTTCTTGTGTGAGATATTGGTAAGAACTGTTATGTTAGTCTGCTACTTCTCCAACACATGAAACTTGGAACAGTAATAAACTATGAAGATTACATTTATAGTTTGTATTGTAAAAATATTTTGAAGTTTTGAATTCCTAAATTTGACAATACTGCATAGAGTAAGAGTATAGGAGACTGAGAAGCACAATGTATTGTTTTGGAATGTGTGCATTACAACTGTAACTATAACTAGCTGTACTTATTTTTGTTACAAATGCTTCTACCTGCAGCCCTGAAGAAGCAGTGTCTGCCGTGAAACACATGTTGTCTGTGGCTTTACTGAACATGATGGATTTGTTTGACAATTGTGGCTGATGCTGTACTGATTATGATGGATTTTTTTAACAGAGGTATAACATGTTTTTCATGAATGTTAATGAAGTTATAGACAAACTGTACTAAGAAACCACTCACAAAAATATAGTGTTTTTCATGAATTTCAGAAACCACTCACAAATAATAGTGTTTTTCATGAATTTCAGAATTATATATAAAAAGCTCAAACATATTTTAATAGGAAGGTCTCTTTGTATATAGGTCAATAAAGTAAATAAAATAGAAAGAATATAAGAATGATTTATGAATCATAGCTGAACATGGGTGAATGTTAGTCTTGCTCCCCACTGATATATGCAGTCAAACTTTAAATTATCAGTCAGATCGGTTACTAACTAAGTGGGTAGGAGCCAGACAGGGCAGTAAATGAGACTATACATCATGATTTCTCCCAAACACATTCTCCTGTCATTGCTGGGCAACAGCACACTCGCCTAAGTAAACCAATCGGGTGCAAAACCTAAATTCATGGCTAGAGCACAGAAAGTCCTATTCAGCCCACTACAGCCACAGCTGAAAAATAGTTACAACAGCATGGGCTTACAGAAATGGCTGTACTTTAGTTGCTGTATGGCTCTGCTAAACCTATGGACCACAGTAGTGTGAGCCATACTGACATCAGTCTAATGAGTGGTGAGAATTAGGGCTCACCCTAATCTCCAGGAGACAGATAAAATACTAACCTAGAATGGTCAAAAATTTACACTGTTTCGTTGTCAACCGATCCCAAATCCCAGGCAATCCCCTGCTTAGGAACCCATTGGTACAGCTGGTTGCTGATCCTCAGTAAACCCAGAAGGATCATCAGAAAAAACCAGCTGAGTGTGCATTAGGGCATTTCTTGATGCACTATGTAGGGGTGATCGAACTGCATTCAATGCCATGATCTACAAAAGATTTGGGAGGCCACTGTAGAACGTTCGGGAAGGTCTTTACACTGTCGATGTCTTCCTCTTTCCAGACCAGAGTCCTTTTTATAAGTTGTTCGAACAGTCTCATCTCTTAAATTATACTATCATCTGATGCTCTCACCCAGTGTACCTGTACTGAAAGTTACCCATTATTTTCTCTCGCCACTCTCTCGACCAGTATTTGGTGGAGTCGCATTTCTTTCTAACTACATTGCTACTTCAGCACATAGTACACAGAGGAAAAAATGTTTGCAATGAAGCAACAAGAGAAAATGAAGAGCAGATGACAAAAGGTATGGGGCCAAAAGCTAGAAGGACACAAATTGCCAAAATTCAGAACATTAAAGTGCTGTACTTTCATCTGCAGATATTATACACAAAGTACTAGCAGCGCAGAGCTCCCCTAGAGATGCCTATTCAATTCCCACCTAGCTTGAGGCAAAAGGATTCAAACCTTGCAGCTTTGACATGAGCAAAGAAAATTCTAGTGAACCATAATTGTTTGCTCAGCAATGCACAACATAAAGTTACATTGAAGATCAGTTCACCCTGGTGCAAAAAATGGGTTGGACAAATCAGATGTGTGTTGTAACCCATTTTTAAAAACTTTAAATCTAGTTTATCTTACCTCTTTCTGACGGGCAACAAATCGTACTTTCCGGTAATCACCTTCATCAAAAACCTAAAGAAAAGATAAAACCAATGTTAGACAAAGGACACATTTAGATCAAGTTGTATATTTTCTTTCCAAGTCACAAAAGTTTATTAGGGTGGACTTGGACACCACTTGGCAATTGCTTTTCTAGCAACATTATAATTACTTTTAACGGATATCCCAAAACAACCTAAAATATATTGTGAGGATGTAAAAAAGTAAGAGAAAGTGTCATTAGACTAACCTATTTTTAAACCAAAGAAAAAGTCAATGGACTGATCTTTAATTTCATTTTACAAGTGGGAGAAGTGTACTTTAAGAAATAGAATGGTGCTATTGACTAGGCAAATCCAAAGGTAAATTAAAAATCTCAGACAAGCCTATGAAGGGCAGAATAGGCAGTACAACCATTCTATTTCTTCAAGTACCATATCTACTGTATGTTTTTGTAGGTTTTACTTTGGGTTCACTGTCTTCTTTCTCTGATTGATTTACCCTTTCCTTTCACTCCACAGCAGTGGTTGTTTGACTGGAGTGCAGAGTGGATTTCGTCCAACGATCTATTAAGTTGTGCTGTCAGAATGGAAACTTACACTATTTTAATTCTTTCACACTGGTTCTGGTAAAGTTAAATACACAATTATTTTTAAAAGGCAACTTGCTTTCTGTGAGAACCTCAGTAAAAATATTCTCACAATTCTTGCTTCTGCACCATTAGTGATGGCAGTTAAATTACACTGGTATAAACAAAACGATACACAAATAATACTAATACAGTTGATATTATTTAAGCCTGAAACGATTAGATCGAAGAGTAGCACAAAACATTATGAACCAACCTGTGTAACACTGTGAATATTGGTAGGAAGCAGGTTAGAAAATATCACATACAACGGAACTACTTAAGAGTCCTAGTCTCTGAGGCTCACCTATACGAGGCTGAGAACATTAGAGGATTTAATAGAGGCCCATATACATTTAGATGCCATGACAGAATAGGAGTACTGATGGAGAGCTCTACATTTTGAGCCAAACGTCATATAAAAGCCTATAATAGCAGTAGATTTATTTTAAATTAGTTTTAAACTAGCTAGATACGTTACCCCAAAATGTCTTCACAGCATAGATAACCACTACTCAAACACATGTAAACCATGGGCACTCAAACAGTTTGCCAGGGGACAAAAGAAATGGTCTGCATTCTAACCGAGTGCTGCGTTGATGCCAGCGGGGAGTAGACTGGTAGGGTGGGCAGTTGGGTTGGGTGAGGATGTTGTGGGTGTTAGTCACAGAGCATGTTTCGGGGGGATTCATTATATACCTCCATACTTTAAATGAGGCCCCTTGTCTCTCTGAGAGAAATGTCTGATAAGATGTTAAGTTTATCTAGTGTGATTACTGTATTATGCTGCATCTGATTTGCTATGCCACAAGCACCCCTAGAGTCAGCCATCTGTGTATGCTATCACTATCCTTGGAGAGTCAAGCCTACAAAGAGATTTACTTTCTTGTTGAAGTGAAATAGTATACGAGGCCTTACAATGCCCTACTGCTAATACTGCATTATGTGCAAAATTGGGAGTGTTCAAATACTAATAAATTATTAAACAAGCATTGGCAAAGCCAATTGGTTTGGCTACGTGAGATCTATTGGCTTTGTCAAGGTTTTTTTTTTACATGTTGTGCTGCACTGCGAGAGGCTGTACATTCATGGGCAAAGCATATTGTTCCTGTGTATGTATCCCTTAATCTGTCAATATGTGAGAACCTCATAGCAGGCTCAATACAAGAAAGGAGTACCAAAGGCATTAGTAAATTATAAAATATATATATATTCTCCGGAAAGAACTCCAGCAGGGTTTTTTCAGACAGATTATGCTTTAATAATGGCTTCATGGCTAAAAGGTGGCTTGTTAAAAGGCAATAACCATCTGGACAGCCATAGTCCCTCACTATTGAAATACCACAACACACTTTTTAGGCCTCAATTACGAACACCCTGGAAAATTCCGTGTGGTAACTTGCACAAATCAGTGTTATGAGCGTAGCAGCAAATAGCACAACCCTACAATTTTCCCATGGTACTTTTTGACACGTCAAACCTGCCAATATTTATCAGGAGAAAAATATCCAATAAATACTGGGACATGCGGATTTTGGTGCACAAACCACCAAATTCCACAGGTTAGTCTCTATTTCTAGGGCAAAACTCAAAATCAGTGATATTTATCCACTCTATAAATTCCAAACAGTTTTGGAATGTAATGAGTATTGCATAGGACAGCGGGGTATAAGTGATCGAGGTCCAAGTCTCAAATTCTTTCTATACTTTCATACTATAGATAATATACAGGGATGTGGAAATATCAAACTTCCAGCACATTAATCGGTTTTGGAAAATATATTCCTGCTGTCACTAACTTGTATTTTCCCTTTTTAAATCCAGTCAAATTGGATATATTACTTTTGTCACTAGTACCCGCAGTGGCAATTTACTCAATTTGTCCAATGTAACTTTTTTTGGGCAGTTCTCTGCTGGTTAAAAATGCTTTTGCGGTGCGTGTTCTTGGCGCTATCCAAGATGGCGGCACCGTGCTGAGCTCCATCAGACACAGGAGCTTTCAGCTTTTATGAGACCACTTCAGCCCTCACACATCGGAGGAAACAGTCATGCGCCTTCCCTTCAAGCTCCGGTGAGTCGCTGGCGCTATTTTCAGGCTCTGCTGATGCTTATACTTGTGCACAGCTGGCACTGATGGATATTCCTTAGTAACCGATCCTGCCTGCCATTTTGAAAGACAGAGGGTGCGTTTCCTCTCAGAACGTCGCACTTAGAGCGGTAGCACTCATTCTAATTGATTTGCTCTGGTTTTCAGAAACGAGATCAGCTGGGCCCCTACTGGCATTATAACGCTTACTGACTTTAAATGCTCTCTCAATAAATGTCAGCGCTTGTGATGTTCCTAGTTATATACCAACATGTTACTTCAATGCAGCGTTTCTTCAGCTGCCTTTTAAGCTATGTTCATGCCTATCACTTTTTGGTGAGAGTTCTTCCTAAATGCTCCTACCCTTCTCTGCATAGTTTTTTTTTTAAACCTTTTTTCATGTTTTTTCTGATCTCTGGCCCATTGACTTGTTTTTCTTGACGAATTGCCTTTTCCACAGGAACTAACTGGTATTTTTCTTCAACACGTTATGCTTTCATGATTATCTGAATCACAGTGCCCATCTCTCTGGTTTTCAATTTATTCACTGACACCTTAAGGGTATTTCACATTGTTGTCTCATGTGCTCATAGAAAGTCAGTGGCTTCCTGGAGTTTCCCCATTTTGTCTGGTCTTTTTAACATATATGGGGAAAATAAGAAACCTTAAACTTTCTGGTACTCACAGCAAAGTTATTTTCTCCGACTCAGATTCTAACCATAAAGACATTGATGATGCCACTCCTCGGAAATCCAAGTCTCCTTCAGGTACCATTCCCAAAACTTTCTCATTAAATAAGATTACGGCGGGGAAAATAAACGACCTAAAAAAGACCCTCCATCTCCAGCGAAATCTGCGCCGGCTTCTATGGATGTAATTCTTGAAGAAATTTGTGCATTGAAACCCTTCATAGAAGAGACTACTAAAACGTTGCAACATTTAGATGATAAATGGTCTTTTCTAGAATCACGAGTTTTAATGGTAGAACAAAAAACAGAAAGTACTCAACTGACGGCATCATGTATATCACATGTGGAGTCGGAAATCTCTCTACTTAAAAAGAGCGCTGAGGGCCTTGAACATTCGAACCGCATGAACAACCTGCACATACATGGTCTTCCTGAAAACATTGGGGGCTCTGATACGACTGTCTAATTTTAATCTTTTCTACCAAAACTTCTTGATTTCTCTACATCCAGCCCTTTCAATATACAATGGGCACAAAGGCTTGGAGTCTCTACAAAACCATGAGGAGTTATTTTGTACTTCTTGAAATACACTGATCTGTTACAAGTTATTTTGGCAGTCAAAGCTAAAAAACAAATTATTTGGGACGGGCATAGACTGTTTTTCTCTCAGAATGTAGCCAAAGTCACTGCAGATCATCAGAAACAATTCCTGGATATGCGTCCTCAGTTGAGAGCTATGAATGCTAGATTTGGTCAAATTCATCCTTGCTTGTTTAAGGTGACATACCAGGACAAAACGACCACTTATGAGGAGCCTGCTGCACTTAAAAGATTTATTCAACAACACAAGATATAGACACTTCAAGAATTACTTGAATATTATTTGTTGTTTTTTTGCTGGTTTTCTTGTTAATAATAATTATTAGTTTCTTTTTGCCTGAATGTTATGATGTTTTTGTTCCTCCATATATCAAGGTTTAACTTGGTATTGTCTCTTTCCTTATGATACAGGTGTATGTCTTCGTGTATTGTTGACGAAAGGTCCCACCTTTATATGATGTCTTCATTCAAGTCAAGGCTCCGCTGCCATCCTGTGGGGTTCAAGTGCTGTAGTCGTCATCTTTCGGTGTCACCACCCTCCCTCTTGTTCTGAGGGTATGTTTTTCAGTTGTCATTTGTATGACTTGCACTGTCTTTGTGTCTTCTGTTTTAATATGTTCTTACTGATGTTTCTTTCCATGGTTCAATCCTGTCCTTATTCCTTTCCTCTTTCTCTTTCTAGCACTCTTTTTTTCCCCCTTTCTTTCCTACTTCAGCAAAACAAATTCTCTCCAATATTTTGCTCATTCCAATGTTAATTGTGTTACTGTAGTATATTATTTGTTCATGCTATTGTTTCAGTATTTCATCCCGGGTTATTACATGGAATATTAAAGGGTTAGGTAACCCTATTAAACAGCAAAGGGTGTTATCCAACTTAGCTAAACTGAAAGCTGATGTTGCTTCACTTCAAGAATCACACCTTCCTGAATTAGAGGCTGCCAAGTTAAAAAGATGCTGAGTAGATGATGTATGTGCTTCTCCTGCTTTGTAGGAGAAGAATGGAATATTAATTCTTTGCCATAAAAAGTTACATGTCACAGTCGTTAACCAAGAGTCTGACCCTGAAGGTCGATAGATCACCGTAAAACTACATGTTGATAACATTCCTCTATTTTTAATGTATACAATCCAATTTCTGTTGATAATACTTTTTGGACCAAGCTTTCTGATAAATTGATCTTGTGTGATGACGAGTATATTATATTTGGTGGTGACTAGATAGAAATTTGACGGTCAAGTTTGTTCACACTAAAATACACTCACACTTCAAATCCACCATCAAGAGCAAGTCATTAGTTGATATTTGGAGGCTATGCCACCCGGATCTTTGGGAATATACTTTTTCTTCAGCCCGCACCACGCACAATCCCGCATAGACTATCTTTTTCTTAGTAAATGACTGACCCAACATGTCCTGCAGTCGGATATAGGATCAATTTTGATATCCAACCATGCCCCAGTATACACTGACCTGGACCTTATACCTTTTACACCACATGCAGGTAGATGGCATTTTAACAATTCATTACTTCTGGATATTAAATTCACATCGCAATTCAAAACTTTTGCTTCTGAATTCTCTCTTAAGAATACGCCGGACTCCTCATTTGTAATGATTTGGGATTCTATTAAGGTAAGGGGTTTCATAATAAATGTTTTTTCCCAAAAGAAAAAATCTATGGACACCCAATCAAACCAGCTACTTGATAAGATACAAAATTGAAGCACACCTATTATCACTCTAAAGATGAGATCTCCCTGCAACATCTTATTGATGCCAAACTTACCTTTAACCAAATAGCCATGAAAGCCACTTCTTCTTACCTACTTAAGAACAGTGCACGCTATTATGGAGGTCAAAATAGAATGGGGAAATTGCTTGCTAACTATCAAAAAATCAGAAAAGAAAGAACAAGAATAGAATTTTTGCAAGATAGCTCAGGGACTACTCTCTTTAAGGACAACAATATCTTAAATTAATTTGTTAATTTTTACACAAACTTGCATTTTCCAGAAACAAAACCATTACGATCAGGTCTGAGTGAACAGTTTCAATCCATTGCTTTTCCTTCTTCGCATCATATTGATTTTGATCCATTAGGGGACAGATATTTCACTCTCAGGAATCACACATGCTATCTCTATACTACGCAGAGGAAAAGCTCCTGGGCCTGATGGCTTTATTATTGAATTCTATAATCATTTTGCAAAGATTCTCCTTCCCAACCTTTTGCTTTGATTTAACTTATTCATCTCTAAGGGTGCGTCTCAGGGCTCCTTTCAGGACGCCATGATTTGCTTAATTCCAAAGGATAATAAAGACCCCTCACTGTGCAAGAATTATCATCCCATTCCTTAAGTTAATTTTGATTACAAGATTTTTGCAAAAAAAGTTTGATAAGATTTTGGCATTGCACATCAACCCTATTTACCTGACCTCATAGGCCCTGAGCAGTCTGGTTCTGTTAAGGGTTGATTGGCTTCCGACAATGTACGAGTCTTTTTCAATATTCTGAGCAAGGCCTCTACATTAGATCATCCTATTTTTGCTATTGCTTCGGACACAGAAAAATGTTTGCTAGGATTGGTTGGAAAGTTTGTTTCAGGCATTAAAATATATTGATTTCCCACCTCAATTGAAAGCTTTAATTTCCTTGTTATAAACAGGCCCTAAAGCTGCAATTTAAGTTAATGGTACGCTCTCAGACTATTTCCCTTTGTTCAGAGGAGTACGCCAAGGTTGCCCATTATCACTTCTTTTGTTTATTATTGCACGTGAACCCTTTTTAACCAAAATCCGACAGGATGCCTGTATGTCAGGTTTTCAATCTGTGTCTCACCAAATTAAGATGGCAGTTTATGCTGATGGCATTCTTCTATATTGTTCCAATCCTGTAGCTTCCCTTCCTCCTTTTCTTTAGCAAATTACCATTCTTTCGCCATTTATCAGGACATTGCCTCAACACTGATAAATGTGGAAGCTATCCAAGTGGTAGCTGTGGAGAGCAGCCTTCAGGCTTAGTCTTGAAGGTAGGTTAAGCAGCTTGCTTTACCAGAATGCAACCTTATAGTATTGGTTAAATGAAAGGAGAACCACACAGTAGTTATAAAAATATGTATTTATTAATATAACACACCTTACATACCTCAGAGTATCTGCTATACGCAGATAAATACAAAGCACACAATACTGTAGCACAGAAACAATCGTTAAGTAGCACTAATACACAGTGGGCTCCAGGGGGAGACCAAACATATACTAAAATAGTGGTATAAGAACCACAACTCGAGTCAAGACAGTGTCTAGAGGATGTAGAATCGCTGGGACCCCAAGGAACCACCGAAGGTGAGTAAGTAGGGACCCCACGGAGGACGGGTGCAGTGTGAGAACACGACCGCGTGCTCCGTACAATTCAATGGGAGAGTCGCGTTGCAGTTTTAAAGTTTAAGGACCCTTCCCAGTGGATTACGAAGAAACCCTTTAGAACATAGAAGGTTGGAGAGCCACCCCACCCGTGGATACTGAAGTACCAGAGTTACCTATCCCAGGGAAGCCGGGTGCTTAGGGTCGAAGTGGCGTCGGAAACCGCTGGCGTTCTCAATGGGAGCCTTCAAAGAAATGCCACTGCTGGAAAGAAGAAAAGTGTCCGGTGGAACCCACAGGTGGATTCTTGATGGAAGGGACCTGAAAGCAGAGGGGACAGAGTCTGGGTCACTCAGGAGTGACCAGGGGCTCGGTAGACGAATGCCCACCGATGTCGGGTGTTTCAGGTGTGAAGATGGAGACCTTGACTCTACAGCTGCAGGGACCAGGAGACGTTGAGGACGACCAGGAGCCGGATACGAGCTGACCCACGAAGGATGTCGAGTGCTGAGGGGTCGTGTGTCCGGCAGGAGCACCAACAAGCCTTGGCAGCGGCAACCCACGAAGAAGGTCAAAGAAGGTTACGGTCTGGCCCAGCAAGGACCAGGGGACTCACCACAGCAAGGGGAGTCAGGGCAGGCCTGGAGCAACCAGGGGAGCCCAAGAAAAGCAGTTTTGTCCCTCAAGTGGACCCTCAGGCCGAAAGCACAGGAGTCGCGAGGGGACCTCTAGCAGTTTCACAAAGTAACAGCTTGCAGGGCACAGCGTGCGAGGAGGCTGAAGTCCTTTGTACGAAATGAGCGCAGAGGTTGGGGCTATCGATAGCCCAATGCACTTAGTTGGGGGAACGCCAACAAGCGTATGCACTTGCAAAGGTACGCGGTGCACAGGGGTTCGGGTTATGTGGTCCCCATGAGGGATACTGGCCTCAAACTTGGTGAGAGGGCAGCTCGACCTCAAGGAACGTAGGAACCCTCCTCCTGTGTTGCTGGAGCCTTCGGAGTCCGCAGGAGCTCAGGATCAGCAGACCGGTCAGTTGAGTTACGGTGCCTGTGAATGCAGGGGAGTGACTCCTTCAACCTAAGGGAAAGAACTTCAGTTGTCCTTGATCCTCCACAGGTCCTGCACGGAGCCTGTATGGTGCACGGGCACAGACGATGCTTTGGACGGAGAGGGAGACTAAGTCGGACCCAGTCGTAGTCCAGCGAAGTCCAGAGTGTCCAGACGGTCGAAGGTCAGTGGTTTCTTGATCAGAATCTTGTCCACGTCGAATCTAGGGTCCTACAGCCAGGTAAGCCCTTAAGTACCCACGGGAGAGGGTTGGACAGATTCAGGGGACCCTCCCAGGGGAAGGTCAGGACAGTGGGGAGGTTACTCCCATGTCCTTTGTCCAGTTTCGCGCCAGAGCAGGAGCCAACGGCTCCCAGGACTGGTTTGAACTGGACTATGCACAGGGACACCAAATGTGCCCCTCGTGCAGACTTTCAGGCACTTTGGAAGTGCACCCACTCAGCCCCAATACACTAAATCCTGTCTGGGAGGTGGTCACACCTCCCTGCGACAGGATGCCTATTGTGCTGCCTTCCTCTGCTCAAGCTTGGCTCAGCAGCAGGAGGGCAGAAATGTGTCTCTGTTCGGCAGCAACCATTTTGTGCTGTCCGGGTCGAGAAGGCTGGTACCGGGAAGACCAGGGACCCCACGAAGCTCGCTTCTGAAGGGTGGAACCATACCTCCCACACCGGTTACCGGTGTAGAGGTATAATTCCAAGGTGTTTGACACAAAACAAGACATGGTTTGTTGCAGCCGTTTTCGAGATTGCATTTTACGCGAGCATATAATGCACCTCTACCTATATGTCTGGCTGCGTCACCGACAACCCGGGCGAATGGTCTCCGAAGGCTGTAGGGGTGCTCTGCTCATGCAGAGGCACCCTCTCACGTAAAACCCAGCACCCTGCCTTCAGGATTGTCAAGGCCTGCTATAGGGGTGACTTATAGGTTTTAAGTGTAGTGACCTATATCTAAAGTAAGTGGTGCAGGCACCATCTTACACAGGCTGCAATGGCAGGCCTGTAGTTCCATTTTGCATGGCCTCTCATGGGTGGCATAATACATGCTTCAGCCCATGGGAGGCCTCTGGGGTACCTATGCTCTGGGTACATGTGTACCATATACTAGGGACTGACAAGGGTACCCCAGTATCCAATCTGGAGTGTACCTAAGTACATGGCATAACATTTTAGGGAGAAAGCAGATAGACTGGGGTCCTGATTAGGAGGATACCAGTCAGACTAGTCAAAAACAGTGTAACATCAAGCAAAAATGGGGTAAACATAAGAAGCAGATCCTACTTTCCTACAGTAATAAACAACTTTTTGTTAACACAGGTTTTGCTTGGCAACCCTCCAAAATAATATCTGGGTTTGTGGTTTTCTCAGACAATTAAGGAAACTTTAAAATTGAATTTTGATCACATTACTAAAATAGTAAATGATAGCATCGCAAGATGGCACCCACTCTTTCTTTCCTGGTGGGGCAGAATTCACTCTATTAAAATGATGCTTATACCTTTGATACTGCCTGTTATTGCTATGATTCCTGTTCACATCCCTGGTTATTATTTTGAGAAAATAGACTTTCTCTTATCAAACTTTCTCTGGAAAATAAACCAACTTGCAAAACTGTATCCTTGTTAAAGAAAGATAAACCTAACGTAGGTCTTAAATTCTCAGATTTAAAAAAATACCATTACTTTTTCCCTTTGAAACAAGCTGCTCGATGGCTCTCCTTTGACCTCCC
The DNA here is from genome assembly GCA_963921515.1 of Calotriton arnoldi. Classification (NCBI taxonomy): domain Eukaryota; kingdom Metazoa; phylum Chordata; class Amphibia; order Caudata; family Salamandridae; genus Calotriton; species Calotriton arnoldi. The sequence continues at coordinate 290,120 of CAWUFW010013283.1, forward strand.
CTTGCATCCTCCCTTGTGGCAACAATTGAAGAAATCTCTTATTACCCAGGAAATCCTGGCCTTAACAACAAATATATCCCAGTCACGCTCTCCAACTATTTCACACTCCTGTAAACTTCTGATACTCCTTCTACCATGGTGTTACTCCTCAGTTACAACCTAGCCACAGCAACCCATTTGGCAGAATAAGTCACTAAAAATTAAAGAACGTTCTGTATACTAGAAGACTGGGCGAGCCAAGGATTTGTGTAGGATATTGCAACTTCTTACTATTGGTCAACTTTTGTCTTCTATGATCTTTGTACAAAATTCTGTTTGACATCTACCTCCAGAACACAGCATGAACTTTTATGTACCGCCTGTAATCAATATATTTCCACATTGCCATCTACACCATGCCTTCCCTCCATATCCACTACACTTTTTCCATTATGAAATAATAATCCATTAGCATCTACTATTTATAAAGCATTACAAATTACCTTGGCTAGAGCGAAATTAAAACTGAGCTAGCTTAGGAAAGGGATTTACTGGATTGTCGGCCCACTACTTTATGGGATAAGATATGGCTTAAGCTTCACAAAACTACGAGGGCTGCGAACACTGCACAGACCCTTTACTTTGTCTATCATCGTCTTATTTACCCCAGTGACCCTACAATCCTTTTCTCCAAGTGCAACCTCTGCTTGTTGGTCCTGTTCATGCTCTAATGCAGATTTAAAGCATGTTATTTGATTGCCCTACTAGTCATAAATGTTGGAAGCAGGTTTGGACACATATGAATACTTTTTTTTAATATTGCTATTCCCTTTTCCTTAATTAATAACTTTTTAGGTAGTTTGGCTCCTCAGTGGCCTCATGCTAATCCAAGCTATTACTTGATAGATTTATTGTTGGCTGTTACTTTTCAGTTAACTTCAAATTGGAAGCAAGCTCAGACTTTCAGGTCCTGGTGGAACGCCATTTGCTTTCATTACAGACTAGATACCAATGATATCCCTAGTATATCTCTAGCTAAAAAGAGGGATCTCTTATGGCTGCGTATTTATCCCATTCGCCTTACCTGTTAATAAAATTATTACTGTGTCAGATGCAGTAAGGAAACCACCTTGAATCTCACCCTATTGCCTTTGTAATGATATCAGAAGACGTATATGATTTCATAAACGTATGTGTATGATGTTTACTTTTTCTTCTTTTCATTATTGTTTTTCTCATTTATAAAATGCAGTTACATATTGTTTTCCTTCCCTCCTGCTTCTCCTGCCATTTTCCATAGCTATTTATACATGTATTTATATTTTCTTATGCTTATTAACAGGGTTGTGGAATTCCTATAGCCCGACTTAGCGCTTAGCACTTTAATGGCATTTACCTTGTAAATAGATGATCGGCCCCTTTGTCTCACATTCTTCTATCTGTTCACAGTGTTCCAACTAACACCCAAGTAACCACAGCCAAGTGCTGCTGTTTACAAGGCACCACATGAAAATGAGGTCAGGCATGCTGTGTGCTGCCGGCCAGCAATACTAATAGTAGCCCTGGTGTAAACTACATTTTCATAGTTGCATTTCCTACACCAGTTCCTTCTTGCTGCAACAGTTTTTCAGAAATCACAAAACACAGACCTGGTTTGGATTAGTGTCACTACATTGTGGTGTTTCTAAGATTGAGCAAGTATAATGAATTGAGCAACTCCTGTACTATCCTATAACTTTCACAAAATGTTGTAATTAGAGCTCATCACGACTGCGGAGAATCTGACTTCAGCATGGTTTGGGCCATTTCAGAAAAATACATGGCTGAAGGTTGTTATTCTGCTCTAGTCCAAACAATATTGTGCCAGCCATTCCTTAGATGTATCCCTGGAAAACTCTGTGGCATGGACAAAATGGCTGGTCCACTTTGAGACTGCATGCATTGTCATGGACAAATTAGGTTTGTTTCATAAATGGTAATATTTGCCTCAAAACAAAATATAAGTGGCTCTTCCTAAGCAGACGATTTGTGTCACCTAGAAGCCGTGGGTATACTGAAAATGAACCCACTCAAAATACACCCACGCAGTTGCTTGGTGTGAGGACCTCTTAAAGCAGTAATACTACCAGCTAAGTAATGCCCATTTGCATCGTTCCATAGGATGGAATGAACATTTTTCTTTTCTTCATACAGCCATAGTAGAACTATAAATGGATTTAGATAATTCCAATTGACACTCATGTGGGATCTCAACCCACTATAATCCATCAACTAATCCTAAAACCTCATTTCGTGGAACCCAACAGTTGTCCAGTAACATCTCTGGTAAAGCATGAAGAGGAAAATAATCCACCGTAGAAATAGTTAAAGAGTAAAAAAATAGACAGAACTAAGGGACAGAAAACCCCAAAGACATACTATTTCTCCAGCGTTGATCAATAAATTATGACCCAGATTACTGTTTTCTTTTTATTGAAATATTTTGAGCAATTTTACTTTCCATTGCAGATACACGCTTAATTTGCATTAGCCAAATTTAAAAATCTGATGCACTGGTGTTTTTCCTGTGAGTAAACTGGCTTCTGCCGTGACCATCCACATTGGATTACGAATACATTTTGGCGAAATTATAGCCTACTCAAACCAAACAAATTTCAAAGGGATTTAGATGGATTTCTTCTTTTAAACATTGCATAGAAATCCATTTGTCCTACATCTGAAGGTTGACAACAATCGCATGAATAAAACATGGATAAATAATAAGCATTGTATATCTTTTATTTAGGACAACAGTGTAATGAAATAGGGTATATTTTGGGAAGTTTCTTTTATGGTATAATAAACATGATGGAGCATTAAAGGATGTTACTTTCGAAACCTTGTACATGTAAAGGGCTTACAAAGAAAAGAAATAGCCATTGGTCATATCTGGTCTTTTACATCTGCCATCCCTAAAGCCCAGTGTTCAATTAAATCTTGCTACTAGGCCATTAATATCTGGCTTTAACATACAGTATAACTGGGACACTATATGGGAGCTATAGTCAGTGATATGAACTACTCCCCCCTCGAAAACAAAACTCTGTTTTCTGCTCTTAAGTGCTCACACTTCTTGAATTTTCCCGATTCATACATCGCCTGCCGTATGCACTGAATGTTTTTGAAGATAATGGATTAAGCCAAGATTTGCAATGGATAACTTGGGTTTTCCAAAGTGCAGTATGAGAATAAAATGTTAGATATCTCTTCAAATAAGTGTGAGACCCTGTATTATTTTACTTTTTCTTTTTTAGAACACATTCTGGATTGTTAATTTTTTTTTTAAATGCATCAGGTGAATTTCGTACGATACATAAGTTTAGATTGACACCTAAATTGTTTTGCTTCACATCTGTGTAGTGCCAATAAAATCATTTAGCATGTGGCTGAGCTGCCCAATAATATTGCTTCTTCAGCATCTTGAAATAGTTTACTTCGTGATATTCTGGAGGTTTTTTTTTGCCTAATAAAATTATCAACTGGTTTTCTACCTTTAAAAAAAATAATCTGGACTGTACATCAGTAGTTGGTAAAATAAAAAAATATATATTTTTGGTAAAATTACTCTTTTTAGAATTAATTCTGCTGACTATCAATAGCTGCAGATCTTAATCCTGCTCTAGCACTTTTTTAAATCTCTACACATTTATTAAAGTAGTTACTTACAGATGCCTACTACCCATCCTGGGTTACTGACCATGCCCTAATTACTCTGGAAATTGATCTCTAACTGCAAGCTCCTAAAAATAAGACATGGAGAATGGATATTTGTAGGTTTAAAATACCAGATGAAAAGGGAAATTTAATAGGTTACTTTCATGGATGTATGCCTCTAAATGAAAACTCTGTGACTTCGCCTTATACCCTGTGGGCAGCAAGAAAATCATATATTCGGAGCATGCTCATTCGTGATACTACGGCTGCTATAAAGAGGGCTCGATACACCAAACAAGCCCTAAAACCAGATATTGCCATCCTCACCCAACAGTACTGAGAGATGCCATCTGATACGAATTTCCGTGATTTGACATCCAAAAAATACAAATTTAATTCATTAGACAACCCAAGCAGAGAAAGCCCTTCATCGTCTTAAAAGCCATCACTCTGAACAGGTTGAAAAGGCAGGAAGACTCTTAGCTTTTCAGTTAAAACAGAGAGCTGCCAAGTCATCTATCTGAGCTATCTATGAACTAGAAGGTACATTATACACTAGACCTGCGAATATAACCAACAATTTACCTCCTTCTACAAACAACTACACAGCTCAGAGGCACCCATCATGCAGATGGCAGAATCTAAAATTTTCAGGGTTTGCCAATCCCCACACTAACCCATAACACAGAGCGGAGATAGATAAAGAAATATCAGTTGAAGAAGATGCTGCTGCTATTAAATTGCTTTCTATCGGAAAAGCAATGGGAGAGGATGGATTCCGGTAGAATTTTATAAAATCACGGCATCTGAAGTAACTCTATTATAGGTAAAACTATTTCCAACAGTCATGCTTGAAAGAGCAATGCCTACAGAATTTAACAAAGCATGCATTGCACTCATTCCCAAAGCAGGGAAGGATATACTTTGCTGTGAATATTTTAGACCTATTTTATTCATCAACAGTGACATTAAAATTCTAGCCACAATTCTGGCATTGACACTAAAGACAGTCAACTTAATGGTACGAGACGTAAGTAAGGTAGATTTCAAATCGCTCATCAAGGAATCATAAGCGTACTCTATCACAACTAATTTGTCTCTCAAGCAATGCAAAGGATGATCGTGTGGCCCTCTTTCTCAATCCAGAGAAGGTTTTTGATTGAGTGGAATGGTGCTACCTTTTCAGGACACTTGAAAGGATGAACCTGGGACCCAAGTTCATAGCCATGGTACATGGCTTATATAGCAATCCTTCTGCCCTTGTTAATTGTAATTGCTTTTTGTCTGACACTTTTATGATTGATAGAGGGACCCGACAGGGCTGTCCCCCCTCCCCTCTCCTATTTCTCTATGCCAATAAGCCCCTGGTGATTGCGATTCATCACACAAAAACCATTTCAGGTATTGTCACCCAGCCAGTGAACTTAAGTTTATGCTTAATGTTGAGGACATCCTTCTTACCCTGGAGAATCCAGTATCCTCCATCCTGCCTCTTGCGTACATCATTTCAGACTTCTATGCTTCTCAAGATCCCATAACAACTGGTCCAAAAATCAAGCTCTTCATTTGACTCCTCTCACGACTGCCTCTGCTTTTCATGGCTTGACCTTCTGTTGGAAATAATCCACTATGAAATATCTCAGCCTTCTCATGAGTCAAGATCTACAAACCATGGTCAAAGATAATGCTGAAATCCTGAACGATCAAATGGGTAAGGATTTTGAGATTTGGAGCAAGTTGCAACTCTCATTGGAGAGCTGGATACAGACTTTCAAGATGGTGACTACCTAACATTTTAATTATCTTTTAGGGATGTTGCCTATCATAGCACACAACAAAACACTTCACCTTATTGACCAGCATATCAAGATTTATATTTGGCAGGGCTCCATCGCTTGATTATCTATCATAAAGCTCCATGTGGTTACCACATCTGGTGGTCTCGCCATCCAAACATAAAAATGTATCATATGGAGCAGCATCTTTCCCAAATAAAATATAATTTACATTCTGCCTTGGATAGCCCGGCATGAGTCTTATTAGAAAATCATCAACAAGGGGATGTAAGAGGCACTTCGGTCCTCTACTTTAAACCGAACAAAACTATATCAGATTCTAACCCGATCCTGTACAGGACACATAGGATTTGGGTCACCTGCCACAAATTCCTGAAACATCCTTTTTGCATTTAAGATGCCTTTTGTGGAATAACTTGGAAATTCATATTTCTGGTAAACCCTTGTATTAGTCGCTGGATTTACTGGGGGATCCATAACTTACGTCAAGTACTAGTAAAGGGCGCAATGAAATCTTTTGAGACTTTACAAACAGAATTTTAGCTGAATCCATCTCAGTTCACGAACTATTGCCTCATGGGCAAACTTAACAATGCATCTTTTACACTGAATACCTCTACGGTTCATGAATATTTGGTTAAAATGGGGCACGTATAAGAAACTACTTTCAGGTCTATATAGAACCCAGACAAACATCCTCTACTCCAAACCAACTGTGGCCCTACTTTACAAGCTGTGGCAACCTCATCTTACTAAAGATAATTCTAATGAAGAAGGGAGGAAATGATACTTAGCTACGATAAGGGGATTTGGGAAGCCAAAATGAAGTTCAGCTTTTACAAAATTTTAAATAATTGGAACTGGTCCCCATATAAGTTTCATAGAGCTACATTAACACAAATAGCCCAATGTTGGAGATGTACTCATCAAAATGCTGATACAGCACATCTTTCTGTGGTCTTTTGTACATATGCAATCTTAATGGGGACAACTCTGGGGACAATTGCAATCCACCAGTGATCTTCCCATCCAACCTTCAATGGAAATTAGAATTCTTCATGATATGCAGAATATAGTCAGCACCACCAAACATATAAAACGGTAGATGGATATGGCACTAGGGGCTAGATGTACGACCATTTTGCATGTGCAAAATCGTTCGCAAAATGATTTGTGCATGCAAAAATGGCCGTACACAATGTACGAAAGGCACTCGCAGATGACAAAATAACGCTGCGAGAGAATACCGACTCGCAAAAAAAGCGACCGCTTTTTGCGTCCCCAAAATAGCGAATCGCAAATTGTGACTCGCAAAATCGCATGTACGGAGCAGTTTGCAAATTGCGACTATGCGCAAATAGGCCCATTTGCGCATGCAATTTACCACTAACCAGAAACAGGTGGTAACCAGGCCCAACCTATAAAAACAGCCCCAGAATGCATCAGAAACCTTTCCACAATGGTTGCCCTGTATGTGATAGCGAGGAGGAGGCGGATACTGGCTGCCCAGCAGAGAAGGAGGAGACAGGAGAGGATATTCAGAGTCAGGCTAACATTGTTGGATAAGACGGAGGAGATTTATGACCAGTACAGGCTGAGTAGCACTGTCATTCTAGACCTCATAGACACCTTGAAGCCACAACTTGAGAGCAGAACCCTGCGTAGTAATGCAATTCCCACACATGTGCAGGTGTTGTGCTCCCTCCACCTCTTGGCCACTAGTAGTTACCATGATGTAATTGCAGTGGCTGGTGGTGTGTCTCAGAGTGCGCTTTTGCATTTTTTCCATAATTTCCTAGACGCCACGCTATACCACATCCATCAACACATATATATGCCCAGAGATGATGAGGAACTAGATCAAACAAAACTCGATTTTTACAGATTAGCAAGGTTCCCGCAGGTCATAGGGTGCATAGATGGGACCCATGTGCCCATATGTCCCCCATCCCGCATAGAATACATCTTCCGTAACAGGAAAAGCACACATTCCCTCAACATCCAAGTTGTCTGTGACGCAAAAAACATTATCACAGACCTGGAAGCAAAATTCCCTGGAAGCACCCATGAGGCATACATTTTCAGACACAGTGGCATATACCAAAGGTTAGAAAGAGGTGACTGATGATGGATACCTCCTAGGCAATGATATTACCAGTCCCTAGATAAATGTTTTACCACTTGCATGTCTGTAAGCATATAATCTCACCATCATATATCTCACAACAGGTGACAGTGCGTATGCCCTGCGGCCATGGATCCTAACACCGTACCGGTCTCCCAAAAATATACATGAAAGGCAGTACAACACGGCACACAGGCGCACCAGGACAGTGATTGAGCGCACTTTTGGGATCATGAAATCGCACTTCAGGTGCCTACACAAGATTGGGGGAGCTCTGCAGTATGCACCAGAGACAGTCCGTAAAATCGTGGCAACATGTGCCATGCTGCACAACATGGCCTGCAGGGGTGGATTGCCCATGGAGGTGTCTGACACAGATTCGGAGGATGAGGACGCTGGACCACCTGCCCAACATCAAAGGGATGGTAGCGCTGCAGCAGAGGGGAGAAGGCGCAGGGACCAGATTGCCAACAACTATCTATTTTTAAAGGTACGTACACATTAGTTAGCCACTCGCCTGTACATAAGACAGAACAAATTGTGACTATCAATTGGTGCTTTATTGTGCAAGCATCCACAAACAAACTAAGGACAACCTGCCCATCAGAAAATGTAGGCAGTAACTCCGTTGTGGTTACATCACCACAACATAGAACGGATATGTGGAAAAAACATTGTGTAGTGACCCTACACAGATCATTTTTTGCCCCTCCGCCCACCCTGACCAGAGCTGCCACTTCCCAAACCAAGGTGCCGGCTGCTGCTACGGCGCATCACAGGTATCTCCGTAACTGAGACGCTACTGCGGCTTGACACCTCACTATCTGTGCCACCCATGGCACCTCCACCAACAATCAAATTTGTCTGCAGTGTTTCCACTGCTGCAGTGATCTTCTCCAGGCCATGAGCAACATCCCTGCTGTAGTGGCCCATCTCCACCTGGAGCCCCAGGGTGTGCTGGCTGTGTTGGCCTGTTGCATGAGCAAGCCTACAAAAGGCCCTGCTCAGAGTGTCCAATTTGTGGCCCCCTGATGCGTTCCATGCGCCTCAGCTGTGCCCTTTCCTCTGCCTATTCTTCGGCTAGGTCTGCAACTGTGTTTGTGAGGGCATCCAGTTTTGCTTCCAGCCGGGTCGGATTTTCTGTAAAGTTTGACAGTAATCATGCGGAAGCCCTCTGTCATCCTCACATTCCTTTGCCTCTGTGTCTTATGTTGGAGGCGCTGTATTTGCAACGTCACCCGATCCAGTGCTCCAGACAGGAGCTGACTGGCTGCTCCAGCAGAGGACAGACTTTGCATCCGCCGTAGGGACTGCTGGGTTGGTCGTGACATCCGCACCCTGGTGGCCAGAGAGCGTTGGGATGTTGGTGTCTGATGTGAGGCTGGTGTGACACTGGCTGTGGCCTGTGAAGTTGTTGGTGCCTCAGTTGCTGGGACTTCTGAAGAACTAGGCTCCCACATCCTGCCCTTCCTCCATCTGGTCCAGCTCCTGGCTACCCGCAGTGTCATCAGCACTGTGCTCTCCTCCCAGTGATGTGTCTATGTGCCAAAAGATGAAAGAAGAAAATAAAATATGCGAGTCATTGTTTCAGTGGTGTTGCAATGTTTATCAGCTCAAGTCATTCCTCAACTACACAGTATATATCACAGACTACATCTCCCATGATGCAACATTAGTGTTGTTTGTTTGGTGGAAATGGATGTTTGGTTGTGGATGATTAGTATGCATACACAGGACAGGCTTCAGTGGGTATTTACACATCACAAACACATTTCTCACTTACCAGGATTTGTTGCTGGCTGGGATGTGTCAAGGATTCCGAAGCCTACAACAGCCGCCAGCTCCAGGGTACCTTCCACCATGACTTCAGCTGCTGAAGGTTCAGATGAAGTGGATGGCCCCCCTCCGGTCCGTTGTGCCTCTTGCAGACGTGCTGCCACCCTCTCCTTGGCCCTGGGGCGCAGATCGTACCAGCGCTTTTTAATGTCATCAATGGACCTGTGTGCAACTCCAAGGGCATTTATGCACTGCTGCATATGACGCCAGATCTTACATTTGTCTGACTCTGGCACACAGTGTGAGGCACTCCCAAATAACTCGTCATGGTGGTTGCAGCATTCCTCAGTTAGGATGTCCAGCTCCTTTTCAGCAAACTTCAGCTTCCTCAGCCTCTCCTTGGCACCCTTCTTGCTGGCCTTGCTGCTCATGCTGTCAGTCATGCTCACACAGCAGTGTAGAACTGTGCTGCTGCACCTGGACATGTGCTTAGGATTTTGATCAGGAGTATCCTTGGACACCACTTCCTGTTTTGGGGCCCTTCAGCTCAACCAGGAAGTGTTTTCCATGTTTTTTCCAAACTCTTAATTTGTGAGTGCAATTTTGGGCTGTTTCTGCCGCACTCGCAATTTGCGTATGCAAAAATTGAATTTTAGCGGGGCGCTATTTGCTTGCCTTTTGCGACTCGCTAATAGAGAGGTGCCGAAATAGCGATGCGAGTCATTAGCCACTCGCAATCATGTGTTGTCTTCCGTTCGTGGGTACCAATTTGCGACTCGCTATTTGCAAGTCGCAATTTTCGACGGTCGTACATCTGGCCCTAGGAGTGGACAAGTTTTGTACTCTATGCCATTGGAAATCCACCAACCCACTGACAATAGTAGGGGGGCAAGATATAGCAACAGTCGCCTCATACAAAAGTGTAGTGTATTGGTTGAATGACCAGTTGGCTAAATTCAGAGAGATCTGGAGTGCTTACCTTTTTTGATATAATTTCATATTTTAAGGTTCTTGCAACTTGAATTGAACTACTGACTTGCATACTAGAACCTAATACTATGAAAGGATCTCATTTTGAATAATTTTGAAGAACTCTGGAAATTTTTGAAAACATTTGGGAAAGTTTTGAAAAATTCCAGAAACACTCTAAAGTTTGTATTCTTTTGCTCTAATACGACTCTAGGCAAGGCTTGGATTATGTCATGCACATTCAAAATTACAATACATATATCTTTAATGCGAACATATAGCGGTTTGTAACTTTAAATCTCTTGCTCAGTCAGAATACTACTGTTTATTGCCTGTTTATGTGCATATTGTGGTTATAATACATGATTGTTGAAATATATGACAAAATCTTAAAGATATTTAAACAAGAAAAAAGGGATACCCCAGCGCATGCATAACAAAGTTGTGTTTGCTCTATTTAAGAAAGAAAAGAATACACAAACATACAATTGAAACAAAGAATGTGTATTTGCATTTAAAATGAATGTTCTTGCACTTTCTGCACATCATCGTAGTTACAGGGGTCATATATATATATATATATATATATATATAAAATTAAAAGACTATAAAAGAAGACATGCTGGCGAAATACAATTTTTTAAGGGCATGCACTCCATTAAACAAATATAGAAAGAATAATTCACATCAGACAACTGTGATCTGTGGTGCTACATACATCTTCATCCTCAGTATCTTCCATTGCCTTGAAACCGCCCGTATGTAGGAACCACGCAGGCATTTACCACGCATGGCTTAACAATGTAGTCTGAACCACGAATGAGTCTTTACTACGCATTCCTTTACCACGCAAGTTGTTATAATTACTTGCCTTAGGGAAAACGCTGGACTTCGAATAGTATAATTTACTATTCCAACTCTAGTCTGCGCAACAGTAGGGAAAGTGTTGGACTTAAAGTCCAACATCAGCCCAACAACACTTTCCTTAAGGCAAGTTTTTGTAACGACTTGTGTGGTAAAGACTCATTCGTGGTTTGGATCGTGTTGTTAGGGCAATGTGTGATTCGAGCCGCGATGTAAAGGCAGCTGCCCCCTTGATACAGTTTCCAATGGAAGTTAAGGGTACCACTGGGGAAAAGCTCTAAAGTCAGTCAAGAAACTGACAATAGTACTAAGCAAAACCCTTAACTCACCTTAAATGACCACCGGTAAGCCAAAGCACGCAGCATGACACTATGCATTATTCAGAATGAGCTAAAGTATTTGTATAGCGCGGTGACATTTTGTTTTCAATTAAAATGTGTACTGTATTTTTATGGTGTAGTGTACACCCATTGTAGCCTTAACTTTTTTTGTCTTGTTTTTTTCAGTTAACAAATGTAGAATATCTAGTGCTTTATTACAACAAATAGTGTTGTACTTAAGCACTATAAATATCATGTGTGCCTTTTGGACAACGCTGTGACACCCAGAAAGATGACAAGGCAGAGATCCCCTGCTGAAATTCATATGAGTGCCCTTCAAGTTACACTTAGATTCATGCTTACAGACATAATAGTGCCACACATACCTATCTATGAAAATGTGTATCAAGTATGATGATCAAGAACATATTCTTCAAGTAACTAAATGTCACTGTGCAACACTTATTTTCGTTCTCTTTGTTAAATGTACTTTTACGGCACTGTATGTTACTATTGCCCTTGATGGACACGAAAAAGGGGACACTAAGAACTATGTTGCAGTTTCATACACATGTGGTTTTTACTGAGAATTCGAACTCCTACACATCTTGTTTCTGTAAAATCACTATTGGTCTCTTAATTGGAGCATGCTTATTTATTTATAGATTTTTTGCAGCATTTGAGATGGTTGCAGAATACATCTGCCATATTTCGTGGAAGCTGAAGGGATAAAAAAATAGACGCTTTGATTTAACCTTGCTGATTTCACATCTACCACACACTCTTTAATTGTTTTGTCCACCTGATACCCCAGTGATATCAGGTACAGGGCAGTAGAAAATTAAAGTGAAAGGATACGGGCACAGACAAGTCAATTGCTTTAAGGAATTAAAGACGGAGGTGACGATTTAATGACCCAGGAAAGCCAACTTGAAAAAGCAGTATTTACTCAACTTTCAAGATTTACAGAAGACAATTATGTTAGACCAAGAGTCTGACTTCAGACCAGGTAGAGACACAGATCCAGCCATTATATCCATGTGGGGTGACCTAAAACTCACAGTGGACATGAACAGAGTGGCCGTCTATTGATTGTGGATTTATGAGCTGCATTTGACACTGTCCACCACCGCAAACTACTTACTACAAAGACTCCATCATCTCAAAGTACATGAAAGTGCTCTAAAATGGATTGCTTGTTACCTTAGAGACAAACATAGTGTGGTTTAGCTATCATCTTTCACATCAGCTCCTCACATCTAAAACTATGGTGTCCCTCAAAGATCGTTCATTTCCCCTTTATTATTCAACATCTACCTACCCCCCTTACTGAACCTGAATAAATCATTCAACCTCACCTGTTACAACTGTGCTGATGACACCCAAATCATTCTAAAATTGGGTGGCCCAGAATACCTCTATAACACAAACCTTGATGACTTCCTTTGCGCCATAAACACATGCATGATGAATAACCACCTAAGGCTCAACACAGCAAAGACGGAACTCATGAGCTGTGGACAATGGCAAAAATACCAACCTACCTACTACCATATGGCACAAGGAACCAGAGGCCCATCCAACAACATCAGAAGAAGTCAGAAACCTAGGGGTAACCATGGATTCCAACCTATTCTTGATACCACATCAACAAGGTAATAAAGAATGCCTTTTAGACAATGAAAATACTGCACTGCATCTTTCCACACCTTGGATACCAAGAAAAACTATGAACCATCCTCACATTCATGATCTCCAAACTTGACTACGTCAACAGATTTTATCCTTGATACCACATCACCAATGTCACAAAGAGTGTCTTCTACACATTGAAAACACTGTGTTGCATCTTTCCATACCTTGGATATCAACAAAAACTACAAATCATTTCCACACTCGTAATCTCCAAGCTTGACAATGCCAGCAGCCTATACCTTGGTGCACCTATTTTCATCATAAGCAAAAGAAATCGAATCCAAAATGCTGTGGCATGACTCCTTCTCCGCCTTCACCTAACAAAAAGCGCATGACTCCAGTCTTGCAATCACTCCACTTGATAACTATAGCCAGAAAGGTAATGTCCAAGGCACTCTGCATTGTCCACATAGCATCCTAAGGAAAATGACCATTATACCCAGGGCCACTGGAATCATGTGCCAATGCAGCGTGAAGCAGCACATTTTGTGACAGAATTTCTACATTATTTTGTCTTTTTACTCTTGTTAACACTGTCTGGGCATAGGTTCCACCTAATTAGTAACAGTTTAACACTCAAATACACTGATAAACAATTCAAAGTTGACCAATTGACTTTGGCAAAGGGCCTTCCACTGCGTGGCAACAAGTGTTGCTACATTTTTATTAATTTTTTCATCTAGAAAATGTTTTTGGGCAAAATATGCAAATCATGCAGCAGATGATGAATTGCGTAGCAAAAGCAATAAATCCATAATTATGCCAAATAACTCAGTCACTGAGTTGCATAATTCTGACTATACCTACAACTTAAGTTCAAACAATATGAACAAAACTGGGCACTGCGCTCCAGGCTTGCACAACAGATCTTTTACCACCTCAGCATAAGAAATACATAGGAGGCACTGCTTTATCAGCATAAGCCACAAGCTCCTAAATTCATTACCAGCCAAGATTTGAAACACCATGGAGCATATACACTTCAGAAGACAGTTAAAAACATGGCTATTTCCAAGACACCTGCATTGTTCCACAACCCTGGGACAGAAACTGGAAAGATAATCTCACCTTCAAGGTCAGTCTACAGTTTACAGCCTACATATTGGGAACACCCCAACCAGCAAACAAATTTCTACATCCAGGTATGCTAAATAGGGCTGACATGGGTACACTATAGTAATGTCAATTCAAATCTAACCCTTTTGGCCCACACTAAAACTAATACCATAACACTCAGAAGGCAGCAGCCAACTATAACTTAATTCTCCTTCACTTACGAAAGATATAACTGCTACGGGTCTGGTCCATCACCCAGTGCTGTACCAACCAATAAACCTGCCATTACCAACTGAACAAGCATAGAATAACTGAACAGATGTGTCACATACAGCTAGCCAATCGGGGGACTCTAATCTAGTCCACTACTGTGGCCCCAAAGAGCTTCATATTATGGCTGCTTCTCACAATCTCACAATAACACTGAGATATGGAATTATAGCAACAAAGCCCATCCTAGCAGATCTCCCACCATTTATTTCTCTAACCATGTTTGCTCAGGACCAAAAACATTAAACAAAATATCAGATTGGACAACCCAGTGCAGTAACCATCTAAGTAGGCTTTGAGTAACGACATAAACGGATCTGCTGAGGTGCTGAATGCTGCCAGCTTACTGAAAACCATAAACTGCACATCTATCTCTCACACCTTTTTATCTAGCACACTGCTAAGCGCTGTATCCCAGACCATCCACATCTCGGTGGTCATCACGCACCATATGGAAACTCTTCCCTCAGAGGCAGACCTTTAAATGGAAATACAGAGGTGCTGGTACTCTCTATTTAGAGAACCTGTTCGCTTTTGAGAAGTGATGGTACTCTCCCATTAAATGCATTGCAGTAGACCTGAAAAATGCAGGTACTCACCATTGTAAATTTAAAAAAAGTGCTGGTACTCAGCACCGGAAAGTACCTGCCTATTTAAAGCACTGCACATAGGATCAAAGACAACAACCTTCCAACCACACACCCTACATGGCAAAGCCTGCTGCCCGTGTGGGCAAGTGCATCAGGACCCCACAGAGGAGTAGTAGGTACTATATAAGTACTACAACACAATACAATACAACTGACAATTATATACAGGCTATTCATAAAACATTTAAATGTATACTACACAACTACTTTTTGAGTACTACTAAGTTGTTAAAAGCAAAACAACAAAGTACTTCTTGGTCAACGAGCGCAAACTAGGGATTTCACACTTTATTTGCACCATCTATCCAGTCAGTTCCTATAGTCAGTAAGCATGTGGTGCTTGATAGAGACACTTTATAGGGTTGAACTTATATGTAAGCATGGGCGTAGGAAGCGTCGGGGATTTATCCCCCCACCCGCCCAGCCTTTGGAGTGGAGGGGGCACGGGGGACAAGTGTCAAGGGACAAGTGTCAGGGGACAAGGGGGAAGAAAAACTCTTGCGGGACGCGGGGGAAGAAAAACTCCTGCGCACTTCCACTGTTGACAGGGCCATTGGAGCGTTAAAATGCTACCAATGACAGCCCTGCTTTCGACCTGCTAACCTACCTTCAGTCAGTGTTGGATTTATTTGCCGGTGCCTGGGGACAAATTCCTGAGGCCAGATGTAGGCCGTTGTTTTTCAGGTTTTGGGCAGGCTCCCCATTTAGCACAAACTTTTAGCCGGCCATTGTCATTCTCCATAGAATGACAATGATCAGCCAGAGTAGGCACAGCATGTGGTGCGTCTCCTCTTATCCTGGGCCAAGGGCACAGCAGGGAGGCATCTGCCACTGCTTCTGAGTAGGACAGTTCACACCCTCCTGGCAAAGGGAAGTGCTAGGGGCTATACGAGTTCTTCTTTGATCAGGAGATGCATCTTTTTATGTGACTCACCTCAAATACAGAAATTCAGGGGAAAGCAAACCTGCTCCTTACATGTTTACTGCAGGTTTGCCACTTAACGGAAGTGCATTGCCAACAGATGTCCTGAGCAATGTGTTTGCTGTGCCTTAATGTTACTGCAGTCTAGCCTTTCAATTACTTTAGTGTAACACAAGGCCCCCAAGAAAGCATTTTGGATTTATCAAACAGATAAAATGTTTGATCATGCACTCCATTTTGGGTGAAAAAAAGGTGCTTTCAAACCAAACAGGTGAAACTGAACGTTTTTATGTCCTGCAATTTAATAGTTAAGAAATCACCCTGATTTAAGTGCTTTCTGTTGTGGTGTTGACAGGGCCAAATTGGAAATCTGGCAGTGCTAGAAGGGCTGGTCCAACAGGTCAGTGTTTGGCTGTTTTTTTGGCTGTTTTATGGTCTGGTGGGTCGATTTTTACCCTTGATTTCCCTGATATTACCACAAAAATTACTTGCAGCAAGCGCATATGCATGCGGTCTGCGGTACCCAGGGCCACTGGAATTATACGATTGTGCAGCCACAGCATTTTTCGAATAATTATGCATTTGCCACAAAATCCATCATTTATTGCACAATCTGCAGATTTTAATGAAAAAAGTGGCTTGTAGCTCAAACGGTTCAAAAGTTACTAAAAACGCAGAGGCACATGTTGCCGCAGGGGGAGGCCCTTTGCAAAAATTGACTAGTCACCTTTCTGTTGCATATTGCTGTGTATGGATAGTAAACTGGTACTAATGAGGCACAACCAATGCTCAGACAGTGTTAACAAGTGTAACAATATCAAAATAATGAAATACTATTACAAAATGTGCCGCATTCCGCTGCGTAATTTACTTTTTCTTGCCACATAATTTACTGAACTCTGCTACTTAATTTGGCCCTTCCCTGCTGCATAATTCCAGTGGCCCTGGTCACACCTTGCAAAACACCTATGCAGTGTCTTTACAAGTGCAGTTCTGCCCGGATTTGCAAACGTGGGCCACTTTTTTAGGTACCTGATTCGCTACTTGGGCCACTTTTAATTTGGTGCCCGGGTCTGTTTTCTGTCCCAGCCTCTAGTACTTATGACTACCTTGCGGGTCACACAATGAGGCTGCTGTCATGAAGGTAAACCCCCCACCCCCCTTTGCCAAAGAAGCAGTGATAGAATTTGAATCCTGAGTACAAAGTGGAGGCAGGGTCATTGATGTGACTACAAAGGACTGCCCCCCTATTTTGGCAGAACCAGAGAAAACCAGAAACTTTCTACCCTAAACCTTCCCTGGGCCTCCCATTGCACTTCAGCAGCCCCAGCAAGGAACATACATTTCCTATCTTTACATGCCCAGGCCTAGCCCCACTGCTTATCAGCTACCTTTGAAGGAAACAAGCAGATGGGCCAAAACAACCTCACTATTTTCTAACACACACCATAGTGGCATTAAATACTGCCTTTCCTTTCCTGCCTGCTCCACTTCATCATGCACAGACCTGACTACCCCACTCGATTTGTAACAGACTTCTGAGCAACATGAGGTGCTGCGTTCTCTGATTTCCCCAGTCTGTGAGAAAAAAAAGACCATAGAAAGGAGAAGGTATAGCTGTTTCAAGGCTCGCAGGTCCAGGTAAAGCTCAGACACATTTTTTGAGGGGTCTCTCTCTACCCCTGTTGCCTCTGTGCTTTCAGCCATATTTAGTACGTTTTGTTTAGTATCCAACAAGTCTTTTCAACCACTTCAGAGAACTTTGATAAAATAAATTTGGAAAATCAATGTGCAGTCAGACGAGTCAGATGTATTCTTCTGGCCATAAATCCAGTTCAGGGAGCTACTTGCTTCTCAAAATACATTCTGGTGTATTTTATCTAAAGGAGAGGATGTGGCATATCCAGAGATAACTTTTTTTGTGTTGTATTTCTTTATTCTATATTCAAGCATTATAACATAAAGCACGAAGTAGGGCTGTACATGTGCTGTTCAGGGTTACATACACATTATCCGTACAACTCTGGGATATACCACCAAACAGTTGACCCAATGGTGCTACTTATAGCCAACCCCTACGCAAACTATTAACGAGGGTAATGAAAAAATAAAATAACGAGGTTAGGGGGGGGAGATGGAGTCGGGAGAATATGTATGTGCCTGCACTATTACACTGTCCCGTCCCCTTCACCACCAGGCTGGATGAGAACTGCTTTCCTACCTCGGCCCACGTTACACCTCCCCTATCCCCCCCCAGAATGTTTGTAGATGGCGATGTGGTATCTCGTTTGTGCCTCTGTCTCTCTGGGAGGGCCGGGCCGAGGAGCCTATTCGAGGGGGTGCATGCTAGGGGAGGCGGCGACAAGCCCCAGCAAAGCAAGGTTGCACACTTTTTCAGTGGATGTCCCGTCACGCACACGTACAGGGAACATCGAACGCGTATTGGGCGGAGTGAAATTAAAGATCGGTATTATTATGTGGCCGATTGTTTGATGATTTTATGGACTTGAAGTGTGGAGCATAAAGACATTTCCTAATGGAATGACGACAGAAAAGAGAGACCGATCACGGTGGTGAGCTTTCACTTTGAATTTTTCGATGGTTGGTTCCGTTATTGCATCACGAGGAAGATATAGTCAAAGAATAAAATAGAGTGACTCAACCAAAGAAAACGCCTCATTGTATAAATATCCACGAGTTGGACAAATTCATCTGAATAGTTTGCCCTGAAGAAGTCCTGTGAAATAGGGACGAAACGCGTAGGCTGTATACGATTTGTGTAAAGACGTTTTTTGATTACACACTTGCAACGCATGAATAAAAAGAAAAAGAACTTATGAAAAAACTCTCCTCCGTTCATTTGATAATTTTCATGTTGTCCCATATATTACATTGATCGGGTGTTTATGATTCTTATGTAACTCAACAAGGAGAACTGTTGCTTCATGTAACTTAACGGACTTTATTATATTTGGAATAATAAGTTAGGACGATACGTTGTTTGTGTGCTCCTCCATCTTGAGAATTTGTTGTATAAAATTGGGTTTTTGTAACGGTTGACCCCGGAAGTGAGCACGCTGTAGAAAGAATAGGGTTGCCAGAGTGCAGGCAATTTCAGACCACAACCGTTTTTGCTCTTTTTCGTATATAACTTAATCTTCCTGTACCTAAAAAACATGAACATGATCTTGTGTAATGTAACTGGTACTCATGAGTAGATCTCCAATGACTTTGGGTCAAGTTCCCGTTATATACGACTGCAAAATTAAAAAGAGTCCTGTCCTTACTTATGAATCGCTTCCAGACATGTACTCACAACGTAATAGAACAGACGATTACAGGGGTTAATATAATACCAACCCTGTAGCACTCATGCTATGAACCCTGGAAGGATGGAAAGCAGATCCTGCAGAGATTCAAACCATGACCTCCAGGATGCCTTTGGCAGCAGATGTCTTGACTTTTTGGGCTACTGTACATTAGGCTATGTTTGAAAAAAACGCAGCTGAACTTAGTATAAAAAACTGCTTATTTTAATATTACTATTTCACATCAAAACTCTGTGATTGTAAAGGTTTATCGGAGCCAGCGACGTGAAGACCTAGAGCAATTTTTAATGGGTCCCCGAGGCTGACGCTGTAAACCCTCCCCCACCTGAAATGTAGTGTCTCCTACGCCCCTGTACGTAAGTACATGTATTACCTGGCCAGTGTGCGTGATCTTCTCGCCACTGGAGGTGATCTGGGCCCCATATAACCGGCGAGACTCCGAGAGGCTTACAAGTTGAGAAATGGATGGGAGGGATTTTAGGGCAATGACTACGCGCAAAGCGGGGCGCAAAACCGCAGACATTGTAACTCACGTCCTCTCAAGGCCAGATAGGTGACTTGAATAGCAGTGGGAAAAGAGTAAAGGGAGTAACGCTGCATGCGCATGTGCGAAAAGCCGGGTAACCACTATGCGAAAAATAACATTGAAGACCCAATTGCAACTGAAGCAACTTCCCATACTATGTACGGTAGTCCGTTCAGAGCGCCGTAGTTTCTGTATGAAAGCAATACTAATCTTTAGATTTTGACGTTTAAATAATAAACAAACGCCAATATATTTCAATGTTACTTCAAAATACGAAAACAATTTTAGTAAGTTTTGGAGTTTGATAAATGTAGTTTTGCCTAATAATCGTTTCTGAACTTGTGGTGTTTCATTTTTTTTCATGTTGCCTTTTGATTTGCTTGTAGCCCGTGGAAACAACATAGATAAGGGGCCGCCATGACATGGCGACTCATTTACCAATATTTGAGATATAGCCGTCTGTTTGCATGTGTATGTCTTTCTTTTATGTTTTTTCAAGGGTTATACTTACACGCAGCCCGCTCTAAGAACTAGACCGCGTTAATTCTTTTGAATTTCATGGCGGCCATGTTGGTTGCCTGATGCAGCGATACATACGCCTCTGGGTAAAAGTGTCTGTGATCGAGACGGAATACGTGAACACATTTGTGCAGAAGAGAAAGCCCCAGTCTAATTTTCAGGCAGAACCCGTGAAAAGGAAAGGTTGACCTGCTTCGGCAGAGGTGAGTTGAAATTCCGATGCAGATATCTGCTTTCTCGGAGGTCACTTGAAAACGAAAGGGACATCAGAGGGTATTAGCTGTCGGGCCTTTTAGTTCATCGGTGTGTTTTGCTTTGCAGTCTGTGACGTTCTTGAAAGGGATATTAGTGTTTTTCATCTTAAAATGATATGTACCATTTGGTTTATGCTGAGTAATATTGTATCAATTGTTGGGAAAGAGGACTCCTGTACACTCATGCTTTTAGAGGTGGTAATTTTTAAAGTTTGAAAAGGAACAGGCTTTCAGATGTTTTTTGGACTGCACCGGGGCGGGAAGGGGGTCGGGAACTGAACTTCCATTTATGGCCTTTGACCCCTTTTGTATCCCTCTGACGGGACTGCTTTGGGCCTTACACTTTTCCCATGGACCCTTTCACTTGTGATCCTGCGCTATAATCCCCACTCCCCGTGCCTGGCTGCTCTTTAGCTCCTGAAACCTGTGCTGCTCCCCACCGCTTGGAGCATCCCTCCTTCTCATCCTCGGGACCATGCACTGCCTCCACACCTGCCCTGTTTAACCTTTCGTCATCCAAAGTTTCCCTGCTTCTCTAACCCCTGTGTTGGATTATGTTATATTGTGGCATTTGTATACCGCTTACTACCAGTATGTGGGTCCCTGAAGCGCTTTACTAAATTGGCAGCAAGCTACGTCATGTAGGATGTGTAGTTGGAAGGGTGTTTTCTTTGTTTTGTGATCCTATGTGGAATGTGTTTCCATGTAGTGCATAATGACCACCAAATTGCGGTTAACTTGTTATGGAATGAAGGGCCAGATGTACGACCCACCAAATTGCATCGCATTTGCGACTCGCAAATTGGGATGCACAACAGTTCCCTCAGACACTGTTTGCGATTCCTACTGGGTCGCAAATTGCATGCCTCATTCATATTAATGAGGCAGGCGCAATTTGCGACCCCATTAGGAATGGATAGCACTCGCAGGGATGGTGGCCTGCTGGGGTCAGCAAACCACCATATCTGTACTTGTTTTCGGTTTCATTTTTTTAAGGGCAGGCAGTGAGTGGTCCCAGGGACCACTGCCTGCTCTTAAAAAATATTTTCTCACATACTCACAAAGGGGAAGGGGTCCCCTGGGGACCTCCTTTCCGTTTGCGAGTGGTTTACCACCTATTTGAAGTAGGTGGTAAACTGCGAGTGTTTTGCGGCCGCAATTGCGGTCGCAAAACAATAGTACATGGCATGGAGACTCGCTATTAGGAAGGGACGCCACTTCCCTAATAGCATTTGTACATGCAATTATCCTTTTTTGCAGTCGCTAACGGTAGAATCTCCCGTTTGCGGCTGCAAAAAAGGGCCGTACTTCTGGCCCGAAGTGCGTAGCTGGTGGTGGATAATGAGGTGTGACAGACAGATGTGCAGTTTATGGTTTTTAGAATGCTGGCAGCTTTAACACCTGCAGGTCCATTTATGGTTTTTCTTATTATTATAGTCTGCTTAGCTGGTTACTACACTGGGATGTTAAAAAGAAGTGCAACACAGGTAGGTTGCTAACTAGCTTTTTTCAGTCCGTTCTCTGCAGCTCCCCGGCAGCAACTGCCGATCTCACCACGTTCCATGCAGGGAACACTCACGAGCAGGAAACCGCCACGAGCGGAACGCTCTAGATCCCAACAAACCCATCTTCCTTCATTCAGGGAGTGTGACCAGAATGGGCACCCATCTTCTCACTGACATACACAGCTTTGGACTCTGGTACCACAGAGAGAGCACATTTATTCCAGGTTTTCCCATTCTCCAACAACTCCACATGGTCTTTCACCTCCTTCACTCTCACTGGAGCTGAGAGCCGAGAAACCCCCTTGCGAACAAAGCCTGGTTTCTTGGTCCTCACTCAATCATTAACACAAACGGGAAACCCTGACATAATCGGTTTCATACTTTGACTGAACCTCTGCCCTGACGTCAGCCACTCTGCCCATTTTACACTGATCAACCACCTTCCTGGACATCCAGTCCTTGTTTAACTTGGAACCCGCAACCCTTCCACTGAGTAGGGTGAAAGGAGACACGCCAGTGCTATTGTGGGGAGTGGTCCTTACCGCCCATAACATGGTGGGAAACGCCACCCTCCAGTGCAACCCATTGACCCAGGCTAATTGTAACTGGTCTTTGATAACCCGGTTCATGCGTTCAACGAGACC
Source organism: Calotriton arnoldi (assembly GCA_963921515.1). NCBI lineage: Eukaryota > Metazoa > Chordata > Amphibia > Caudata > Salamandridae > Calotriton > Calotriton arnoldi. The sequence continues at coordinate 313,012 of CAWUFW010013283.1, forward strand.
ATTGCTGCGAGGGTGGTAGAGGGAAGTGAGAATGTGCTTAATGACATGTTCCCTGAGAAAATCCTGCATTTCCATGGACACCAACTGGGTGCTGTTGTCGGTCACTAACTCCTCAGTAAATCCCTCACGAAGAAACACATCCTTCAAAAAATTGATGATGGTTGCGGAATTGACACTGTCCACGAACCTCACTTCAGGCCATTTGGACATGTAGTGAATTAAAACCAAAGCATACTTGGTAGAATTTCCAGTGACCCCAAAAGGCCCAGCAACATCAAAAGCCAGTTTGCACCAAGGCAGGTTCTTTACAGCAATGGGATCAATGGGAGAGGGATAAGTCACCTGAGTTTTGTCGCTAAGAACACACGCACAGTAGTCCCGGACATAATGTTCAATGGACCTGTCCAGGCCCGGCCACCAGAAGTCTTCCCTAACTCTGCGCTTCATGGCACGAATGCCAAGGTGACCTTTGTGAGCCAGATCCAAAATCTTCTTGCGCATGCACACTGGAACTACCAATAAGCCCCCCCTTCGCAAAATCCCATCGACTAAGGACAACTCCTTACCAACTCTTTTGAATGGAATCAATTCAGGTCCAAATCCTTATTATTGGGCCAACCATGAGCCACAAAATCAGCCACCCGTTTGATTTCAACATCTTCGGACACAGCCTGCAACCATTCAAGCTCAGAAAGTGCACCCTTAACAGTATCCATGACAGTACCAACGGCACACACTATATCCAGATCGTCGGTTGTAGTATCGCTGACACTCTCCGTGAGGGGTAAACTGGATAAACAATCGGCAACATGATTTTTCACTCCCGCTACATACTCTAGGCGATAATTAAATTAGTGCAATCTGTACTGCCACTTAGTTATGCGTGGAGTGGCCCTACCGCCACCTTTAGTAGTGAAAAGATACACCAAGGGCTTATGATCAGTTCTAAGAACAAATTCATTGTCCCATAAGAAGTTCCGGAAGTACTGCACACCCCACCACAGAGCCAGGGCCTCTTTCTCAATAGTAGAATACGTGTTTTCCGCCCCGAAGAGTTCTGGAGGCAAATGCTATGGTCTCCTCACGCCCATCACATCTCTTCTGCATGAGAACAGCTCCCAACCCAACATTACTGACATTGGTAGTGACAATGCACAAATCATTGATATTGCACAATTTGGGGGGTCGTGCTTGCACAATTTCTTTCTTAAGGAGCTTGAAATAATTATCACACATCAGTCCACACATACCTGGCATTTTTCTTGAGAAGTTCCTGCAAACACGCTGTTTTTTCTGAAAAGTTACATACAAATTTGGCATAATACTCCACTACCCCTAGAAAGGAGCGAAGTTGGTCCTTGTTTACGGGTTCAGGTGCGTTCTGAATGGCATTAAAAATCTTTATCTTGGGTTCCACTCCATTACCGGAAAAGTGGTGACCAAGGTAATCCACCCCCTCCTGAAAAAACTTGCATTTGTCCTTCCGTTGGGTCAACCCACTTGACCTAACAATCTGCAAAACCTGCTTGACCCTGCTGTTATGTTCAAATTCAGTTTTGCCATGAATGAGGACGTCGTCTTGGAAAAGCACGACTCCGACAGTGTTCTTAAATAAATTCTCCATAAGGCGCTGGAACACTGCCAAAGCCGATGCCAGACCAAACGCCATTCGTATGTAACGAAACGTCCCTTCGGGTGTTACGAAAGAAGTGAGGTATCTGGAGTCCTTGCTCAATTCGACCTGGTGGTAAGCTGAGGAAATGTCAAACGAGGAGACATACCTGGCACCATCCAAGGGTGCCAGCATTTCATTGATGTTGGGCAGAGGTTGGCGATCCACCCAGATGTTAGTTGAGATTGTGCAAATCCACACACATCCTAAGGGACTTCTCCACCTTGCGTGCCAAAACAATGAGAGCCCACCACTCGGACCCTTCAATGGGCTCAGTTACACCCATGGCACACAAACATTCAAGCTCTTGCTTAAGTTCATTGCACAGGCTCAACAGTACCTTGCGCACCTTATGTGTAGCTACCTTTGCACCTTCCTTGAGGATGAAGCGGTGCTGAATATCTTTAAGTTTCCCTAAGTTATCACTAAAGACCTCAGAATACTTTTGCATCCATTCATCACCAGACAAACGTCCAACAGTGACTGCATGAAAAGGGATAACCGATGGGGAAGTGCTGTAAAACTGTTTCGCCTAACGTCTTGACAAAAGCATGTCAGGATGATTGGGATCAAGAATGGTCCCGAGTTCCCCCTGCTCCTCCTACCCGAACAAATTTGCTCTGTCCTTCACAATGTACACAGTTCCAGATGCAAAGTCCCCCCTGAATTCTAAATTGGCCTCAAATTTGCCAAGGACTTCGACCCTTTTACCAACGTAAGCAAAGATTCTTATGCTGGACTGGTGCAATTGGATGCCATCCAACCCATCAAAGTCTTTGGCATTGATAAGGGTGAACGGGGAACCAAAATCCGCTAAAAAGCTTACATTCTTGCCATTCACACAGATTACACAAACTGGAGATTTTCTTTTCCGTAATCCAGCCATGGAAGCTGTCTCAACGACCCCCTCTGACTGCATAGGTGAAGAAGACAACATAAGTAAGACATTGTTCTCACTTTCCTCCCCAGAATCAACAAAGTCCTCTTCAATGGTTTTAACAGTCTGCATAGTGCCTCTGTGCAACCCGGTAGCTTTGCATACACGCGCAAAATGCCCTTTTTTGCCACATTTGAAACAAGTCTGATTCAAGGCAAAACTAAACTTGGCATTCCCTAGATGCGATTTGCTCCCACATCGGAAGCATGAGGGTTCAGTTTTCTCCTTTTTGGATTTAGATAAACCAGGTACAGGTGCTAGATTACGCGCAAAACTTACATTGGTCCCCTTGGCGGGTTTGACAATATGTTTCGCACTAAGCTGCTTGACTTCGCCAGATTGCACAGTTCCACTCATTTCCTTCATGCAAAACTGAGAATGTTCAATGCTCCTAGCTAGAGTGAGTGCAGCCTCAAGGTCTGGGTCCTCATATGATAGCAGTTTTTCCTCAATCTTCCTGTTGCATGTGTGTTCTATCAGCTGATCATGAATAATCTCATCTCTAAATTCCCTATAATTGCAAGAGACAGCAAGGGTTCTGATTGCAGCGACAAAATCGCCAATGGACTCGCCAGGAATCTGGGCACGTTGTAAAAACTTGTGGCTTTCTAGCACTATATTTTTCTTAGGGTTAAACCTTTTGTCCAGAGTTTTGATAACAGAAGCATAGTCATCAACTATTAGGGAATCTCCATCATCACCACCACTAACATGGGTTCTTACTAGTTCTAAGGGTAATGTTTTCAAGATGTTTCTACCTTCGGAGCCTAAACTATAATTCAACAACGCTTTTTTTTTTCTTTGAGATAAGTGTCGCCACCGATGGCAATGTGTCCTTTCACTGTTGCCAGTTGAGTGGAGGAGTGCCAGGTGATTGCAAAAAGGGTGGTGGTGCTAATACGCGATCCATTGAGTAGCCGTGCGTGGGTGAGTTGCTGCCCCAACACGACGCAGGTTAAACAAGTAACAAAGTCAGATGTTGCAGTACATGTGCATGACACTAATATGCACACACACACACACACAGAGGAACATGTTGTGCAAGAATACCCCCAGAAATAATCAGCATTAATACAGAAAATAATACCAAGGGTGTGCAAAATTACTACTGAGAAACATACGCGTTAGAAAGAAATTTGTGTGCACGTCACCGATGTGCAAGATGCCCCCCAGGAACATTAGCGTGAAGATAAAAAAAGTCTAGGAGGTGTGCACATCACCGAAGTGCAAAATTATGATTAACATGCACACGTGATATGAGGAAATGGTGTGTGCACCACGGATGAGAAATAAATTGGCCCCAGGTAAATGCACAGCACAAAATAGCACAAAAGAAATTACAGTAAAGGTGTGCGCATCACCATGTGCGCAGCGCTGTGACAAGGGAACTAGGAAACAGGTGACGGAAGGGTCAGGACTGCCGTTTCCTGTGGGCAACGGTGATTACGCTGGAAGCGGTTGCCTCGCTGAGTGCACTTGCGAGGCAACCAAACTCGACGGCTTCTAGTGATGTCTTGACGTGGAGCTGCTCCGTTCACTGTGGCCTTTCGAGACACGTCACAACGGGACTCAGCAGGCACATTCGTCAAGGTTGCTCCGCCCGCAGCAGGCACGTCATGATCTGGAGCTCCAAAGACACGACTCCGACGGGCCTTCCGACGTCTAATGATAGCTGACAACCACTGACACAAGTTGGAAATACCGGAGCAGGACTTCTGACACTTGTGGCAAGTCGGATCCCACAACACCGCAGCAGGGTCTCGGAACGATGTGAAGGGACCTCCGTGTCAATCTGGAACTCCAGCCACAACCAGAAGGAGACGACCAGAGGCAGCGCCAGGAATTCACAGTAGGGGAGACACGTCATGATCTGGAGCTCCAAAGACACGACTCCGACGGGCCTTCCGACGTCTAATGATAGCTGACAACCACTGACACAAGTTGGAAATACCGGAGCAGGACTTCTGACACTTGTGGCAAGTCGGATCCCACAACACCGCAGCAGGGTCTCGGAACGATGTGAAGGGACCTCCGTGTCAATCTGGAACTCCAGCCACAACCAGAAGGAAACGACCAGAGGCAGCGCCATGAATTCACAGTAGGGGAGACTGGGGACCGGACAACTCGTCGCCACTAAAAAGAAGTGCAACACAGGTAAGTTGCTAACTTGCTTTATTCAGTCCATCCTCCGCAGCTCCCCGGCAGCAACTGCCGACCTCCCCACATTCCATGTTCCACGCAGGGAACACCCACGAGCAGAGAACAGCCACGAGCGGAACACTCTAGATCACAACAGATGTCTAGTCTGAAATTTTGTTTTTAGTTGGGGTCCTGAGCTGGCATGGTTGGAGATAGAGAGAAGGCGATAGATCTGCTGTGATGGGCATTGTTACTGTCATCACGTAGCCAAGTGTCATTTTGAGATGCAAAGAAGCTGTCATAGGTTATAGATATTTGAAACCTGCAGTGTTGGGATAGATTAAAGTCATCCAATGGACAAGCTATTGTCACAGATTTCTTCGGTTGTTCCATGCCTCTTCATTTGGTGATGGCTGGTTTATTGGCTTTACAGTGCTGGTGATATGCTTCCCCTTAGTAGATATGTCTCATGTGAATGTAAGAGGTGTAAGTTACAATTGGCTGTCAACCACCGAGTGTTATTATTATTAGTGTGGGTCAGAAATGTTATATGTGAAATTTCATAACTATATAATACCCAGGTGAACCATAGGTTGGGCCTTCTTAGCTTACCTGCATATCAAAAGTAGTTTTCTTATTGGGTTGGTTCCAATTTGTGGTTTGTAAGCTGAAGATTGAGCTTGAAGTTGTGACTATTGCCAGAGACCAAATTTGGGCTCTCCAACATGGTTCAGCTCCTTCACATACACCCACCTACAAATTTCACCATGGAGACTTTCAAGGGCTTTCAATGGACGTTTTCCACAGTTTCTGAATTCGAGCTTCAGAAAGGAAAACATTTAAACACCATAAACATTTAGAATTTTGGCATTAGTCAATGATGAGAGGTCTGGAAAGTTTAAAACCTTTATTTTATCATAAGGTTAGTTTCTAATTATCTTTATTACGTTTAGTAGATAACAAGGGTTAGAAGTCAGTATTTAAAGGCACAGTGTTCCGTAAAGAAACACGATAAACTAACTAAGAGACCTATTCTAATAAGGAACCTATGAAGAGTTCCATTTGGAAAATAGCAAATTAGAGGAATGAACTTCTCATAAAGAGTTTGTATGAAAGTAGGGTCTGCTTTCATGGGTACCCCCACTTTTTGCTGGTGTCAGTATATATATATTTTTTACTAGTCTGGCTGGAATCCTGCTAATCAGGACCCCAGCCACTGTGCTTCCTCCCTAAATTTTTCATGGTAAGTATTTTGGAACCTCCACAATTGGCTACTAGTGTACCCATGTAAGTACCTAGTATATGGTACTAAGGTACCCAAAGCATAGGTACACCAGTGGGCTCCCATGGACTGCAGCATGTATTATGCCACCCATGATAGACCACTCAAACTGTGACTACAGGCATGCCATTGCAGCCTGTGTAAGCTGGTGCAAGCACCACTTACGACAGATATAGGTTTCCGTATATCTGGGGTCACTACACTTAAAACCTATGTCACCCCTAAGGCAGGCCTTTCAATCCTGAAGGCAGGGTGCTGGGTTATAAGTGTGAGGGTGCCCTGCATGAGCAGGACACCCCCTACAAACCCCGGAAGTCGATTCTCCAGGCTTTGTAAGTGCAGTCAGCCATTTTGATAGATATAGTGGCCATGTCATTACACGATGGCTAACTATATAGTGGCTTTGCCAAACCTGGGCATGTTTGGTATCAAACATGTTGGAGTCATACCCCAGCACCGTTACCGGTGTTGGAGGTATGATTCCATGCACTGGGGGGCTCCTCTGGGAAATTCCCAGTAACAGTATTCCAGGGTCTGACAGCAAGCTAGTGCTGCTGCCAACTCCAGACATGATTCTGCCCTCCTGCTGCTGAGCTGAGCTCGAGCAGGGAAAGGTAGAACAATAGGTTTCCTGTCACAGGGAGGTGTGACTACCTCCCAGACAGGACTTAGTGTATCGGGCTGATGTGGGAGGGTGGGAGGGGGAGGCTTGTCAGCACCACCAGACGGCTTTAAAGTGCACATTTGGTGCCCTCGCATGCTCCGGTTTGAACCAGTTCAGGGAGCCCTTGGCTCCCGCTCTGGCGCGAAACTGGACAAAAAACAAGGGAGTATCCTCCCCTCTGTCCTGCCCCTCCTCTGGGAGGGACCCCTGAGTCATCCTAACCCCTTTCCTAGAGTATAAAAGGGCTTACCTGTGAGTGGGCCCTCAGATTCGTCGTGGGACTAGACTCAAGCCTGAAACCACATCACCCTTCGACCGTCTGGACACTTGGACTTCGCCTGGAACAGAGACTGCATCAAGGAAGACTCCTGCTGCTCCTGGTCTTGCTGTTCTACAAGTCGTCTGTGCTTCATCCAGGATCTTCAACAGACCTGTGGGCATCAAGGACACCCAATGTAATCTCCCTTGGAGTGAATGAGTCACTCCCCTGCATCTGCAGGCACTGCAACAAAGCTGACTGGTCTGCTGCTCCTGACGTCCCACGGACTTCGAAAGGCTCAGGTAGTTCTGCAACTCTCTTGAGGCCCGACCTGTCCTCTCTGCAATTTTGAGGCCAGTATCCCTTGTCTGAACCGCTAGGACCGAACCCCTGTGCACCGCGTCGACTTGCCGTTGCCAAGGCTTGTTGGCTCTGCACTCTAGAGATCTTCGGGCTAAGAGAAGCTCCAGCCTCTCTTCCTGCCAAGATCTTCGTCCTCACTGCATCCTCTGCACTGTGGGCTTTCATCTTTGGTGTGCTGCTCGAGGTCCTCTTGCGACTCCTTTGCCTTTGGCCTGTGGTCCGCTCGAGGGTCTACTCCTGCTTGCTCGGGGCCTGCTCTGACTCTCCTGTACTTGGTGAGTCCCTTGGACCTTGCTGGTCCCAACGTTGCTCCTTTATCATTTACCATGTTGTTGCTGCTGCCAAGGCCTGTTGGTGCTCCTGCCGGACACCGACCCCCCCCTGGTTCTCGACTTCCGACGTGAGACATCTCGTGAATGGCTCCTGGTCTTCCACAGCATCGCCTGGTCCTCACAGCAGAAGCCACAAAGTCTCCGTCATCACTCCTGCATCTTCCGTCATCGGTGGTCATTGCTCTTCCATGCCTCCTAGTCACCTCCGAGCGGTATAGACTCTGTCTCCTCTGCTTGCACGTTCTTCTCTTAATGAATCCACCGGACTCTTGCACAATCTTCGCCAGCGGCATCTTTACTGAAGTCCTCCATTGTGGTCTACAGCGGTTTCAGACTTCACTTGGCACCCGGCTTCCCTGGTGTAGGTATCCTGGTTCCTGCGATATCCATGGGTGGGGTAACTCTCCAACCTTCTGTCTTCACGGGGTTTCTTCAGGGTCCACTGGGAAGGGTCCTTCTTCTTTAAAAACGGCAACCACGACTTTCCTATTGTCTTGTATTGAGTATGCGGCTGTGTTCCTACTCTGCACACAGCCTCCGTGGGGTTCCTGGGTACTTACCTAGGGTGGTCCCTTGTGTCCCCAGCTCTTCTGAGTCTCCTGGCCCAAGTCCTGACTTCGGTTCACATTCCACTTTCTTAGTATATGGTTTAGTCTCCCCCTGGAGACCACTGTGTATTGTGCTTACTTACCTGTTTCCAATTGAAGTATTGTGTGTATTTGTGTTGATATCTCCGGGTAGGAGATATACCAATGTGTTAGTGAGTGTTGTATAATAAATAGACATATTTTTATAAATACACTGTATGGTACTTTTACATTTAACCTACACTACATGATTAGATTTCGAAAACAAGGTGCTTAACACTTCTTCTGGACTAAGTCTGAAGGCTTCTCTCCACAGCTCCCACTTAGAGAGCTTTCTATGGTTGTCTAAGACCACTAAAATCACCATAAGGGTTGTCTGGATTAGTGCAAGGTGCTTCACCTAAATAAGTGTGCACCATGTACTAAGCCAGCCTCCTACAGAGTTGTTCTGGAAACTCAGCCGAGTTCCCTACAGTTGCAATACAAACTGTATTTAGGAAAGCGATCTGTGCAGTAGCATTGATCATCAAATTTATAAAAGCATATCACCTCAAGAATATTTAAAAGGAAATCAACTCTCCGTAAAGAAGAGTCTCAAGACAAAGGAGAAATCCAGCAGCAGGACCACCGGATGGACAAAGGAATAAAGAAGTGTGTCTCTCTAACTAGCTAGGAACACTCATTATTATAGCTTTGTCATACAAATAAAAAACTTGATTGCGTCTCCACTTGATGTCCAATCAGAACTGTTCACAAGGTGGTGTCATCAGTCATACGACGCATCTTCTTCCAATTCCCACAGTCTGCAGCATTGTTGTCAGAGTTGATACAGTTTACTAACATAATTGTTACATGAGGGTAGGTTCTCATGAAAACCCTCTGCGCTCTACACTTGTTGCATAGACAAAGGCTAGTCAGTAATGTTGAAGCAAATATCAAGTTATTTGGATGCAACATTTATAAAGTCTTATGTCTCTATTCATTCTGTACAGATTTAATTAGTTTATTATATTCTAGTGAAATGATCTAATATGGGGTAAGGAACTAATTGAACATGATAGTATAGTCCGCACATTTCTAGAGATGACATCAATGGGAGGTAGTCACACAGAATTTTTACTATGAGCAAAGATTGAGAGGAAAGCTTTTGGGCCTAGTCACTGCACAAGCTAAAGTATAGTTATTTAGTGCAAAATTTTGAAAAACATGCATTTATTAATGAAACATTTCCAATGACAGCTTCAACTTCTATATTGACATAATGAGATATAGCTTCGGTGTTTTTATTTGTGAGTTTTTCTAAAGCAAGCATTTCATTAACATTTTAAATGCGTTCTAAAATGCAATTCTAAAATAGTAAATAAGTAGTTTTTCTAAATATATAGTCATTTCTCCCCCTATCTTTCCAAGTTCTGTTGCTGTGATGTAGGGTGGTGTAGTTATCATGACAATAGCCATGTTTTCAATTGTCTTATGAAGTGTATATGCTTCTTATTCTTCAGATGCTGGCAGTTAGTGATTTCCAGAGCTTGGTGGCTTGTACTGAGAAAGCAGTGCCTCCAACAGCAAAGTGAGCCACTGCTCACACATTGAACTCTTTGCTCCCCTCTCTCTTCAGTACCACAGTGCTATAGCACATTTTTTTTCTCCCTCCTGAAAGTATAAATCAATTTGGCCTTGTAAAGTGAAAAGGTATTCACCAGCTACCCTAACATAGAACAAAGGTACAAAATGGGCAGTATCAGTGCAAGCCTCACTGTTAGACATGTCGGCCTTAGGGTGGTCTTCCCTTGAACCTTTTGCTTTACTCCTTTATTTTTCTGGCTAATCTCGTTTTTGTTGGGCTTAGGACTCTGAGCACATTATCACTGCTAACTAGTGCTAAAGTGCATGTGCTCTCTCCTTTAAACATAGTGAGATTGGTTTACACCCAATTGGCACATATAATTTACTTGTAAGTCCTTAGTAAAGTGGTACTACATGTACTCTGGGCCTGTAAATTAAATGCTGCGAGTGGGCCTCCAGCATTGATTGTGCCACCCACTCAAGTAGCCTTTTAAATATGTCTCAGGCCTGCCATTGCACCCTCTGTGTGTGCAGTTTAAACTGCCATTTCAACCTTGCAATATAAACCTTTTGCAAGGCCTAAACTTTCGTTTTTAATACATGAATGTCACCCTTAGGGTAGGCCCTACACAGCCCAGAGGGCAGGGTGCAGTGTATTTAAAAAGTTGGGCATGTACTTTTAGCTTTTACATATCCTGGTAGTGAAAAGCTGTTAATTTCGTTTTTCACTACTGCAAGGCCTACCTCTTCCATAGGATAACATTGGGTTTTACTTGTTGCATTTAATAAGTGATAACTTTAAATTGGGAGCAGGTAGGAATGTCGAGTTTGATATCTAAAGAATTGTAATTTAAAGTCCTCTTCAATGGTAGATTTTGAAAATGGCACTTTTAAAAAGTTTACAAAAAAGTGATAGATGGAATGCTTGAATTAATCTCAGCTGCTGGTAATTACTAAGGCAGTCCATCGTTATTTTGCACACCATGCCAACTCAGTTTGCACCCAGCTATGTGTAAATCATTCTTCACCATGCTCCAATTGGAACAGTCTAGCCCGAACTGCCAAGCCAGGTCCTCCTTGAACCGAAGCACAAGCAACCCAGGGCTGCTTTCACCATAGTTATGGGCTCTTCAGCTGGGTACAGTTTGTTTTCAGTGACGCAGTATGCACGGGGACCACGTCAGTCCCACTGAATCTTGCCAATGTGTCCAGCTGCTGTGTGCCGACACTGGGGCACTTTCAGGTGGGTTTACGTGCTTTCAGCTCACTGCACCATGCTTAGCTGCAATCACCAGAAGGGCAACACAGGAAGAATAAATGGTTCACTCTACCTGGAAGTTATATAACCGTTTGATAACTATGCTAGCCCTCATTTTTACAGCACACAATAAAAAGTGAACCTTTTAGACAATAATAATTATTTATTACTACCAAACCAATTTTATCAACCTAAATAACAGTGAGTTAAAACATGCAAGGATTCAAAATTGTGCCTTGCAGGCTGCATGCCTGTTTGTAATTGGCACCAAAGGGACTGGAAGTTTTACGCCTTTAGAAGGGATTAGGTGCCTCCATATTTTATGTCTTGGAGAACTGATCGGGAGGACTGGACCCTGATATAAGATTTTATTAGAAGTTTGAGGCGAGTACTCTAGTGAAATACGGAGTGGCCCAATTAGGAATTGAAGTTCTATTGAAAAATCTAGAACTGAGGTTCTATTAAAAGATATAGGAAAATTTGGAAATTATTTTAGGCTATAAAGGACCCAGATAAAATAACTCAAATAATAATTGCAGAACTGAAATGTTCTTAGACATGCCATAGCTTTGTGACATTTGGGACCTGATCTCAAAACAAATACAAACCTGTGAGGAGGTTTAAATCCTGTGTGTACAGTACTGTCCTATGAAAGATGTGAAAGTTTTCTACACCCTGGAAAGGAAGAATGTATTTGTTACCCATTTAATTTAAGAAGTAAAATAAAGATTATATGGAAATTCACTATCAGTTTTATTATCTTTGCGCCCTGACTGAAGATGGTGGCGTAGACCAGTTAACCCACCGAAATGGAGCATCAATAGATATATGTGTAATATTTGCGTTGAAAATTTGATTTAAACATTTCATGTACGTATGTTGTTGATACATTTGTATTGTATGGGGCTTTATTGTGCATAAAGGATATAGATCATTTTTGTTTTTAACAGCATGCAAATAATGTAAAAGACGATTTTTTAAATATAGTGGATGTTTAAATAAGTAAGAATGTATTCTTTTAAACAACAAACATAAAGCATCATATTTAAGCATGTTGTGCTTGTAGTGTGTATTAAGAGGTACCTGCGGTGGGCATGTATATAATACTGTTTTCGATTGTAGAGTGGGAGGGGAATTATGTTGAATGTGGCTTATAAACTCTATCCATTTCTCTAGCTGGGGGGTTTACTCTCCTTTTGTGAGGTGCATTTCTAAGATGACTACATAAAGTTCTCTACGGTCATTTCTCACTTTAGGAAAATTAAAACAAATTAGCCCGAAGTAAATGTATATTATTTTCCTTCCATAGAAGCAACAACCATGGCCTCCGTTTTACTGAGGAATGCAGTTGTGGCAGTCAGAAATCCATTGTCGCTCTTGAGGAGGTGTGCTGCAGTTTCTTCCTCATTCGCTCACTTATCTGCTATTCCACTGAAGGCAAACCAGTCAACTGCTACTTGTTCGCGGCTACCCCACCCAAGTCACCCGTTTCTTTCCGGTACCCTGCTTCCTTTGGTGTATCCAGCTGCAGGGATGAAGGTCAAGTCTGCTATAAAGAAGCGCTGCAAAGATTGTTTCATTGTTCGAAGAGGTGGAAAATTGCATGTGATCTGTAAAACCCATCCAAGACATAAGCAGCGTCAGTTATAATTTTGACTTTCAATTTTCTTTGCACATTTAAAATAATATTTCCATGAAGCAAAATGTAATCTGTGGATCATGAGTTATTCTTAATAGAAGAAATAAACTTTGTTAATAAAAACATTTTATCTGGGTACGTCCTTGTGTGAACCCAAACTTAGTTATTTCACTAAATCAACTTTCTCTCTATAAATTCTGTTAAGTATTGTCTATTAGGAAAAACAAGAACTTTTTTTTAATAAATGTTTTTTACAGACATAAATGTGGCATTGCGATCATAATGTTCTGTGCTGCATTGCACATTATTTTAGATACATTGCCATTTCCAGTTTCTACATCTTCTGCACAAATGGCAAAAAGAAACCTTTCAACAATAACAATCCAAATGGGATACATGTGTTTTCTTTCTACAACCAGGGTGTTCTATAAAGCAGGCTGTTCCAAAATAAGTTGCAGATGGCAGGGACACCCTCTGAAGGTGTGGTCGTATTGACAACTAGATTGTTGAAACGCTTCTCCCCTCTCACTTCACATCAAGGATCAACTAAAGCAAATAGCAGTCACTATTCTGTTTAATCTCGTTTATACTCTATTGTTAGTCATGCACCTTTTTTTCATGAACATCATCTTTGGTTGTTGTTTATCATGGAATTCCATTTTTTCCAGTTCTGCAAGAAACGTGGTCTGTGTGTGCAGGTTGTGTGTATTTCCCTTACTTCACTCTAGTTAATACTGACTTTTCAACTTCTGCCCATTTCTGAGAGAGCCCTTTTGTTAGTCCTTGGGCTTTATTACATTTCCAGTGCATTGCTGTTGTGTGTTTTCCTAACGTGCCAAATTTAAACATTTTACATTTATATTTCTCTTCCATCAAAAACCTGGTTGTGTAGATTATTTTGGTGGTACACAAAGTTGCAGATGTAGTAATCATAGTTGAAGTTGCAACAGGATTGGTTGTTTAAGATGTTACTTGCCCAATGTCTGGATCAGTACTTGATGATGGATATAAAGCTGAAACACGGCAGACTCATCAGTCCTTGGAGTGGGACCAATGATTTCAACTTGGCTGTGTTCTTTTTGGGGCAACTCCAGAATAGGAAGAGGATATATGGGACTAATCTGGAGGCTCTTTCGTATTGGCGGCAGGCTGCTGAAAACAGCCACGCAGTGCTTCTTGATGTGACTCATTAATACCTCCCTGTATTTATTCACAAGAGGCAGTGGTGGCAGGATTACTGTGTGTGTCTTCTATCCCAAGAACTGGAACAGGTGGCCTATAGGATGGTTCAAATACTTGGTTGTAAGAGATTTGGTCCTGAACTATCTCTCCCGCTTTTGTTAGCCAACTATCAACAGCAGCTTCTCTTTAGTGTGGGAGTCAGGATTTCATATTTGAGACTTTTTCTCCCACTTCTTGGATACTCTGCAACAAATTCTATCGTGAGACGGTCAGATGAATCAAATTTAAAAAACGCCATCTTTCCAGGGATACCAACATCAGGTACATACATCGTAATTCAAAAAACACAAGATGATGGACGGAATGCTGCACATTGGCAAACATTCACCCCCAGTCACAGATCTGGGTTTAATCCATCGTTATTTTGCTTCACTCACGCCACCCCAGTTCAGACATAGCCATATGCAAATCAGTCTTGACCCTGTGCCTCATGGAACAGTCCAGACCGAACTGCCTAGCTATGTCTTCCTGGATCGGAATCAAGCATACTAGGACCGGTTTCAGGCTATCAGCCTTCATCAGCCAGGATAGCTTGACTCCAGTGGCGTAGTGAGCACGGGACCCACGTCTGGGCATACCCTTCCCACTTAGTGCGAAATGCAAAACACACAAGATGATGGACGGAATGCTTCACATTGGCAAACATTCACCCCCAGTCACAGATCTAGGTTTAATCCATCGTTATTTTGCTTCACCACGCCACCCCAGTTCAGACATAGCCATATGCAAATCAGTCTTGACCCTGTGCCTCATGGGAACAGTCCAGACCGAACTGCCAAGCTATGTCTTCCTGGACCGAATCAAGCATCCTAGGACCGGTTTTAGGCTATCAGCCTTCATCAGCCAGGATAGCTTGACTCCAGTGGCGTAGTGAGCACTGGGACCCACGTCTGGGCATACCCTTCCACTTAGGGCTGAAATGCAAAACACACAAGATGATGGACGGAATGCTGCACATTGGCAAACATTCACTCCCAGTCACAGATATGGGTTTAATCCATCGTTATTTTGCTTCACCACGCCACCCCAGTTCAGACATAGCCATATGCAAATCAGTCTTGACCCTGTGCCTCATGGGAACAGTCCAGACCGAACTGCCAAGCTATGTCTTCCCTGGACCGGAATCAAGCATCCTAGGACCGGTTTCAGGCTATCAGCCTTCATCAGCCAGGATAGCTTGACTCCAGTGGCGTAGTGAGCACGGGACCCACGTCTGGGCATACCCTTCCCACTTGTGTGTTTTGCATTTCGCCCTAAGTGGGAAGGGTATGCCCAGACGTGGGTCCCGTGCTCACTACGCCACTGGAGTCAAGCTATTCTGGCTGATGAAGGTTGATAGCCTGAAACCGGTCCTAGGATGCTTGATTCCGGTCCAGGGAAGACATGGCTTGGCAGTTCGGTCTGGACTGTTCCCATGAGGCACAGGGTCAAGACTGATTTGCATATGGCTTTGTCTGAACTGGGGTGGCGTGGTGAAGCAAAATAACGATGGATTAAACCCAGATCTGTGACTGGGGGTGAATGTTTGCCAATGTGCAGCATTCCGTCCATCATCTTGTGTGTTTTGCATTTCGCCCTAAGTGTGAAGGGTATGCCCAGACGTGGGTCCCGTGCTCACTACGCCACTGGAGTCAAGCTATCCTGGCTGATAAAGGCTGATAGCCTGAAACCGGTCCTAGGATGCTTGATTCCGGTCCAGGGAAGACCTGGCTTGGCAGTTCGGTCTGGACTGTTCCCATGAGGCACAGGGTCAAGACTGATTTGCATATGGCTTTGTCTGAACTGGGGTGGCGTGGTGAAGCAAAATAACGATGGATTAAACCCAGATCTGTGACTGGGGTGAATGTTTGCCAATGTGCAGCATTCCGTCCATCATCTTGTGTGTTTTGCATTTCGCCCTAAGTGGGAAGGGTATGCCCAGACGTGGGTCCCGTGCTCACTACGCCACTGGAGTCAAGCTATCCTGGCTGATGAAGGCTGATAGCCTGAAACCGGTCCTAGGATGCTTGATTCGGTCCAGGAAGACATGGCTTGGCAGTTCGGTCTGGACTGTTCCCATGAGGCACAGGGTCAAGACTGATTTGCATATGGCTTTGTCTGAACTGGGGTGGCGTGGTGAAGCAAAATAACGATGGATTAAACCCAGATCTGTGACTGGGGGTGAATGTTTGCCAATGTGCAGCATTCCGTCCATCATCTTGTGTGTTTTACATACATCGGAATTGCCAAACAGCATCTTGTACTGAGTTGGGCCACCGAATGTTTCTCTAGGCAAGTTATTGAGTGCACTATGCACCTTGTAAAAGGTTATGGAACCAAGATAATCCTGAATCCAAAACCCCTGTAGTCAAGGCTTGCTTTAACATAACAATGGCTCATTCAACCACACTATTAAATTCCAATCACTGTACTCTATGCCACTGCCTATAATTGCTATCTCCACCTTTTGTATCCATCCTGAGGGCAGCCAGGGCCATATTTGTAAAAACATAAGTAAAGGGGCCCTCGTCAGGAGGCCACTGCTGGTTGCAACATCTATTGCCCCTGACAGTGCTGCAGATGACAGTACAAATACAACACAACATATCAGAGTCTACTCCTCACTTCATGAGTTCCCCAGGAAGCTGAAGACTTGGCTGTTCAGATTACTCAGAGTTCACTCGCCTAACCACCTGCTTAAGCACCTAGATATCCTCATGGATGATTAGTGTGCTATAGAAATAACATAAGAGATGGAATGGATGCACGAACAGTTGGCCTACCCCATGAGCAGATATAGCATCCATAATCAACTTAGTAGAGAAAGTTGGACCATTGTCTGAATGAAATGTATGAGCTGCTCCCATTACTACTACGTGCGTCTTGTCTTCTATGACTTCTCAAGCAGAGGCAGTCTTTTTTGGTAACGACCAAATGAATTGGGAGCAGGAATCAACTGTAGTTAATATATATTTATATTGATTGATGACAATAGGCCAACAAGGTTGAGTAATACAGCCCCAAAGGGTTTATCAGACATCATAACCGGAGTAGGTGTAGAAGTAGTATGATTCATTTATTGACAAACATTACATTGCTGTACATAAATGTTTGCCTTTTGTGGTAAATATGGCCACCAGTTTCATTGCTGTAGCTTTGAAACAGTAGTATTAATGTCAGTATGAGCCGAAGCCAGACCTTCACGAGATGCCTCAATCTGCTTTTTTTATTTATTCATTTTTGTTCTATTGGAAAGATGTCAAGCCATTTCATTAAAGAAATTACAAAAGAGCAGTATAAGTATCTAAAAACATCTTATAATATGTATCATAAATATTGCACCATATGTCATACATAGGTTAAAATCTTCAAGTGACCTGAGATGTCCCAGTTAGATCGAATCTAGCACTCACATTAGGTAGATGCTTGTCCCCATCCCCAGGTATAAATACCATCGGGATGTTGTCTTTGTCAAGGCTGTAGGAATACTTGGAATGGAAACCATCGGAGGACTGTTTCGTGTTGCTTGTTTTGCCACATTTATGTCTGTATTGATCTTCATTTGTGATCAAGTCTCAGCAGTAACTTTAAAGGTTTGTACCACTGTCTTTTCAGCTAAATCAGACCCGCAGTTCCCTTTAGAGTGAAT
The DNA here is from genome assembly GCA_963921515.1 of Calotriton arnoldi. NCBI lineage: Eukaryota > Metazoa > Chordata > Amphibia > Caudata > Salamandridae > Calotriton > Calotriton arnoldi. Next base: position 330,580 of record CAWUFW010013283.1, read on the forward strand.
CTGTCACTTTTATGAGCCATATGTTGTACATAGACCAGGGTTAGCTTACCCTGAAGAGCAGCCACCTTTCTCCAGAGGTGTTTTGCTTTTTTCAATTTAACTTTTGAATCTGTGAACCCATTCAGACACCAATGTGGTAAGTCTACATTGTAAACTTTTACATAGAATGCCTAATCCAACATTATTAGTGTGAGAACCTACTGGTCCGCTTTCAGAGGGCAAGTAGGAGGGCACTGAATTAAGATATCTGTGCAGTGGAATCACCTAAAATTTAGTGTGTGTGTACAACACATTGAAGTCATCGTCTTCAAAAATATGTTGCACTGCTGCAGAAGCTTCTGAGTATTTTTGCTGAGTTCCAATTAGAGGTTGCACAGAGGCGTCTATATCAAAATACCCTCTTATAGTCATGTGGGGGTAATATCTGTGGAGTCTGCTGTATTGCTTTCTGACACTGTAGGAATTCCTGTGTCTTAAGTGTAGTATTTTACTCACATTTTACATCATTTGAATTGTCAGGACTAATGCCACCCAGTGTTGATGTAGTGCATGCACATTAGGAAAACTTGCTTGAGTAGCCGCCTTGACTGTAGGTATATGGAAAACTACATATTATCTACTGGCGGTCGCCAGTAGATAGTTATAGTTAGGACCTATTTTCCATAGGAAATCCGCGACATTCTATTTGAAATAACTCTTGCGTCGGTTGACGAATCTTCGCGAAATTTTCAAACTTTATGGCCCGCTCCGGTCCGCTCCTACCCTGAAAGTCTCAGGGTGATTCGTCAAGCGGGGGCCGAGAAAAAAGGGGGGTCCCAAAACGTGTTTTCCCCATTCATTTTCCCATAGGAAACTTTATGCAAGGCTACAGCCCGAACTGCTGAACGGAATTACACCAAATTTGGCAAAGAGGTAGTTCTTGGTTCAAAAAGTACCCTTTTTGTTAAATGGTGTAAATCCGTTCAGTAGTTGCTGAGAAAATCAAAAGTAAAAACACATATATATCTGGGCGGAGCCTAACCACACATGTCATCGTGAGATCTGATTGGCTGTCAGCACTTCATCCTGGAATTGCTGGCAGCCATCTTGGGACCAATATAAATGATAGTACCACATTGAAATGCATTGTACTGAATCGAAGATTTTGAGGGTTACCAAAAGGAGAACTATAAAGGGTGATAACAGACTTTAGTTACATTAGAATTCATTTGTTGATGGTACCATACTAATTTCAGGAATTGTGGTGTGTTCTAAGGTGATTTTACCCTGTGAAAAACCTTCTGCTGGGATATCATGAATCATGTTTGAGAGAAAACTATTTTCACATGCTTGTCCCATACAGTTTTGGAAGGTGCTCCAGAAGCTAAAATGAGAGCATATTTTCTGTAAATTCACATTATCTTTCTCAGTCATGTGAGAATGAAGTCTGACATTCTCAGTAAAACATGTATATCCAACAAGGGCAGAGACTGTCGGTTGATTCCTTTGTGTTCTACTGCAGCTTCCCAGAGTGTTCTAAAGAACAACTAGAGTGCTAACAGCCTTACTTATGACAAAAGTATGGCACACCTGAAGCCATCTTGATTGGAATAAACTGGTAACACTTAAAACATTTAATTTAAAAGGAACAAAATGATGGGGTTCATCTTGTCATAGAAATTATGGTTAGTGCTCTGGAAAGAAAAATTAGGACATGTTTCAAGTGTGATCTCAAATATCTTCCTGTTATATTTCAACAGGAGCAGCCTGTCAGTTGATGCCTTTGTGTTCTACTGCAGCTTCCCAGAGTGTTCTAAAGAACAACTAGAGTGCTAACAGCCTTACTTATGACAAAAGTATGGCACACCTGAAGCCATCTTGATTGGAATAAACTGGTAACACTTAAAACATTTAATTTAAAAAGGAACAAAATGAGGGGTTCATTTTGCCATAGAAATTATGGTTAGTGCTGCAAAAAGAAAATTTAGTGCATGTTTTAAGTGAGATCTCAAATCCTCTTCTATTTAATTAGAAAATTCTGACATGCAGACTGAAACAATCACTTTCAATACCAGCAGTAGACTTCCAGTTAACTCCTTGGTGAGCAGTAGCTTTACTACAGTGATCTAATGAACAACTAGAGTAATAACATTCTGAATTTATGGCAAATGTGTGACACATCTGAATGCCTTCTTGATGGAATCAAAGTAAAAACTGAAAGCATTTCCTACTGAGGAGACTGCAGTAAATGAGGAAATTAGGAAACTTCATAACAAAGAAGTCTTCCAAGATGGCCACCAGTGAAAAAGAGCCCAAATGTAGCACAAATATTACCCAGATGTAGCCCACATATAGCCCAATGACAAAAGTGTGCAAAACACTTTTTATTTTTAGTTTTTTTGCAGTTTTATGTAGTGCAGACTGGTCAGGTATTGGAGCATTGCATCTTAAAACATGACCCCCTACACTACAAAAACACCACTGCACTACCCTAAACCCTAAAACACTACCCCCAGCATGACCCCCTACACTACACAAACACCACTGCACTACCCTAAACCCTAAAACACTACCCCAACACCACTGCACTAACCTAAATCCTAAAACACTACCCCCAGCACGACCCCCTACACTACCCAAACACCACTGCACTACCCTAAAACATGACCCACTACACAAACACCACTGCACTACCCTAAACCCTAAAACACTACCCCAGCACGACCCCCTACACTACACAAGCACCACTGCACTACCCTAAACCCTAAAACACTACCCCCAGCACGACCCCTACACTATAAAAACACCACTGCACTACCTTAACACTAAAACACTACCCACAGCACGACGCCCTACACTACCCAAAAACCACTGCACTAACCTAAATCCTAAAACACTACCCCCAGCACGACCCCCTACACTACCCAAACACCACTGCACTACCCTAAAACATGACCCCTACACTACACAAACACCACTGCACTACCCTAAACCCTAAAACACTACCCCCAGCACGACCCCTACACTACACAAGCACCACTGCACTACCCTAAACCCTAAAACACTACCCCCAGCACGACCCCTACACTGCCCGAACACCACTGCACTGCCCTAAACCCTGAAACACCAGCCCCTGCACGACCCACTACACTGCCCGAACACCACTGCACTGCCCTAAACCCTGAAACACATACCCTAGCACGACCCCCTACACTGCCCGAACACCACTGCACTGCCCTAAACCCTGAAACACCACCCCTTCACGACCCCTTACACTGCCCGAACACCACTGCACTGCCCTAAACCCTGAGACACCACCCCCAGCATGACCCCTACACTGCCCGAAAACCACTGCACTGCCCTAAACCCTGAAACACTACCCCCAGCAAGACATCCTACACTGCCCGAACACCACTGCACTGCCCTAAACCCTGAAACATCACCCCAGCAAGACCCCCTACACTGCCCGAACACCACTGCCCTAAACCCTGAAACACCACCCCCAGCACGACCCCTACACTGCCCGAACACCACTGCACTGCCCTAAACCCTGAAACACCACCCCCAGCACGACCCCCTACACTGCCCGAACACCACTGCACTGCCCTAAACCCTGAAACACCACCCCCTGCACGACCCCCTACACTGCCCGAACACTACTGCACTGCCCTAAACCCTGAAACACCATCCGCAGCACGACCCCCTACACTGCACACGAACACCACTGCACTGCCCTAAACCCTGAAACACTACCCCCAGCAAGACCCCCTACACTGCCCGAACACCACTGCACTGCCCTAAACCCTGAAACATCACCCCCAGCAAGACCCCCTACACTGCCCGAACACCACTGCCCTAAACCCTCAAACACCACCCCCAGCAAGACCCCTACACTGCCCGAACACCACTGCACTGCCCTAAACCCTGAAACACCAGCCCCAGCACGACCCCTACACTGCCCGAACACCACTGCACTGCCCTAAACCCTGAAACACCACCCCTGCACGACCCCCTACACTGCCCGAACACCACTGCACTGCCCTAAACCCTGAAACACCACCCCCAGCACGACCCCCTACACTGCCCGAACACAACTGCACTGCCCTAAACCCTGAAACACCACCCCTGCACGATCCCCTACACTGCCCAAACACTACTGCACTGCCCTAAACCCTGAAACACCACCCCCAGCACGACCCCCTACACTGCCACGAACACCACTGCACTGCCCTAAACCCCGAAACACTACCCCCAGCAAGACCCCCTACACTGCCCGAACACCACTGCCCTAAACCCTGAAACACCACCCCCAACAAGACCCCCTACACTGCCCGTACACCACTGCCCTAAACCCTGAAACACCACCCCCAGCATGACCCCTACACTGCCCGAACACCACTGCACTGCCCTAAACCATGAAACACCAGCCCCAGCACGACCCCCTACACTGCCCGAACACCACTGCACTGCCCTAAACCCTGAAACACCACCCCAGCACGACCCCTACACTGCCCGAACACCACTGCACTGTCCTAAACCCTGAAACACCAGCCCCAGCACAACCCCGTACACTGCCCGAACACCACTGCACTGCCCTAAACCCTGAAACACCAGCCCCAGCACGACCGCCTACACTGCCCGAAAACCACTACACTGCCCTAAACCCTGAAACACCAGCCCCAGCACGACCCCCTACACTGCCCGAACACCACTGCACTACCCTAAACCCTCAAACACCAGCCTCAGCACGACCCCCTACACTGCCCGAACACCACTGCACTGCCCTAAACCTGAAACACCACCCCCAGCAAGACCCCCTACACTGCCCGAACACCACTGCACTAAAGCCTGAAACACCACCCCCAGCAAGACCACCTACACTGGCCGAACACCACTGCACTGCCCTAAACCCTGAAACACCACCCCCTGCACGACCCCCTACACTGCCCAAACACCACTGCACTGCCCTAAACCCTGAAACACCACCCCCTGCACGACCCCCTACACTGCCCGAACACCACTGCACTGCCCTAAACCCTGAAACACCACCCCTCAGCACGACCCTCTACACTGCCCGAACACCACTGCACTGCCCTAAACCCTGAAACACCACCCCCAGCACGACCCCCTACACTGCCCAAACACCACTGCACTGCCCTAAACCCTGAAACACCACCCCCTGCACGACCTCCTACACTGCCGGAACACCACTGCACTGCCCTAAACCCTGAAACACCACCCCCAGCACGACCCCCTACACTGCCCGAACACCACTGCCCTAAACCCTGAAACACCACCCCCTGCATGACCCCCTACACTGCCCGAACACCACTGCACTGCCCTAAACCCTGAAACACCACCCCTGCAGCACCCCCTACACTGCCCGAACACCACTGCACTGCCCTAAACCCTGAAACACCACCCCTGCACAGCCCCCTACACTGCCCGAACACCACTGCACTGCCCTAAACCCTGAAACACCACCCCAGCACGACCCCCTACACTGCCCGAACACCACTGCCCTAAACCCTGAAACACCACCCCTGCACAGCCCCTACACTGCTCGAACACCACTGCACTGCCCCAAACCCTGAAACACCACCCCCAGCACGACCCCTACACTGCCCGAACACCACTGCCCTAGACCCTGAAACACCACCCCTGCACGACCCTACACTGCCCGAACACCACTGCACTGCCCTAAACCCTGAAACACCAACCCCAGCACGACTCCCTACACTGCCCGAACACCACTGCACTGCCCTAAACCCTAAAACACCACCCCCAGCATTACCCCCTACACTGCCCAAACACCACTGCACTGCCCTAAACCCTAAAATACTACCCCCAGCACAACCCCCTACACTACCTGAACACCACTGCACTACCCTAAACCCTAAAATACTACCCCCAGCACAACCCCTACACTACCTGAACACGACTGCACTGCCCTAAACCCTCAAACACTCCCCCAGCACGACCCCCTACACTACCCGAACACCACTGCACTGCCCTAAACCCTAAAACACTCCCCCAGCACGACCCCTACACTACCCGAACACCACTGCACTGCCCTAAACCCTAAAACACTCCCCCAGCACGACCCCTACACTACCCAAACACCACTGCACTGCCCTAAACCCTAAAACACTACCCCCGCATGACCCCCTACACTACCCAAACACCAATGCACTACCCTAATCCCTAAAACACTACCCCCGCATGACCCCTACACTACCCTAAACCCTAAAACACTACCCTCGCACGACTCCCTACACTACCCAAAGACCACTGCACTACCCTAAACCCTAAAACACGACCTCCTACACTACACAAACACCACTGCACTACCCTAAACCCTAAAACACTACCCCTACACTACACAAACACCACTGCACTAGCCTAAACCCTAAAAACTACCCCCAGCACGAACCACTACACTACCCAAACACCACTGCACTACCCTAAACCCTAAAAACTACCCCCAGCAGTACCCTACACTACCCAAACACCACTGCACTACCCTAAACCCTAAAACACTACCCCCAGCAGTACCCCCTACACTACCCAAACACCACTGCACTACCCTAAATCACTACCCCCAGCACGACCCCTACACTACCCAAACACCACTGCACTACCCTAAACCCTAAAACACTACCCCAGCACGACCCCTACACTACCCAAACACCACTGCACTACCCTAAACCCTAAAACACTCCCCCAGCACGACTCCCTACACTACCCAAACACCACTGCACTACCCTAAACCCTAAATCTACCCCCAGCATGACCCCCTACACTACACAAACACCACTGCACTACCCTAAACCCTAAAACACTACCCCCAGCACGACCCTCTTCACTACCTAAACACAACTGCACAATTTGCTACAGGCGTTGCAACGCAGGCCTGTGGTGCTTACTGGAAGTACCTAGTGGGCTAGTTGGGCCCCAGGGAACCTCAGGATTCAAGGTGACCTAATCCCCCAACTTAAAATGCACCACGGGGCGCGTTTGCACAGTGGTGAAGGGAGGGGCGGGGCCTCAGGTGACATGTGCGCAAACACGCCCTGTGGTGCGTTTTAAGTTGGGGAATTAATTCCCTTTGAATCCTGAGGGAGCCTGGGGGCCAACTAGCCCACCAGGTACCTTCAGTAAGCACAACAGAGTTGCGTTGCAGAGAGGTGAAAAAGGTGCGTGGCCTCGGAACGCCTCTCTGCAACTCAGCTCTGTGGTCCTAACTGTAGGTACCTGGGGGCTAGTTGGGCCCCAGGGACCCTCAGAATTCAAGGGGACTTAATCCCGCAACTTAAAACGCGCCACGGGGTGCGTTTGCACACATGTCACCTCAGGCCCCCTCGCTTCACCACTGTGCAAACGCGCCCTGTAGCGCGTTTTAAGAGAGTAGTTTTAATCCCCTGCCCTATTATGTACTAGGGACTTGCAGAGGAGGTCATGCTAATCACAGGGGTACCCCAACGCATAGTGTTCCCTAGTGTATGTAGGTGTTTTCACTGTATTCTAAGTGTCTTTTAGCATAGCACTGGCTCTGGTTAGTCAGAGTCAGTTACCACCAGTACCCGTCTGAAAAAGTTGTGGGCACAGGATGATTTTGCAACAAGGCCTCTTTCTGCTCCTCTGTTGGTTCTTTCTGCACATCTTTTGCTTCTTTCTGTGCGTTTTTCTTCTTTCTTCACATGTCCTACCTCTGTAGGCATAGTTAGAAACTAGCATTTAAAAAAACCTTTGAAATTCACTTAAACAATCATAGGTTTCAGGCACGTTATAGTTAGAAATTAGCATTTAAAAAACCTTTGAAATTCACTGAAAAAACCATAGGTTTCAGACACGTTATAGTTAGAAATTAGCATTTAAAAAACCTTTGAAATTCACTGAAAAAACCATAGGTTTTAGGGACAGTTATAGTTAGTTGGACATTTCACTCGTACAAAACCATAGAAATTCCCCGTTATAGTTAGTTCAGCTAACTATAACTCGCGCCCCCGCAATGCACTGCTGATGACGTCACATATTACATCACTCATGACATGGTGAGTGACATCACTGATGACATCACTGATGACATCTCAAATGACATCACTGATGACATCATCCATGTGATAATTTCATGCATCTTCTCACACCCTAATATAACTTTTGATACACCCACTCTAAATTACAGACTGCCATTCTCAAAACCATAGACACTCCAACACCAAAACTACATACCCACTCACTGATTCTTAGGTCTACACACACATCCACTCACTCACCCATACAGTCACTCATACTTAGTCACTCAGTACAGGACTATCATATGCACTCATACACCTATATAAACACTCACACACCGCCACTCATCCATAGAGGTACTCACACACCTAGTCAGTCATGCAAAAAACTTAATCACACACCCATTTACTCACCTATACAGTTATACACACACCAGCTCACTTACTCATACAAATACTAGCACATTCTTACGCTCTTATACAATCACTGATACAAGTACACACTCATCCATACAGCCACTCTCACAATCACACACTCTCACTTATAGCCATTTATATACTCCAACACACATATATACTGCCTTTCACATATGTAGTTACTCACACATGTACCACTGAGATATACATTCAATCACTAACACACCCATACACACACTCACCCACCCATACAGTCCATCACAGATGCACTCTTGAAACCATGCACCCAGTGAATCACCAACTCACACATCTATGCACAGAGTCACACACACCCCACCCACACAAACACTCAGGCACCCATACAGATACTCAGACAATCAATCAATAACCCATGTAGACACTCATGTAGCTATTCAGAAAGCCATGCAGCCGCTTACAAACCAACAGACAGACGGATACAGACATTCACACAGTTTAGTCACTAACCCATGCATTCAGTAAGATACATTTAATCACTCACTTGTAGAGTCAGTCACTCACGTACTAAATCATCCATTCAGACACTTATACACCCACTCATTCTTCAATACGCCTTTCCCTATATATATTAAACATATTTAAACTTTACAGAAACACACAGTCACTGGATGATGTCATCAGTGATGTCATCAGTGATGTCATTTGAGATGTCATCAGTGATGTCATCAGTGATGTCACTGACCATGTCATGAGTGATGTAATATGTGGCGTCATCAGCAGTGCATTGCGGGGCGCGAGTTATAGTTAGCTGAACTAACTATAACGGGGAATTTCTATGGTTTTGTACGAGTGAAATGACCAACTAACTATAACTGTCCCTAAAACCTATGGTTTTCAGTGAATTTCAAAGGTTTTAAATGCTAATTTCTAACTATAACGTGTCTGAAACCTATGGTTTTTCAGTGAATATATATATATATATATATATATATATATATATATATATATATTCACTGAAAAACCATAGGTTTCAGGCACGTTATAGTTAGAAATTAGCATTTAAAAACCTTAGAAATTCATTGAAAAAACCATAGGTTTCAGAGGCGTTATAGTTAGTTGGACATTTCACTCGTATAAAACCATAGAAATTCCCCCGTTATAGTTAGTTCAGCTAACTATAACTCGCAGCGCCCACAATGCACTGCTGATGACGTCACATATTACATCACTCATGACATGGTCAGTGACATCACTCATGACATCACTGATGACATCTCAAATGACATCACTGATGACATCATCCTTGTGATAGAGTGGCAGACCTCCTCTCACCCTAATATAACCTTTGATACACACACTCAAAAATACAAACTAACATTTTCAAAACAATGGACATACCAATACCAGTTACAACACACCTATTCAGTAATTCCAAGATCTACACACACATCCACTCATTCACCAACAGTCCCTATACAGTCACTCATACATGTACTCACTCATCATATGTACTCATACACCTATACATCCTGTTACACACCGCCACTCATCCATAGAGTTACTCACACACATAGTCACACATGCAAACAAAGTATCAAACATCCATTTACTTGCATATACAGTTATACACACACTACCACACTTACTTCTACAGAAACTTACACATACTTACTCTCTTAAACAATCACTTATAGAAACACCTACTTATTTGTACAGGAACTCTTCCAATCTCTCACTCTCACATATACTCACTTATATACACCAATACTCACATATACTAGTTTAAAACATATGTAGTTACTCATAAAGACACTATTGAGACAGTCATTCACTCACTAACACACCCATACACATACTCATCCACCTATACAGTCCTGCACACATGCTGTCTTCAACACATACAAACAGTGAGTCACTCATTCATGCATCTATGCACTAAGTAATACCCCCACCGAACCATACAGACACTCAGACACTCATACTGATACTCAAAAAACCAACTAATAACCCATATAGACACTCATATAGCTACTCACCAACCCATGCAGCCACTTATACACAAAGTGAGAGACTGATACAGATATTTTCATATTTAAACATTACTCACTAACCCATGTATTCACTAAGATACACTTAGTCAGTTATACAATCAATTTTACAAAACAAAATCATCCATTTAGACACTTATATACCCATTTATTCTTCCATCGACCTTGAGATATACATATATAAAACATATTTAATTTTCAGAAAAACACACTCACTGGATGATGTCATCAGTGATGTCATTTGAGATGTCATCAGTGATGTCATGAGTGATGTCACTGAACATGTCATGAGTGATGTAATATGTGACGTCATCAGCAGTGCATTGCGGGCGCGCGAGTTATAGTTAGCTGAACTAACTATAACGGGGAATTTCTATGGTTTTGTACGAGTGAAATGTCCAACTAACTATAACGCCCCTGAAACCTATGGTTTTTTCAGTGAATTTCTAAGGTTTTTAAATGCTAATTTCTAACTATAACGTGCCTGAAACCTATGGTTTTTCAGTGAATTTCTAAGTTTTTTAAATGCTAATTTCTAACTATAACGTGCCTGAAACCTATGGTTTTTCAGTGAATATATATATATATTTATTATACTATGTATACATGTGAAAATGTCTCGGTCCCCTGTTTGCCTCGGTGGCACGGAAAAAATGGGTGGAACTGACGTCAGCACGCCGACGAGGTTCTCTTATGGCTCCGATGACGTCATACGGTGTCGCGAGCGGAGCCGTGCTATTATGACGTCCTCGTTGACATGGGAGAGCTAGGAAAGAATTTCCGTGGAATGCTGGTGCAGGGGATATTCACCTAAGTGTTCAGGCTAGTCCTTTGGGAGCAACTGTTTATGTTGCCACTCCAGAAACCGAAACCAGTGATCCGAGGGCAGAGGCCCTGCAGATGGCACACGAGGTGGGGTGCCCAGTCGTGTGCACCGGTGGGGCAGCGAAGTGACAAGCACCACAACCCACAAAAAAGGTAACGAGGGCACTGAATAACACAGGATCTTCTCTTTGTATCTGGCAGGAACAACAAAGTTAAAATGCCCTAGTACCAAAATGTAGAATTAGTGCTACAACGGTCTTCAAGAGGACCTGCGATGCCGCTTCTGCCTCCCGTACCCTGGAGGTGGCACATGGAGTCACGCGGTACGGTCATACTGCGGTGGGACGCACACTCGTTGACCTCTCATGGCACTGCTCCACACTTCAGGGAGGACGCTTTCCATTAGCTATGTTTTCTGATGACATGTCGCGCCGGCCCCGTCCAACAACAGAACTCCTTTAGATCCAAACAGGCTCTTCCACTCTCTCACCGGAAGTGAAACCAGGCCACGCGGACACTTTCACAATACAACAGCCGGGAATGCACTTTTCGGTAAAAAAACACATTCCTTCCTCCTAATTAATCAAATAAACGTCTCACTGAAGAACAGGGGCCAGCTTCGATCGGTAAACAGCCGTTACAACGACTTTTTACTTTGCGATACCATTACAACGCATGCATTACCACGCATGCGTTGTACATCACAAAGTCATTACTACGCATTTTTTAGAATGCATGGTCATTTACCACGCATGCCTTTACAACGAATTTTGTTGTAAAGGTATGTATGGTAAATGACCATGCGTTCTAAAAACATGTAGACGATCCATGTCGTTGTAAGGAAACAGAGGCTGTTCCGTTTCCTCACAACGACGTGCACCGCCCCTCAGAGACGACGTGAAGCAGGAACCACGAGGAGAGAGGAACCACGAGGAGTGAGAGGTAAGGGGGATTGGGCATGGGGTGGGGGTTTCTTTTCTAGGGTTTAGGGTAGTGCAGTGGTGTTTGGGTGGTGTAGGGGGTCGTGCTGGGGGTAGTGTTTTAGGGTTTAGGGTAGTGCAGTGGTGTTTGGGTAGTCTAGGGGGTCGTGCTGGGGGTAGTGTTTTAGGGTTTAGGGTAGTGCAGTAGTGTAGGGGGTCGTGCTGGGGGTTGTGTTTTAGGCTTTAGGGTAGTGCAGTGGTGTATGGGTAGTGTAGGGGGTCGTGCTGGGTTAGTGTTTTAGGGTTTAGGGTAGTGCAGTGGTGTTTGAGTAGTGTAGGGGGTCATGCTGGTGGTAGTGTTTTAGGGTTTAGGGTAGTGCAGTGGTGTTTGTGTAGTGTAGGGGGTCATGCTGGGGGTAGTGTTTTATGGTTTAGGGTAGTGCAGTGGTGTTTGGGTAGTGTAGGGAGTCGTGCTGGGGGTAGATTTAGGGTTTAGGGTAGTGCAGTGGTGTTTGTGTAGTGTAGGGTGTAGTGCTGGGGGTAGTGTTTTAGGGTTTATGTTAGTGCAGTGGTGTTTGGGTAGTGTAGGGGGTAGTGCTGGGGTAGTGTTTTAGGGTGTAGTGCAGTGGTGTTTGTGTAGTGTAGGGGGTAGTGCTGGGGGTAGTGTTTTAAGGTTTAGGGTAGTGCAGTGGTGTTTGGGTAGTGTAGGGGTTCATGCTGGGGGTAGTGTTTTAGGGTTTAGGGTATGGCAGTGGTGTTTGGGTAGTGTAGGGGGTCGTGCTGGGGTCGATTTAGGGTTTAGGGTAGTGCAGTGGTGTTTGTGTTGTGAGGGGGTCGTGCTGGGAGTAGTGTTTTAGGGTTTAGAGTAATGCAGTGGTGTTTGTATAGTGTAGGGGGTTTAGGGTAGTGCAGTGGTGTTTGTGTAGTGTAGGGGGTCATGCTGGGGGTAGTGTTTTAGGGTTTAGGGTAGTGCAGTTGTGTTTGTGTAGTGTAGGGGTAGTGTTTTAGGGTTTAGGGTAGTGCAGTGGTGTTTGTGTAGTGTAGGGGGTCATGCTGTGGGTAGTGTTTTAGGGTTTAGGGTAGTGCAGTTGTGTTTGTGTAGTGTAGGGGGTCGTGTTTTAGGGTTTAGGGTAGTGCAGTGGTATTTGGGTAGTGTAGGGGGTCGTGCTGGGGGTAGTGTTTTAGGGTTTAGGGTAGTGCAGTGGTGTTTGTGTAGTGTGGGAGGTCATGCTGGGGGTAGATTTAGGGTTTAGTGTAGTGCAGTGGTGTTTAGGTAGTGTAGGGAGTCGTGCTGGGGGTAGTGTTTTAGGGTTTAGGGTAGTCCAGTGGTGTTTGGGTAGTGTAGGGGGTCGTGCTGGGGTAGTGTTTTAGGGTTTAGGGTAGTGCAGTGGTGTTTGTGTAGTGTAGGGGGTCATGCTGGGGGTAGTGTTTTAGGGTTTAGGGTAGTGCAATTGTGTTTGTGTAGTGTAGGGGTAGTGTTTTAGGGTTTAGGGTAGTGCAGTGGTGTTTGTGTACTGTAGGGGGTCGTGCTGGGTTCTAGTGTTTTAGGGTTTAGGGTAGTGCAGTGGTATTTGTGTAGTGTAGGGGGTAGATTTAGGGAGTAGTGCAGTGGTGTTTGGGTAGTGTAGGGGGTCGTGCTGGGGGTAGTGTTTTTGAGTTTAGGGTAGTGCAGTTGTGTTTGGGTAGTGAAGGGGGTCGTGCTGGGGGTAGTGTTTTAGGGTTTAGGGTAGTGCAGTGGTGTTTGGGTAGTGTAGGGGTCAACCAACATGAATTTGTCCTTGTGTGATGTAACCAATGCTCATGTAAAGCACTCCAATACCTGACCAGTCTGCACTATATAAAACTGCAAAAAAACAAAAAATAAAAAGTGTTTTGCACACTTCTGTCATTGGGCTATACGTGGTCTACCTCTGGGTGATATTTGTGCTACATTTGGGCTCTTTTTTCCTCTAGTGGCCATCTTGGGAGACTTATTTGTTATGAAGTTTCCTAATTTCCTCATTTACTACAGTCTCCTCAGTAGGAAATGCTTTCAGTTTTACTTTGATTCCATCAAGAAGGCATTCAGATGTGTCACACATTTGCCATAAATTCAGAATGTTAGCACTCTAGTTGTTCATTAGATCACTGTAGTAAAGCTACTGCTCACCAAGGAGTTAACTGGAAGTCTACTGCTGGTATTGAAAGTGATTGTTTCAGTCTGCATGTCAGAATTTTCTAATGAAATAGAAGAGGATTTGAGATCTCACTTAAAACATGCCCTAAATTTTCTTTTTGCAGCACTAACCATAATTTCTATGGCAAAATGAACCCCCTCATTTTGTTCCTTTTTAAATTAAATGTTTTAAGTGTTACCAGTTTATTCCAATCAAGATGGCTTCAGGTGTGCCATACTTTTGTCATAAGTAAGGCTGTTAGCACTCTAGTTGTTCTTTAGCACACTCTGGGAAGCTGCAGTAGAACACAAAGGCATCAACTGACAGGCTGCTCCTGTTGAAATATAACAGGAAGATATTTGAGATCTCACTTAAAACATGTCCTAATTTTTCTTTCTACAGCACTAACCATAATTTCTATGGCAAAATGAACCCCCTCATTTTGTTCCTTTTTAAATTAAATGTTTTAAGTGTTACCAGTTTATTCCAATCAAGATGGCTTCAGGTGTGCCATACTTTTGTCATAAGTAAGGCTGTTAGCACTCTAGTTGTTCTTTAGAACACTCTGGGAAGCTGCAGTAGAACACAAAGGCATCAACTGACAGGCTGCTCCTGTTGAAATATAACAGGAAGATATTTGAGATCTCACTTAAAACATGTCCTAATTTTTCTTTCTACAGCACTAACCATAATTTCTATAGCAAAATGAACCCCCTCATTTTGTTCCTTTTTAAATTAAATGTTTTAAGTGTTACCAGTTTATTCCAATCAAGATGGCTTCAGGTGTGCCATACTTTTGTCATAAGTAAGACTGTTAGCGCTCTAGTTGTTCTTTAGAACACTCTGGGAAGCTGCAGTAGAACACAAAGGCATCAACTGACAGGCTGCTCCTGTTGAAATATAACAGGAAGATATTTGAGATCACACTTGAAACATGTCCTAATTTTTCTTTCTACAGCACTTACCATAATTTCTATGACAAAATGAACCCCATCATTTTGTTCCTTTTTAAATTAAATGTTTTAAGTGTTACCAGTTTGTTCCAATCAAGATGGCTTCAGGTGTGCCATACTTTTGTCATAAGTAAGGCTGTTAGCACTCTAGTTGTTCTTTAGAACACTCTGGGAAGCTGCAGTAGAACACAAAGGAATCAACTGACAGTCTCTGCCATTGTTGGATGTACATGTTTTACTGAGAATGTCAGACTTCATTCTCACATGACTGAGAAAGATAATGTGAATTTACAGAAAAAATGCTCTCATTTTAGCTTCTGAAGCACCTTCCAAAACTGTATGGGACAAGCATGTGAAAATAGTTTTCTCTCAAACATGATTCATGATATCCCAGCAGAAGGTTTTTCACATGGTAAAATCACCTTAGAACACACCACAATTCCTGAAATTAGTATGGTACCATCAACAAATAAATTCTAATGTAACTAAAGTCTGTTATCACCCTTTATAGTTCTCCTTTTGGTAACCCTCAAAATCTTCGATTCACTACAATGCATTTCAATGGGGTACTATCATTTATATTGGTCCCAAGATGGCTGCCAGCAATTCCAGGATGAAGTGCTGACAGCCAATCAGATCTCACGATGACATGTGTGGTTAGGCTCCGCCCAGATATATATGTGTTTTTACTTTTGATTTTCTCAGCATCTACTGAACGGATTTACACCATTTAACAAAAGGGTTCTTTCTGAACCAAGAACTACCTCTTTGCCAAATTTGGTGTAATTCCGTTCAGCAGTTCGAGGCTGTAGCCTTGCATAAAGTTTCCTATGGGAAATTGATTTTTTGACTCTTATTTTTTTAATTTCTCCGCAACTACTGAACGGATTTACACCATTTAACAAAAAGGGTTCTTTCTGAACCAAGAACTACCTCTTTGCCAAATTTTGTGTAATTCCGTTCAGCAGTTCGAGCTGTAACCGTGGCTAAAGTTTCCTATGGGAAAATGAATGGGGAAAACATGTTTTGGGACCCCCTTTTTTCTCGGTCCCCGCTTGACGAATCACCCCGAAACTTTCAGGGTAGGAGCGGACCGGAGTAGGCCATAAAGTTTGAAAATGTCGCGAAGATTCCTCAACCGACGCAAGAGTTATTTCAAATAGAATGTTGCGTATTTCCTATGGAAAATAGGTCCTAACTATAACTATCTACTGGCGACCGCCAGTAGATAATATATATATATTTTTTTTTTACTCCTGTCTCAGAAGATGCTCTTTCAAATTGCCCATCTGAACTGCCATAAGAATTTTCTTAGCCGTAGTAAACTGTTCCTCTGTAGTAAATAGGCCTGGGTGGAGCTCGCTGAGTTGCACTCCGCAGAGTTGCCGAAAAACTCTGCTAAATTCCACGGAGTTCCGCGTGCGGGCGGAGAAGGCAACCTGATGCCAGCAAGTTAATGGTTACACCGAGTGTTTATTCGCTCTGCTCGTGTTCTGATCTAGAAACTCTGCAGGGACCTTCCCTAGTTCTCAAAATCCCCAGGGCCCCTCTAAACTCTACCCTCCTGAGTTTCTTAAACCTGTATGGCCCGTGACTCCTGCAGCCTTGACACAAATCAAAAATACAAACATGCACATTTATTTCCTGTTTCAGGCAGTAGGCACTCAGCAGGACTGAAATTCAAATTTCTCCCGGTCACTGGACTGAGCTGACGAGCTTGTGTTGATGCCCATTTGCCTAGTGAGTGGTACAGAGACCTGAGAAGACTTGGACAGCATTTCCAACACCCCCAAAATATCTTGTTGCTTTCTACTGATGAAGGAATGACCCCAGAAACACGTGTCTAGAGTTACACAGCACACGCTGCACCAACAAGGGTGAACAATTAAAGACTACTACTGAAGTAGGTGATATCATGCACTGCATGTGAGACAGTGTTCTCCCACCCTCCTGTTTAAAAAGGCTCTCTTAAGCTACTGAGCTGATGAGTTTGTTTTGATGCACCTGCGCCCAGTGAGTGGTAGAGACCTGTGAAGTCTTTGGGCAGCATTTGTAGCACCCACACAACGACTTGTTGCTCTCTACTGATGAAGGAATTAATCAAGAAACACATGTCTAGAGTTACACAGCACAAGCTGCACCAACAAGGGTGAATAATTAAAGACTACTACTGAATTAAGTGCTATCATGTACTGCATTTACAATAATGCGTTGGGGCAAATTGAGTGCTGGCATGTGAGGCAGTGTGCTCCTACCCTCTTACTTTCAGAAACATTTTTTCAGAGGTATTTTAATGTTTTTTATGGGACATTGCTTTTTCTTCATGGGACATCATTTCTAATTTATTTATTTTAGTTTGTCAAACAATTACTTCTGATGCTTTTAATTTTCTGATTCCTCACCAACCTTAAACACCATCCATTCTTGGCCCCGTCACAATCTCTAAACACCATCCACCTTGGCCCCCTAAAAAGCCCTTAACACAGTTAAGCTGCACCCACCCCTGATCCATAAACTCCACCTATCCCAGATCCCTAAATGTATGTTCTACCCTTAAACTCCTCCCTTCCCTAAATACTAAAATACTCTCACCACACCCATCTCTGACCCTAAACTCCACCTATTCCTGCACCCTAAAACCCCCTTTCTAAGCCTAAACTCTAGCCGTCCCTGAACCCTTAAAACCCCTCACCACCACCATCCATGAATGCTAAAAGAAACCCTCACCACTCTAACCGCCACTCATCCCTGACCCCTAAAAACCGCTCACGACCCCTGAACTCCACCCATCGCTAAACTCTTAACACTCCGTGACGACCCAAAAATATACCCATTACTGAACCCTAAAACTCTTTCTGCCTATAACCTCTACCTTTCCTGACCTCTAACACCCCTCACCACCCCTAAACTCCACTCATTGCTGAACCCTAAAATTCCTTCATCACCCCAAACTCTACTGTTAGACCTGGCATCTTTTGGCGTGTTTCCCCTGTCTTTTTGCTTCTGGCCTCCTGGTTTCTGTGCTACACTGGATCTTCTTTATGCTGTTTTAGTGTTTCTGCGCATTTTTTAATACTGCTGATCAGTACTAAAATGCAAGCGTTTCTACTGTAAATTGTTTCTGGATTGGTGTTTCCATGATTGGCTTATTTGATTTACTCCTACGTCCCTAGTATAGTGCACAGCAGCAGCCTTTTAAAGGGTTCTCAGACCTGCCACTGCAGTGTCTGCGCGCTGTTTCTATTACCATGTCCACCTGGCAAGCGCACCAACTTGCCAGGCCTTAACCTTACATTTTCTTACATGTAAAACACCCCTCAGGTAGGCTAAAGGTACCCCCATGGGCAGGGTGCAGAGTATGTGAAAGGTAGGACATGTACTGGTGTGTGTGTGTGACATATCCTGATAGTGAAATACTGCCAATTTCGTTTTCACTATTGAAAGGCTATCTGTCCCATAGGCAAACACAGGAGTTGCTTTGTAACATGTTACAAGCATAACTTTCCATTGGGACAAGATAGAGAAATGGAGTTTAGGCTTCCTGGACTCAGAATTTTAAAATACATCTTTTAGTGAACATGAATTTTATGTTGTGTGTTTGAAAATGCTACTTTTAGAAAGTGTTCATTTTCTTGCTTAACCATCCTGTATGCCTTTGCCATTTGTGTATTCACCGTCTGGGTTCAGAGTGACAGAAGAAGGGATGTATATTCATACTAGACAGACACAAGGGGGTGGGTGAGGTGTGCCTTGCCTTTCCTGGGTGACTCCTAGACAGGCTGAATAGACCTTGCTGCATTTAGAGTTGTGGGAGGAGTTGTCACTTGCACCTGAATGGACTGTGGCTGCCTTCCACAAAGCTATCTCCCCCTCCTGGACTGAACCTGGCCTAAGCCAGGCAGAACTGGTTTATGTATGTCAGTGGAACTTTGTTTGTGCCAACTTCAAAGGAAAATGTGGTATAAATATTGGGGCCCTGACCCCAGAACTTTAGAACTCTTTTGGATCAAGAAACCTGCCAGGAAGAAGAGCTGGAACGCTGTGAAGAGAGACTACCACTTTGCTGCATGCTTTGCTTTGTTGGCCTGCAGCGGCTGCTTCTGTCTTGGGCAGTGAAAGGACTGGACTGGACTTTCTGCATCCTATTTGCCTGAGTTTCTCCAAGGACTTAAGGTAGAGCTTGCCCCCGTTCAAGAAGTCTCAGGAACAGGCAAGACTTAAAGTTCATGTGCTACCAGCACCAGGAACTGTGTGTTTTGTGCTGCAGCAGAAGAAAAAGTGACCAAACGCCATCACCGATGCCAGATCCGTGACCTGAATGCACCACAGAGGGCACCACCGCATTTTGCACTGCAACCCTGGTCTCACCACTGATGCTGTCTGATGCCGCCACCGAGCCGTGGCTTGCACCGTGACCTGTGGGTATGGCACTTGGCACCGCCTCGCTTCACACCACTGCCCTGGTATCCAATACGCCGCCGCTCCATGCCAACATCGACGCCACTGCTTGCACTGTGGTTTGAGGACACACCACCCCATCCCACACCGCAGCCTTGGTCCACCGACAATGGCGCCAATCGACTCCAGTTCGTCAGCGACAACGACGATGACGCTACCTGCACCGTGACCTCCCAGCACCGCGACAAGCACTGTCCCACTTCGCACTGCAGCCCTGGTCTCTCCGACGCCGCTGGATGCCGTCACCGAGCTGTTGCCTGCACCGCGACCTGATGGCACCGCACGCCGCACCACTACACTTCACACTGCAGCCCGACACCAGCGCTCCCGACTTCAACAGCACGGAGTTCAACCTGCAACGCATGTGACTTCAAGGCCCTGATGACTGTTGCACTGACCTCCGGAACTGTCACCTGCTGACGCCGGCTCATCAGAGCTCCTTGCAAGGTCCCAGACGCCATGCATTTCTAAAGTTACTGTTTTGCAGGTCTTCCCGACACTGTAGCTGGCCCGCGACGCCGTGGTCAGCCAGAAATGTTGGACTTGTTTGTTCACGATGCCGTGATTCCGGACGGAGCTATTGACTTCAAGGAACTGTTTTTAAAATCTATTTTTGCTTCATGAGCATTTTTGAATAATTGTATGTTGGATTCTTATTGTTTTGGTCTTGTTTTACACAGATAAATATTGGCTATTTTTCTAAAACTGGTGTGGTGTCTTTTTGTAGTGTTTTCACTGTATTACTGTGTGTTATGTGCAAATGCTTTGCACACTGCCTCTGAGATGAGCATGACTGCTCGTGCCAAGCTACCAAGGGGGTGAGCAGGGGTTATTTCAGAAGTGTAACTCCCTTATCCTGACTAGGAAGAAGGGTCCCTACTTGGACAGGGTAACAACTTGCCAACTAGAGACCCCCATTTCTAACATCTACTTCTCACTTAACCTTAAAAACACTTTCCAGCCCTAAACTCCGCCCGTCCTGACCCCCAAACACTCCTCAAAATTCCTACACTCCACCAATTCCTGAACCCTAAACAGCCCCCACATCCCTAAACTCCATTCATCTGTAAACCCTAAAAAACCCTCACCACCCTAAACTCAACCCATTCCTAATCCCTAAAAATCCCTCACCATAAAATAGTGTTATGTTCACTTTAGATAAAAACTTTACACTGTTATCACTGGCATGCCTGAAAAAATAAGATGTTCAATAATGCAAATTAACTCTACAAGCCTCATAAATGCAAAACGTCCAACTTTTTCCATCAATCCAAATAGAAAGTTTTGTTTAAGTTTGGCAAATTTTCATAAACTTCACATTTTACCTTGTATGCATTTGTTTCTCGAATTGCCATTTAGATTAATTTTGCTTAACAAATTTTCTTTTCTGAAAGGACCCCTTTTTCAGTAAGCAGGAAGTTGGAGTAGAGGTAACAAAAAACAACTGTAAGCCACAAGGACCAGAAAAGCCTCTTGTTTACAGTGGTCGGTGTGCTGGATCACATGCATCTTTGTTACCTGTTAACTGCTGTTTGTTGAGTGAACTGATAGTCCAACGGGGTGACACCTGCCCCTGAGCTCGGCAACCTATATATATATAGATATATCTATATATATATCAAATTACAGAATATACATGCGCTAAGCAAGACAAAAAGAATAACTATGGGACACGATACCACACATCCAATTTTTCCTGGTTGACAGAGGAAGTGACGGTGCTCACGGCAGGAGCAAGATGAGCAAAGCTGCAAGCTGCCCATGGCAGGAGAGGCAAGTGAGCGATCACGGTTGCGCGGGGAGGCCAGCTGGGGCAGCACAGGGGGCAACAAGACTAGTGATGCGGCTACTCCCACCAGCGTGGAAGCAGCCGGTGTTAAGTCGGTGCGGCTTGCGCGAACGGTAAGGGCCGATTTGCCCCCGCCAGCATTACTGAACCCGTGCCCCGCTCCGTCCGTACTCGCGGGATGCAGATATTAGGAGTCGCGAGAGCGTTTCCGGTGGCGCACTATTATCTGAGCTTCCTCTAGCTGGGATAAAAGGCGCAACTATCACCCAATTCAAGGTGATCACTTTAGTACCTAAAGACATGCTATCTTACCGGCCAGGGGAGCAATCTTTAAGGGGTGCTGGCAAAAACACTGTACTGACAACTAACTAACTAGCCAATCAACTTAAGGTACCAGCCAATATGAAAAAAGAACTTGGGACGTAGATGCAGTGTTTTTTTTTTTTTTACACTTTCAGCAGCACCTTGCACTCCGATCAGGTTGCGAGTCCCGGAAGGAGGAGTTGATAGCGGAAGTACATACTCACCTCCCACCCCTCCTTATTCCTCTTCTTCGGGGGAGGGGTCCACGCACCCCTCCTCCTACCACTAGAGCAACACAGGAGGGCTACGTACTGTGCAGGAGGACTGTTGGAGAACTCAGTGTGCCCTACCCCAGCCCCAAGCCTCCCAATATTCCCAACATTCCTCCAATGTTTTGGTGCTCTGTGTTTGGGGCTCTACGTTATCGGTTCACCCAAGCGCTGTAAGTGGCCAGGGAGTATCGGCCTCTAGCGAGCTCTGCCTGGGGTGTTTACAGGTCCTGTACCTGCGCCAAGAAGCGGTCAAGCAGACATCTTCAACATCCCCTCTAATTTATTGGAAAAAGCCTGATGGCGCATGGAAGGCCAAGCTGCCACGCAAATTAGAAAACTTCCCCAGAGAAAAGGTACCACTCTCCGGGCCGACATCATACCGGATCCGCCCAGGGAGCCCAAACAGCAGCAGCAGCGAGATCCACCTTTACCCGAAGGGCAGCCTTCACAGGCGTGGATCAGTGAATTTTTCAGCAAGGTTTCGTCCCAATCTCAGACCCAGACCTGCTTACCCTCACCTGCTATCCTGCAACCTGTCCCAGAAGCACGGGCCTCCGCACAGCCTCTCACCCCTAGCTCCATCGCCGGGTCGCCCCCTGTTCTCCCCCGACCCCGCTCACCCAAGTCCCAGGTAACTCTGGAATTTCTTCATCAGCCTAGGCCATCTCATGGAGGGTCCACTATGACCCCGGACATTGCCCTTGACACATTGAGAGCTCACTCCCCCAGGTATGGAGATCCCACTGTCTCAGACTCTACAATACTCCCCTCAGTGAACTTTCAAGCTCAAGTCCAAGAAAGCAGTCCGTCTGTTATTTCAAACCTCCATGAAAGCTGGGGTGGTTATGTAGCAGCCCATACCACACTCGAGTCCACGTTGCGCTGTAATCTGGTTGCCCATCGAACTGAGCTAACTGACTCCCCAAAGCCAATAAAGAGGCCAACGAGCGAAAGCCCCTTTGAACCTAAAAATCTATCTGATCGGTTCCTAGCCTCTCTGGAAGCTCGAATTGAGGCCCAAACACCGGGCCTCAACACAGAGGCCCACTACAGCTTTCACAGTCCAGCACCAGCAGACAAGGATTCACTTACGGCATCGGAGCCCATGAGTCCTTCTTCGATTTCACTGACGTCTTTACATGTAAAACAAGAATCTATTGCCACAGGTCTACTATGGCAATCACAGAAAATGGACCTTCAGATTTGATTTAATCCAAACTTTGGCCTCAACTTTAGCCGATTAGGGCTCCAGGCTAAGTACAATCGAAAGGACCATTAGGCTTCCAGGTGCCATCAACACATGTTCTTGCTCTCCATTAATTAACAAACTCTCATCTCTCCCCGAAGTTTTACGCTCGCTTCTGGACAGCGTGAAGACCCACACTTATGGTTGTGGCAAACTCACCCAAAATGTTCAAATTGGGTCCCCCTCGAAACAGTTATCGTGCTCTATAACTAATGACATATCTCCATCTCTCAGAGGAACTACCTCTCTCCCTCGAGAACCAGGACTCAATAAGCCAACTTCCTCTGGTTTTCAGATAATGGGTATTGGCTCTAGTGAACCAAAAGCCGGACCTACGCCACTTATTACTCATAGCCCAACGGCCATTTCGCCCCCATCGGCCATTACTCAGCCCGGAAATTTTGACCCGGCTCCACCAAGTGCCCACCAATTGTCCACCCATCTCCCAATAAAATCAGCAACGTCTAGAAGAGATAAAAAGAAACTCAAAAAACAATGTCTCGCAAAACGGAGATCTGGGCTTGTAGGGGCAGGGGCGCACACTAAGCTAGCCCCAGAAGAGAGGGGACAACTCACTTTCCTATCTTCAATCAGGTCTCAAAACCAAAAACAGAAACCGCCGACTTCAAGGAGTTTCTCACTAACATTAACTTTCCCCTCGACAACTTTTTGACAATTGCTCCGGAAGTTACCAAGATCAAAGCCATTGATCCCAGTGTCCCGGAACTGTATTCTACTATCGCTAAGACCAGTACCTTGCCCACTCAATTTACGGGGCTACCTTCACAATTTCGAAGTTCGGTCCCTCAAGACATCAACGCGCAGCCTTTACGGGGTGCCTCAAATACACGGAGTGGACCCAACAAGTGTTTGGGAAATGCAAGTAATAACACTGCTGCTCCACACATTACAACAGACAGAAGCCTGCTGGGCCCTTTTTTGTCACAACCAATAGGCGACTCGACCAAAGTCCTTCGGGCCTATTGACCACAAATGTCACTACCCAAACAGCCTCAAACCCTACAGGCCACAGATAGCCATAGACAATTGGAGGAGAACCGTTTTCCACTTGATGTTACACCTCTTCACTTTAAGGCCCCTCCGCCCCCCCTTTGATGACTTTGGGGGCGGAATCATCAAGGTCCTGATAATCATGCAGAACTTGTTTTTATCCCGCACTATGCCCATAAGGGCCCACACGATATTCTCAACAGGAATAATCTCCTACGTCTATTCAAGCTCATCCTGGCCCTTATGGGTGATAACCTCCTCTGACTTAACTGGGCTTTGGAAGCAACCGTTACAACATGGTCACAAAAAACTCTAAGAGACTCTATTCCCAGGGAAGCCAGGTATTTTGAAGATTGGGGCATCAAACTCTGGTTTCCCCCTCAACAAAAATATCCATATGTACTTCTCCAGGAAGACTTAGTAAGGTCTCATATAAGTGTCCTTAAAGGGACACGGGGTGCAACCCACAATTGGCTGCCAGGCACTTCAAAAGCTGACAACTCTATCAAAATTTCATATAATAATAATCACCGTTTGGTGAGATGCAAATCAATCCCCATAGACCTCCAAAACTGTCAGAGCTGCCATGGGTTCCCTCATCGAGACCAGTGTCCCGCTCCTAGCAGGATTCTTCCAATCCTCCTTCACGGTCCACCTAAGCTGGCAGACTCTAAACTGTCCATTACTTCCTGGAACGTGGCTGGGCTCAAGTCAACACTCTTATCCAAATCCGCCGTGGACTACTTGAGCAAAAGTGACATCATCTGCTTACAGGAGACTTGGTCTCTATCTCAATCAGTTCTCTACGGCTACCATGGACTCTTTCAATCGGCTTCCCGGCCTAATCTTTTCGGACGACCTTCTGGGGGTTGTAGTATGCTGTACCTAACTCATAGCTATTGTAAGAGGTAGAATGTAAACCATGTTGGTTCCATATGACATCATGTTGGAGTTAACACTGAGGTTCTTATTCTGAATGTTGTTATTCAAGTGAAGCTGTTGGGTGAACTGGAGGTGTGTATGCAGGCTGAGGTGGCTAGGATTAACTTAAATAAATCTTCTTTGGATTCATCTTTAATTTCGTGGATTGATCTTTACATTGGCGACGAGCTGAAAGAACCCTTCACCTACACCTCAACGCTACCAGCGTCTGAATTGTGAAGATTTTTGGCCACTTATCTACCTGCTTGGTATCGTATTGCTTTCATTTAAATTTCAACTTTCACCATTTGTTCCGCTATTTATTTCGGAAAGAGGAGTGGAGACGTGAGATCTATTTTCTCGTTTTTGAAGAACCGCGTACAGACTGCTGATTAAGTCTCATGTGAGATTTATCTCCTTGTTTTGTAACGAACCGTTTACATGCGATAAAAGCTTAACTGGAAAGGTTTGAGTGGTATCAGAGCGCAACAACTTTGACGTTTCTTTCTTTGAGCGTGTTGTGGAGTGCCGCGTACAAGCGATGAAGACTTAGCTGTCAAAGCTTGTGTGGTGTTAGTGCGCAACCACTTTGACTTTGATCTTCCTTTCTTGGATTGTGGGTTGTTACTCAGGAATCTTTGGCTTTCGAGTTGAGATGCAGTTTGACATTTAAAACCCATGAGCAAAGCTTAGCTACACTCTTCATTTCAACTCAACTGGCGTTTTAAAATTGTTTACTTTTAAAATCCTTTCACCTGCCTCCTGTCTTATCGCGTGTCCGTTCTCTTCATTCTCCTGTGACGCTCCCACATTTCGCTTCTGGAATGTCTGCGTGTTACGTCACTCGTTCAAGGATTGAAAGCTAGACTGCTGACCGACCACCTGCTTCCTACAACGAAGACTAGACTGCTCATCTACCAGTATACTTCACTTCCTGTGATGGACCAGTCTAGCGCATAACAAAGAAACATTCCTGCCAATGTTCTTTACTTTGGAACACTATGCTGCTCACGTTCTGATGTAATAGAAAACAGTGTTCCTACACTTTTGGAAGATTCTTTGTGGAGTTTTTTGTTCTTGTCATTCCAAAGACAAAACATCTTTATTCCTTCAAGACAAAGCACCTTTGTTACCTTCGTGGGAAATTGTTATTTCAAAGGCATAGCATTTTAATTGTTGTTTAAAGACAAAGCATCATTATTACGTTCGTGGGAAACCTTTCATTGAACATTTCTTGATACTAAACTGCTACAAGTTTAACTAACCCACTGCTGGAAACTCTTTAATGCAATATTTTAACCTTTTGCTTTTATAGGTATTCAATCAGCACAAATTTAACTACCCTTTAATTCAACATTTTGATGGCGTTTTAAGCAAGTCATTATTTTTATTTTCACTAACCTCTTGCTTATGCAGGTATTCAACCAACATCTAATATACTCATCTTGTCTTTATTCACTGTTTTCACCATGCTAAATGTTCCTCCTCCTCCATTTTTCTTGTCCTCTCCTGGTGACCCTCCTATTTCTTGGAAGAAATGGAAAAATGTATTTTCACATTATGCGCGTGTGTGTGTGGTGTATCCCTCAGTGCAGAAAGGAAAATGTCACTTCTCTTGCATTGTTTAGGCTCAGAAGGACAAGAAGTGTTTCAGCATCTTCCTGAATTGTCCTCACAAGATGCAGATAATTTAAATGATTATGAAGTTTGTCTAAAAAAACTTGATTTACATTTTTACTAAAAGTTCCACTGTACTGGAAAGACACCATTTTGGTAAGCGCATGCAAAGATCAGGAGAGAGTGCTGAAGAATACATTACTGAATTGAGGAAACTGGCCTCTACATGTAATTTTGGAGCCAATTATGAGGAGAGGTTAAGAGACCAGTTCATGCTGGGCTGTACTTTAGACAAAGTTAAAGAGGCTTGTTGGGAGAAAGACTGATCCTTCTCTTACTGACGTCATCTCCATAGCCAAATCGTGTGAACATACTAAGGCTTGTGTAGAACAGTTAAAAAAAAAAAAAAGGATGATGAAGTGAGTAAAGAAAAGAGTATACTGTTAGTTAGCAAAGTTAAGCACAAACAAGATAATACTATGTTTTCTCAACAGAACAAAAGCGATAAGGGTTGCTCACAATATAACAATGACTCTTCTAGTTTAAAAAAGGAACACAGCAGAACTGCTAATAACAAGAATGAATCTTTCTAAAAAAAAATGTCAGGGAACTTGTTATAGGTGTGGAGAGTATGGTCATGCTGCAAATTATAAAGGTTGTAGTGGTTGGAAAGCAACGTGTAAAAAATGTAGAAAAAAGGGTCATGTCTCAAAATGTTGTCGTAGTGATTTCACGAAGAAGAAAATTCAGGAGATCTCTTGCGGTGAAGAATGCGAAGAAGAAATTATAATGAGGATCAGTGAAGGTGAAAAAAGTGGTCCTTTTGATATTGTAAACATCCAAAATATTCCAGTGAACATGTTGTTCGACTCTGGAGCGAAAATCACTTTGATTCCAAAAGAAGTGTATGATAAATATTTATTGGACAAAGTGATTTTACATAAACCAGATATCAAAGCCAGAGGGTATGGTGGTGAACCCATTAAATTGTCAGGATTTTTTAATGGTAGTATTTCTTACAAAACTAATACAGCCACAGGAAAGATTTATATTTCCGAAAGAGGAGATTCCTTGGTAAGTTGGACTCTTCAAAGAGATCTCAGAGTTATTCTTGAACCCAATGAAACTCCATTTATAAAGTTAAAGCAAGATGTATCTGATCTCTCGCAAAAAAGTCAAAAGGTAATTCTTGATGTTGAACAAAATAAGTTGTCGCAAGCTGACTCTTCTTCGTTTAAAAATGATTTTCCTGAAGTCTTCAACGAAAATTTGGGTTGTTTGAAAGGTTATTCCCACAGAATAGTTTTAAAAAAAAATTCTGTACCAGTCGTTAGCAAAGTTAGAAGTGTTCCTATTAAAGTTAATGATAAAATGAAGATTGAGCTTGACAAACTTTTAAAAGGTGGGATCATTGCTGAAGTTGAAGCAACAGAATGCTTGGCTCCTGTTGTCATGGCACTTAAGGCTAATGGAGAATCTAGACTCTGTATTGAGCTCAGAGAACTCAACAAATGTGTTGTTGTAGATCACTACTCAGTACCGAACATCTCTGAAATGTTATCGCTGTTAGAAGAGGCAAGATTTTTCTCCTCTATAGATCTAGCGTCAGCCTACCATCAAGTGAAGCTACATGAAACTTCCCAAGACTTGACAGCTTTCGTAACTCCGTTTTGGACTTTCAAATTTCTAAGGATGCCTTTTGGCCTCATTTCAGCTGCTGCAGTCTTTCAGAGAATGATGGAGCATATTTTCAAGAACTTTGATGGAATAAAAATATATCAAGATGATATACTTATTTTTGGCAGTACTGAACAAGAACATGACAACAGAGTCAGGTTGTTCTTGAATAAACTCAGAGACAATGGTCTGACTCTCAAAGCTAAAAAATGCAAATTTAATATCACTGACATTGATTATTTAGGTCATAAGATTACGGCCTCTGGGATTGAACCAAAAAAAGAACTAGTAGACACCATCAACAACATGTCCAGTCCTTGTAGCAAGGATGAAGTCGTAAAATTTCTAGGAATGTCAGCATACTATGCTAAGTTTATTCCCAACTTTGCAGACAAGACACACAACATGAGGGTTCTACTTAAAAAGGTGTTAGTTTTGCTTGGAATGCAGATTGTGAAACTGAGTTTAGAGGGATTAAGCAACTCTTGTCAACAGCTTCTTCTTTGAAAAGTTTTGAACCCAACCAAGAAATCATCGTCATGACTGACGCCAGTGCTACAGGGTTGGGTGCGGTCATGATGCAAAAACATGATGGTGTGGAACGCACTATTTTGTTTTTATCCAGATGTCTGAGAGGAGCAGAAATGAACTATTCAGTTATAGAAAAGGAGGCATTAGGTATATTCTGGTCTGTGAGAAAACTTCGTACATTTTTATGGGGAAATAAGTTCACAATCAAGACAGATCATAAACCGCTGAGAGAAATTTTTGAAAAAAAAGGTTTAGATAACGTGTCTTCCAGAATATGCAAGTGGGTTGTAGCGCTCCAAGAATTTGACTTCCACATAGAATACATCCCAGGAGCTAAGAACAACATAGCTGACTGTTGTTCACGCTTACCTAATAAGGTTGACATGAGTGAAGGTGTGAATGAAGAAAATCTTAGTGAATTTGATGAATATGCAGTGTGTTATGTCAATGAGAGCATAATAAAGGAAGACATGTGGGTTAGAGAGCTAGAAAAAGACCAAACTTTACAAGCTGTTTTCAGTGCAATCAAAAATAATTGGACTGATCATTCCAAAGAGAGTGATTCCCTTAAGGGTTTTTTTCGCGTGAAAGATGAGTTGTCCTGTCAGAATGGATTTTTGTTGAGAGGGACCAGGTTGATTCCTCCTGTCAGCCTAAGAATGCAATTGATTGAGTTTGCACATGAAAGCCATCCTGGTATTTCTAAGACAAAAGAGATACTAAGGCAAATATACTGGTGGACTGGGATGGACATTTGTATTGAGAGATGTGTGAGGGAATGTGTTGAATGTAATCTGTGTGACAAAATTCTTAATCCTAGAGTTCAACTTATGACTTTAAGGACTCTACCGAAACTTCCTTGGGAAGAGGTCGCAATAGATATTTTGGGTCCTATCAAACATACCAGCATAAACAAGTATATCTTAGTTCTTATAGATGCATATTCTAGATGGCCTGAAGTTAAAGTCACCAATTCGGTAGAGACAAGAGATGTGATAACATTTTTAGACGCTGCTACCGCTTCTGGCCACCGGACTTCACTGACCAGAACCCCGAGCTCTCCCAGGAGAGAGGAGCCACGCCACTGACACTCGCTCAAAAGGCGCTGGTGACACCCGCAGCGCGGGACGCTGCTACCGCTTCTGGCCACCGGACTTCACTGACCAGAACCCCGAGCTCTCCCAGGAGGGAGGAGCCACGCCACTGACACTCGCTCAAAAGGCGCTGGTGACACCCGCAGCGCGGGACGCTGCTACCGCTTCTGGCCACCGGACTTCACTGACCAGAACCCCGAGCTCTCCCAGGAGGGAGGAGCCACGCCACTGACACTCGCTCAAAAGGCGCTGGTGACACCCGCAGCGCGGGACCGCTGCTACCGCTTCTGGCCACCGGACTTCACTGACCAGAACCCCGAGCTCTCCCAGGAGGGAGGAGCCACGCCACTGACACTCGCTCAAAAGGCGCTGGTGACACCCGCAGCGCGAGACGCTGCTACCGCTTCTGGCCACCGGACTTCACTGACCAGAACCCCGAGCTCTCCCAGGAGGGAGGAGCCACGCCACTGACACTCGCTCAAAGGCGCTGGTGACACCCGCAGCGCGGGACGCGCGCGGGCTGTGCCCGGGCGAAGCCCGGGCCAAGGGCGGGCCCGTCCTTGCCCGTCAGTGACTGGAAGAGGCTGGGCTGGGCCACTTCCCTAACGTCTGTACAGTAAGCCACCGTGGGGTATAACGGTTTATTGTTAGAAGTGTGTCATTTGGAGGTCAGGGTTTAGCAATATGAGCAAACGGAAGGTGGGAGCAGGGGTTGTGGGTACGCTCGACGCCTTTCTATCTAGGGCAGAGTCAGCGCTAATGCACGAGATCCAAATCACTGAGCGCAGGTTGTCACTCGAGCCTCAAACATCCCGTTGCTCACAGAGCTCTATAGGCCACCCCCAATTGCTGACAAGCTGCATCAATGACTTGGTATTGCATCCCAGCCAGTCTCCGACGATACAACTGGAACCAGTGCCACTTATTGCACCTACTCCTCCTAACCTGGACTGTTCTATTAATACGTCCATGGTTATCACCAGGGGTAAGAAGCTCATTGGGGCCGTAGGTAGCGAACCACCTTCGAAAAAAGGAAAGGCCGTGGTGCATTGAAGCCAACTCCCCATCTCCTAGGGTAGTAAAACGTAAGGCAGTTACAAAAGGCAATGGAAATAATGGGAGTCAACAGTTCAAAGATAAGGCAATTATCGACACAAGCTCCCCTACCAGTGCCGTACACCTACCGCCAGTGTTTAATATGGATGAGTTCTGTTCACAGATAGAACTGAAATTGGAAATTATGATTGACCCCTTGCTTAAGAAGCTGACCCAGATCGAAGATAGACTTAGCAAAATAGAGCAGGGCTTTCTTAGTAGCCCCCTGATAATGCTAATGGGTTGACGTATGTTGGGTCTACAACCCAACCGGTGAGGGAAACGTATCAGTACCAAAGGGATCCCTAGAAAATGCATGTTGTTCTCTACCATCAACAGCTAAGCCATTAGTAACAACTTTGGAGGCCACCAAACCCGTTAACGCCCGCAGGTAGGAATGCTGTTGTCATCAATCTCGCATCAAGGGAAGAGTGGGTCTAGCGGACGATTTCCCGAGCACCATGCTGGCAGTGCAGAGAACCATCAGACTTCCCTTCATCTCCCCCCGGAATCCACTCCCTATACAGTTGTTTTGGTCAATGTTCCTGTGCTTCCACCCAATGCACAGGAGCACTTGTCAACACTACGAAACAAGGCTTTATACATGCTGGGTAACAGGATTGGCCTAAAGGACCATCTTTTCTCGGAATTTAAAATGGTTCGTAGAGTTCCATGGGTTGGGAAATTCCGCAAGTCTTCACCTGGCGATTGTGTAGTACTAAGTTTTAGGTCGCCAAGACTGGTTCAGCACATACTAGAGAGGGCGGGTAATCGCTTCACTAAGGAGGATGACATTAACATCCTTCCATTGGGGTTCTTTTACCAACCACCCAGCACCCCTGGGTGCAGCGAGATGAGGGGTTAACTAGACCATATAGTCAACATGATCGACCGGTGACCACAAGTAATCGATTCGAAATTTTCTCTTCTTTAGAGGATATAGATTGACTAGGCAATATAACAAACCCTCCTCTAATTGGAACACCAGTATCTATGGGTCAGAGAGGGTCTGCCCTAGGACTGCGTATTCCTGACCCTAGTGTAATATCTGCATTTGCATCTGCGACCAGAAGTAAGGCCATTCATGCTAACAGCCTTGACACTGTAGGGGGTGTGTATCAATCCCAGACGAAACTTATAACTGGGGTGGATAAGAACATATCATCCCATACACTTTTTGCAAGATCTCTCATCCCACCAAGTACTTCTAGTTTGGTAACTGTGGAAAATGATTACGCAATTGGCCCCGAAGCAAATAGCGGTAACGTCACCCAGGGGCACCCAACAACACATATGTCTATAGTCTCCTGGAACATCGCAGGTCTATCTTCTAAAACCACCTCAACAGAGTGGTCAACTTACATCGACAGTCATGATGTCTGGATATTCCAGGAGACTTGGTCATTGGATAAAATGTATCACCCAGGTTTCTTGAACTTCTCGAAGGCCGCCTTGGGAGGACAGAGAGGGAGACCTATAGGCGGGTTGACTTGTTGGGTTAGGCAGCAAGCGGGCATTTTGGTAAAGGAAGTATTCATCGATAGTCCGGACATCATGGCCATACGGATTGCCGGGGAGCATGGACCTGATGTCCTGATTGTCAACGTATATGCAAGAGGTCAGCCGGGGGTAGGGGATCAAGTGTGGTTACTGCCCTCGATACCTATTTGGAAAGTTCAAGGGGCAACTGTAACTTGATAATTGCAGGCGATTTTAACTGTTGTTTTGAGCCACTGGACCACGAAGATGGAAACCTTAGCGCAGAGGAGGATGCACAGTGGAATATCCCGCAATTGGAACTATGTCCTATTAACAAATGGACAGAGGCTGTACTACAGTTAAAAGGGTTGTGTCTTGAAAAGGGACTAAGGGCAGTTAATGGTCGGACGCAGTCGGATAGGATAGGAGCTTCTACCTTCGATAATGGCCTTCGTAGTAGTCGCATAGACTATATCCTTCTGAATGTAGAATACTGGCCATTTCTTGTGGATATGAAAGTGCAGGAGCGGACCGAAAGTGATCACAATCCGTTGGTCTTACAATTGTACGCTTCGACCTTTTCAAATCCAAACATCAGGGTAGTTGAATATGTAACAGCAGAGGCTATGCTCACTAACGATATGAGGAGAGTTCAATGGGTTAGGGTTATTTAAAATGAGGGTGCCCTGGAACAAATGAAGGAATTGGTTGCTTGCTCGACCGCCACCCTTCTTAACTGTGATTCCCAGAAGGATATTAATTCTATTATCCCCCAGGTTCATAACGACCTGTTTAAACAATTGAAATATTTTTTTATTAAACCTAGTCAACCAAGTAAAAAACCTTATGCAAAGGCGGCTTCCTGGTACAATAGCACATGCAGACAGGCCTACAAGATTTTATCCAGGGCTATTAGACTCAAAGTTGTGGGCGATATCAAAAAGGCTAGAGTAAGGTATAAGAAAGCCCAGCAACAAGCGAAGAAGGAATGGGATGAGAACCGCTGGCAAGATTTGGTCTCTGCCAGTAAGGAGAAAAATATGATCCAATTTTGGAAGCTTGTTAAATGGGGCAGTGGAGAATTAAATCAGACACCCACTAATTATGTTGCCCCTGAACAATGGGTTCTACATTATGAGGCTCAATTCTCTGCCACTAATGGCAGTGATGACTTACCGCCATGGCCTACTCCAACAACCACCCTGTGTTTTACCAGTTTAGAGGTCGAATCAGTGCTAAAAACGATCCCGAGAGGTAGGGCCCCCGGCCCAGATCGTATACCCGCAGATTTGTTTGTCCATGGCAAGGACCATTGGGTATCTTACATTAGGTTATTGGCAAACGCCATAGCTAGCGGTGCTTCCATTCCTGAAACATGGTTAGGTGCCGAAATCATACCTATCTACAAAAAGGGTGACCGCTCACTACCAGGTAATTACCGGCCAATTAGTCTTATTGATTCCATTCAGAAGATTGTGGCCAGGCTAGTTCTTGGCAGAATACAGGCCTGGATAGACGAAACAGAAATTCTGACACCTTTCCAGGCGGGGTTTCGTCCACACACTAGTACCTTAGATCAGGTTCTTAGATTTGTGCTTATTTATTGGCGGGTGGTTATCATAGGAGGGGGTGCAATCTATGCGGCTTTCATTGATTTAAAATCCGCATTTGATTTAGTCCCCCGCACAAAAATGTGGAGCGCCTTTGTGGATATGGGGATGCCACCGGAATTGTTGGCTATTTTAATGAAATTGCATAACTTAAATTATGCACAAGTCCGATGGGGAAAGCAGGGAAATGTTACTGAGAGGTTCTCGGTTTCCAAGGGGGTGCACCAGGGGTGTGTATTAGCCCCAACTCTGTTTTCCCTGTACATAAACCGGGTTGTACAGTACTTTTCTACCTATCCCACAGATGCTCCAGTGTTAGCGGGTATGAAAATACCCTTTCTCATGTTCGCGGACGACACCTTGATAATATCCAAGACACGACAGGGCTTGCAGGCCGCTCTGTCCCGTTTCGAGGTGTTCTGCCGTGACCATGAATTAGTGGTAAATGTGGAGAAAACAAAGTTTATGGTGCTCCACAAATCTAAAGCCATAAC
The DNA here is from genome assembly GCA_963921515.1 of Calotriton arnoldi. Lineage (NCBI taxonomy): Eukaryota > Metazoa > Chordata > Amphibia > Caudata > Salamandridae > Calotriton > Calotriton arnoldi. The sequence goes on from CAWUFW010013283.1 coordinate 365,469, forward strand.
CGCGAGAGTGTATATGAACAATGTCCCCCTGGAACAGACCGATGTTTTTACCTATCTGGGCATAACACTAGGTAGGAAACTACAATGGAAACCCCAGATCGACATGCTGGCTTTAAAACATGCACAACTAGCCGGTGTATTGATAAAGGAGCAGAGGCTCTCTCAGACCAAACCCATAGCCCCCGCCCTTAAGATCTACAACCTAAAAATCAGTACCTCAATATTATACGGTGCTGAACTTTGGGGCTTTGAGGATTTAACACCATTGACTCTAGCCCAAAATAAATTTGTTAGAATATTATTAGGCCTTCCGAAATCTACCCCACTTTTGCCCCTTTATCTTGATCTGGGTTGCTATAGTATTGAGGACTTGGCACGCTACAGACCTATAGCATTCTGGAGAAGGCTCTGGACCACACCTGAGCTTTCTCTGTATGCTAAAGCTCTCCTTGAAGTTCGGGGGCTGGGCCGTCTACACAAGATCCCCTGGTTTAATAACATCAAGACCACCCTGGTTAATATGGGGATGAGCACCCTGTGGGAGGACCCAGCTGCTGCTTTATTTCCATCTAAAAAGAACTTCAAGGTAGCTTACTGGAGTATGGTCAAAACCAAGCGGTTCTCATCTATTACGAGACCTACCCTGACTAGAGAATTCTTGGAGATCAAGCACGAGACCAAGTTTGAAACATATTGGGATGTTATTACCAGGCCAATAGACAGGAAACTGTATCACCAGTTCAGGGTAGGTACACTTCCAATAAGAGCTTTTACTAGTAGTTGGCATTTGCCAACGGATGACAAATGTATTTCGTGCCCGGCCCAAACTGAGACACTAGCGCACATTATGTTCGTATGCCCAGCCTACGATCTACCTAGGAACAAATGGCTCAAACCTATCTGTATGAATTTGGGCACAAGACTGGCCATAGATGCCTTAAGGATCCTAAGGACAAACACTCAAGGGTCCATAGTGGTAGCTGTGGCAAAATTTTTGAGCTGGATGTGGGTTATCCGTGCTAACAAGATGAGGGTACACTAATTTTTGACATTTTTATTCTCGAGGGTTGAGATTGCATGGAATGGGCCTGTTGGACAAAATAAATTTCTGTCCAAGACCTCGAAATAAGGGCTTTTTAAAGGTGTTTTAATTTTTACAACTCTGTTATTTTAAACAATGTTTTTAACTTATTTGTAAAATATATGTGGTTTTTACAAGTTGGATGATTCTATATTTTATTCCAAATTCTTTCTTAATTATCGATGTGTTCTGTCTTTTATGATTTTGTAAATCGAAATAAAGACTTTATTGATTGATTGATAACATTTTTAGATGATGTTTTTGCGAGAGAGGGTTTCCCATCCACATTATTGTCTGACAATGGGGTTCAGTTTACCTCTAAAGAAATGGTCAAGTATTTATCAGATAAAGGGATTAGTCACAAGAAGTCTGCACTATATCATCCAGAAACTAATGGAATTGTAGAAAGATTCAACAGAGTGCTAAAAGAAACTATTCAGCGTGCTTTGTCTCATCACAAGTGTTGGCAGAATGAAGTTCAGAACAAAGTTAAAAACTACAGATTTTCTCCACATTCCATGACAGGCAGAACTCCTTTCGAGTTGTTACACAAGAGAAAGCCTTGTACCATGATCTGTCCCTCCTGGATTCTTGACAAATCTCAAGGTTTGAAAACTGTTGGTGATGACCAAGATAAATTTGTGAAGGAAATGAAAAGAATGGGCAAAAATAAAATGAGATTTGATGTTAGGAAAGGAGTAAAGGAGACAATCATCAAAGTAGGTGACATGGTCAGGATCAAAAATCCCCGTAAAGGGACAAACGTTCTTGGGTCTAAATATTTGTTACCTATGAAGGTGATTAAAGTCTTTAAAAATGCTGTCAGAACTGAAGACCACAGGATGTGGAATTTAAATAGGGTTGCTAAACTCTCTTGTTCATCATCTGATAGTCCTATTGAGAGTAATGGTAAAGAATCCTCAATGCTGAAATGTTACAACAAAGATGAAAATGCTAGGCAACGTATTAAACCAAAGCATCTACAAGATTATGTAATTTTATAAGTGCCCTTTTGTTTCAATAATATTGTTCATATTTTTCCATATTGTAACTTCATTGTTCTCAAGTTTATCTTTATAATTTCTGTTATTGGGAGGGAGATGTGTAGTATGCTGTACCTAACTCATAGCTATTGTAAGAGGTATAATGTAAACCATGTTGGTTCCATATGACATCATGTTGGAGTTAACACTGAGGTTCTTATTCTGAATGTTATTATTCAAGTGAAGCTGTTGGGTGAACTGGAGCTGTGTATGCAGGCTGAGGTGTCTAGGATTAACTTAAATACATCTTCTTTGGATTCATCTTTAATTTCGTGGACTATTCTTTACAGGGGTCTTTCCATTTTCCTTAAACATTCTTGTAAGATCACGGCTACTCCCCTTTATCGAAACTTCCCGGCTGGGCAAGTTGTATTACTCACAGGATTTTCAGCCCAAACAATGGATTTCCCTCTTCTTTTACTCAATTGCTATCATAACACAACTATTGCATCAAATCCATCTGCAACAGCCCTTCTGATTAAGAACCTGGAAGATCTCCTACTAGAGTTTGCCTCTGTTGAAGTCCTGCTACTAGGTGACTTCAACATCAGGGGTTTGGGATCCAATGATCACTCAGCCACTAAAACTAAAGAGCAAGAAGCCCTGAACACTTTACTATCCAACTGCAATCTACGCTCTGCGAAGCAAATTATATTGTCTCAAGATGCTAGTGTACATCTCCCCGCAACATTTAAGAACCTCTAAACTATTGATTACATCTTTTTATCAACATCCCAGGCAAGCCAACTAGTCAAACTGGAGATTCCCATTCGAACAGAAAGTGACCATAACCCCCTGACTGCAATAATGGATCTATATGCTCCTGTTGCCACGAAAGTTATAGAAGTGGGGCATTCAACGCGGTCTGAATTCCATACTCTAGCCAGAAGAATTAAATGGGACTCCCCGGGCGTCGCTAAGTTGGGCAATTGGCTTAAGGAAATAACCCTGAATTTCATTAACTACCTCCTTACCGACTATCATCACAGGTGGGACACCGCAATAGCCAAATTAAGAGACTTCTTAACGGGACCCAGAGCCCACGATCGATAGACCAGGCCTCCCCCATGGCTGTCTCTCAACACGGCTCTAGTTAATACAAAAAGAGCCCTAAGGAAGGCCGTGCGCTTGCACAAACACAATGCCACAGGGATCTGCGCCAAAAATATGGTCTCCTTACGCAAACTATATAAAAAATCAATTTGGGAAGTTAAGAAACTCAAACAACAGAAGGAGTGGCTAAAAATACATGGATTGTTAAAAGAAAAAAATCTGACCCACTTCTGGACCCACATTAACAAACTTCGCTCCTCCAACAAGAGTTGGGAGAACACGGTGTCTGAAGTAGCCTGGTCACGGCACATCACTGCAGCGAATGCCCCGGCTCCGCTGAAGTCGAAAATAGGGAGTCACCTGATAACATGCTGATGGATACCCGCGTGCTGACCACCTCTGCAGGTTTCTGAAAATTATGAAAAACGAGGGTCCTCCTTGGCCCAATGGCCTTCCATCCATCACATTCGAATGTGCCCCGGAAGATTGGGCCAAGCTGTTAACCCCTCTGTACAACAACGCATTCACTACATGCCAGATACCCGACTCATGGAGAGGCTCGATTTTATGCCCAATTCTTTAAAAAGGAGACCCCTCCCTTCCTTCCAATTACCGACTCATAGCCTTACTAGATCTTGAGGCTAAGGTCTATGCTTGGTGACTTCTCACGTTATTAGAAGAATGGGTTGCGGAAAATAACATCTTACCATACTTCCAAACGGGGTTTTGTGCTTCTGCCTCCACAATTGATAACATCACCGCCCTAGCTATTCTGAGCCACCAAGCAGCCCAAAAAAGTAATCTTCCTCTTTTTTGCTGCTTCATAGAATATAGTGCTGCCTTCGATAAAGTGGCTCGCAACACTCTGGTGGAAATTAGACGCGTGGGGGATCCCAGGGGATCTGCTCGGAGCCATCATCTCCTTGCACAAGAAGACATGGGTGCAAGTCAGAACAGGCCCCTTGACTGTCACTGCAAATATTTCCACCACAGAGGTCCTGAGGCAAGGATGCGTTCACGCACCCCTCCTGTTCAATCTCTACACCGCCGACCCAGGGAGATTCTTGGAGCACAGCAGCCTGCTTTCGCCCCAACTGGGTCAATCGAAATTGCACATTTTACAATATGCTGGCGATATCGTCCTAATGGATCATGCTAAATCTGGCCTTCAACGCGCCCTGAGTAAGCTCGACGTATATAACAAAGCTAATGCCCTCAAAATCAATCAGGACAAGACCAAGGTCCTGATCTTCGGCCGCTGCCAAAAAAAATAAATTTCTAAAATGGAGCATCGGGTCCGCGAAAATCAAATCGACACCGAAGTATAACTACCTGGGTGTATGGTTTAGCGAGTCCTCCAGATCATCAGTCCACCTAGCCACCCTGAAAAAGAGAGCCAGAGCAATAACATACAGCCTGACCCGTCTCAATCAGACCCTGAGTAGTCCCTCAGCTGAACCCATACTGAAGTTGATAAAAGCCACCCTTTTCCCGCCCTAAGTTATGGGCATCAGGCTTTTCCTAAGTATGTGCAGCAAGTCTAGACTATGCCCAGAACACGACCTATAAACGAATTTTTCGACTCCCTAAATACACACGCAGGGCAAGATTACGACTTGAGCTGGGCCTCACAAGACAATCTCTTTTATGTGAAGCAGATATCTTGAAGTACTACATAAGGGTACTAAAAGCCCTGGCCAACACCCTCAAGGCTCGCTTAAAAGAAATCTTCGCTAGTCCCGGGAATCCATGGAATCGACAAATTGAAATGGCCATAAGATCCCTATAAATTGATGAATCAGCATTAAAAGCAGACTCTATTCCCTACGCAGTCTTAAAAAGGGCCATAAACAAACAAGCGAGACAAATCTCCTACCAGCTGGACTTACGGGCATTAAAATCGACTACTATTTTGTCTGTTCTGAATGACTCATATCTCCCAGGGTTACCGTAACCATATCTTTCAGATAGGTTAAACTCGCTGGCTCACAGGAATATCATGTTTATGTGCCTTCTAGGCCTGCGAACCTTCGATTTTAATCGATGGGCCCACGTGGGGAGGAGTGGGCCTGTAGACTGTGCAACTACAGGTCTGAATCATGGCTACATCTTTTGTGCTGCTGTCCTTCCTTAGATGCCCCCAGAAGAATTCTCCTGAAGCCATTATACCAAAAAGGGGGAATTTACACTTGCTTGGAGGCATCTGCACTTTGCTTCACACTAGCAGACACTCAAACGCTTGCAAGGTGCGGAAAATATGTGAGAACCCTGGAAGACCTACTTTTTCCTCTTATAGCCCTTCCCAATCTGGACTCCGCTCATCAAAAATTCATCACTGACTATTTTATAGTATGCCCTAGAGTTTTATCACTACACTGTCACTTTATTAATTTTATCTCTGATTTTAACGCTTTTATTCGCAGTTGGCCATTGTGTAAGATTGCCTTGGTTGAATAATGATTTTTAAATGTGATGGCCAGTTTGACCACTGCTCCCAAGGATGTAAGGATGTACTGGAGGCACCTCGATTTCAATGGTTTTAATTAACTGTGCAAAGAAGGTAATAAATAAATAAAAACACACATCCAATTTATATCCTGACAGGGAAGGACTTGGAGACCCGGATCACATTAGAAACCTTTACACAAGATCTGCCATCTGGAAGTGAAAGAGATCATGATAATTTTAGGCACTTTTTTGGATGAGAGTGGGATAACACAATGCAGTGGACCTCGTCACTTTTAACCTAAATTTAGATTCATTCTACAGACGCCCCACAATGCAATAGATTCCATTCTGGAAGTTGTGACTAAAGAGTTGATCAAATTAAGGAACAACTAGCAGCAAACTGTTAAACATAATATGACTAGAGCACAATGGCAGGCCTTATTATGACTCTGAAAGAGGACAATAACATAGTAATTAAACAGTCTTACAAGTGCGGAAATGTGATTTTAACCAGAGAATATTACAAACAAGAGTACTTGAAACAGTTGGCGGAAAGGAAGTGTTATGAGCCTGTTCCAAGAATTAAGTACATTGTGTAAGAATCTCACCTATATTTTCCGCAGGAACGTCATGGATGTGAAGCAAAGTCCACAACCTCTCCAAATCACCCAATGGCACCTGAGACTAAACAAGGTGGCAAATGGTAATCTGGGGAAGAAGGGAAACAAAACAAGGAAAAAAGGGGAAGAACTCCACGCGGTGTCTCAGATAACCTCCGGACTCGTCTGGATAAGGCAAGAAACTGTAAGCAGGAAAGAGTCAATACATAAGTACAAGAATAGAAACATGTTAAGTCGCTTATTTTTTATCCTTTGTTTTCCCTACCTTGGGACATCCCTTCTCCTGTAAACTGGTTAGTAATATAATGGTGTTTAGGGCTTGAGTCTGGAGCTGTTCACCCCGTATTGTTCATGAAAAGTAAATATTCCTTAAGCTCAGGTAAAATAAACCGGTATCACTTTCTTTCCTAGATCCTAAAGGGCGGAGCGGATCCCCACAGCGCCGAGAGCACAGTATCAGGTAAGTGACAACATATACTTGGAAATAAAATGTTAGCGCTACGCGCTGGAATTGCTTGAAATAATAATGCTTCTTTTTCTTTGTTTCCTTATCTCTTTCCTATGCGCATATAGTCTCACTGCGTCTTCTAAATCCTAGAGGGCGGCATAGGTTCCAACAGATGCGAGGGCACGAGATCAGGTAAGAGAAAAATGGACTAAATAATAAATCAGCGCAGAGCGCTGTTACCGCATAAATTCAATGCTGATTCAGTGTTCTTATCTTCTTTTATCTTCACTTAACGAATGCAGGCAACCGATGGCCGGAACAAGATGCAAGGGTCGCCAGGGAAAGACAACCCGCCACGAGAAACGCCGGGCAAACGGCGAGACCGACGCGAGGAGCGCGACGACCCGGAAGAGCTTCAGGTAAGACGTCAGAAAACCAACAACTAGAACGCGAAGCGCAGCTGATCGGGGAAGGCCGGGCTTTAGCTTGCCTGACCTGTCCCCACGCATGCGCGTTCTGAATCGGCGGCCATTTTAGTAGTTCTTGGCCACCGCGCAATCCTGACACATTGATACTGTAAAGACATTTCATGCTTTACTTGGGGAGTAGAAGGACAAATGGCTTTTAGATCATGAGGAGTTTGTTCCTGAGATGTGAACATCCCTAGGGACTTATCTTTTACCATATTCCAAAGATTCACAAACATGCCACATGCCCCTGGTCATCCAACTGTTTCTTTCAGGGAAAGCCTTTTGGAAAATGTATCCGTCTACATTGATTATTATGTTTCCTTTTATCAAAGACTTCGGGTCTTATGGGACAGACACCAAAGACTTTCTGCGTAAAATTGATGGCATCAGATGGGAGGAGGATTTCCTCAGGATTATTCTTGATGTCACAAGTCTGTACACCAGTATTGTGCATCAGGATGGCACAAGGGCAGTGAAATATTTCCTGAGAAGTAGATCGCTCAAGTACTATGCACACAATCGCATGATTCTACAACTGATTGAATATTGGCTGAATAACAATATTTTTCTGTTTACGCGCCAGTACTGTTGACAAAAACAGGGAATAGCTATCAGTACCTGCTTCGCACCCAGCTATGCAAACTTGTTTGTGGGCTGGTGGGAAAAGCAGAAAGCCTAGGCAGATGAATACAGCCAGTGGGTAGAACACCTGATATTTTAGGTCAATTATATTTATTACCTTTTTATTGTCTGAAAGGGAAAACAGATATTGGCTGAACAATATATTTTAATCTTGAAAACCTTAATGTGCACTTCACCAGCTACATCAGAAGTAGGGTAATTATTTTTGGATCAACCCTGTTGATCCAGCGCGGCTAATATAAATTTCTCCTTTGGACACGAATCCAGGTAAAAATCATTCACATCTACCATACTATATGACGTGGGGCCCATAACACCGCATACCATACACTGAATCAGTTGTTCCCTGGATCACATCCACTTTTCACTAGGAGAAGAACGAATTGCAGGAGGAACGGAATACCTTATTAAAGTTTAACAGAATATTAACTTAAACATCATACATAATCAGTTTAATCCTATCAGTTCCAAAACATCAAGGTATTCCGCTTTTTGGTCGATGGACCAACTAGTAGAATAAGTTGATGGTGATTAAGACCAGCTCAATCACATTTAAAACCTGATAATCATTACACTTATTATTGAGCTAAAGAACCACAGACTCGTTGTTTTAATTAGAATAAAATGTTATCTATTTTCTTAAGTGCATGAGTGAGATTCAAGTTTATTAATCATTTTAATACATTTCAAATAGCATATAAGAAATAAGTTTAAGAAAGAATTTTATGCATACCCCTCTTTGATGCAGATTGGAAAAAATTCACCAAAGCAGATAAATTGTAGATCACAGCATGGAACTCCCAAAACTGACTGACTGTCCCGCTAAAGGCCTCCTCGACGGACCTCCCATACAGGTTTCCCGCATCGGTCTCGTTCCTTTTCCCAGTCAAATTTAAAGTTCAAAAGAATAATTCTGCAAAGAAAAAGCGGCCTATAGAAAATGGCAGCAGCTTCATCAGCATCACGCTCAGTGTTCAAAAATATGCAGGAATAGTGCTCCTCCTACTTAAGAGTAGGTCCTCTTATACCCTACTACTGGCTTACTAAACAGAAAGTTGCAATCTTTGGGGGCGAGAATCACGCTAATTGGTCCATTGGAGGGGTGGTGAGAATCACCTCATTGCCCTCTTTGTTCAAACTGGTTTTAGAATGGTTTTATGAATTTCGCTTTCCCATGACCTTTGGGTAAATGCAGTCCCAATTGACAGTTCGTAATGTTACTTTTTGATGGTCACAATTTGACCAGTCCATTGTTACTTCATTTTGGTTCATACTCCATTCTCACGGATACGTGCTGAGTCTTTCTTGGCACTCTCCTCATGTTAGGTCGTCACGACCTTGACATCTCTCACTCGGGGCTCGAGCTGCACCCACGTGGTTTAGCTCCATTGCTTTCTTCTGCTTAGAGGCCATCTTTGTTTCTGCACATGACCTCATCTGCCTCTGCAGCCATTTTTGCAAGCTGGCCTAATAGGCCCGAACGAACTATCATAAAAACAAACACAATCATAATTAAAATAAAGAAAATAAGCCTTTCTGTTTACCACCCGTCATTCTAAGAACCCATGTTAGATGTTACCTAGCAAAAGCGACATTTAAAGCTATTTTACTTACCATCCGCATTCTTTTGCCACAATACAATTTTACTACATAGCACAAATCATGCGATTTTGCTCTAATTAGTATGCAAATCACTATATTACTATTAATTTACTTTACAATTGTAAATAAGTTAGTTTTGCACATAAATAGCGATTACCACTTGTGTAAATGTTTACCAAGGGTGCAAATTATTGGTTAGTTCATCAAACAATTAGTAACATTAATTTATTAGTGTTATTTTAGGGGGTTTCAAAATTATTTCATTTACCTTGCTCCATCACTGTCTATCAGTGACAACACCATAAACACTACGCTAATCAGGAGACCCACAGCAGGGAATAGTATTCTACATGCCAACACCAATCGTCCGCAGAGTCTCAAGTGGAGCATCCATTATGGAGAGTTACTCCGCAGTAAACGCAATTACACTACTGATGAGGATTTCGAGACAGTAGAATCAGATATGGCTGCCAGGTTTAAGGCAAGGGGGTATCCTATCCCCGTCCTTGAGACTGCGAAGAATAATGTAACATAGCATTCAAACGGAGGACTGTTACTTGACCGGGTCAGTGAAGAGAAAAAAACACAGACAAGACTTATTACTAACTTCTCGGTTGATGCAGCACAAATTTATGGCATACTTGGGAAGAACTGGCATATACTTAAAACAGACAATATTATAGGAGATAGTCTGAAAACACACCCCCAGGTCACTGAAAGGGGAAGTTCCTACTTGAAAGACTATTTGGTGCACTGCCATTTTCCCACTCAGACAATAGTTAAACATAATACAACACAAACAGGCTTCTTACCACTCATAAATTGCAAAGCCTGCAAATACAGCAGTAGAGTAATGGAGTATAAAGGCGGTAGCGCGGTAAAGCCATGTGTGGTAAAGGCTGCGTGTTTAAGGCATTGCATGGTAAAGGACACATGGTAAGGCTGTTTGCCTGCTGCAAACTGTGAGTGCTGTTAATGTGATCGAAGTGCGTTAATAAAAGCGTGGGAACTGTGATCTTGAGTACAATGGAAGAGCAGACAGTGAACATAGTGGCAGGGTCAAAGGCATAGCCAAATGAACGAAATATTCTGTATCACTTTTTGGGTCTTTTACCTTCAGTTAACTGCAGGTAAAATAGCACACACCTTAAATGAAAAAAAAATTAAAGTTAAACTACTCAGTGTGAAATGCCTGATTTTATTTATAAAATCTTTACATTGGTTAATGTGATTTCTGCAGTTGTCTGTGTGGGTAAGCAGAGAGCCATGGATTGAATCCTGGTTGGTACAGTGGGGAAGATGACGTGTATTTTTAGTGGTGCAAGGTCCCAGCCTGTCACAGAAAGCACTGTGAATATATGCCATTATTTGAAACTTGCATTTTACACAGTACAAAATAGGATGCCATAAAATATGGAAAAAAGATTTAGATTTAAGATAAAGCGTTTTCAAAATATCTATGTTAGTGATATGCAATCAGACTGCCCAGTGCAAAACCTTATTTTAGATGTTCATTAAAAGTTGGCACTCCACAGCTCAGCTGGCATCACCCTTACAATAACTCTCAAAAAGAGTAAAATGTTGTCATCACAAACCTTCAAGTGACTCATCGATTAAAGCCAATACCTGCTTCCAAGCAACATTGACATTCGCAGATTAACCCACTGCACATATTTACATTTATTTCAGGCAGCAAGCACCCTGGCAATGAGGCTTGTTTCTTGTTTAGCTTTCTGCCCCTCCCTCTGCTGCACAGCACAGAGAACTCCTTTCATTTCAGCTGAGACATCTTAGCTGTCGGAATTAACCGTACAGGGTCGGGCTGTCTTTTAACAAGACGCAGGGGAAATGTTTCGGTTAAATTAAAAAAGTATGGACATGTCATGCCCCATATTCCCGCCCTCTGGTGCTGTTGAACGAAAGCTGTGAGTTCAGCTAGAGGAGCATGGCAGAATGACGGTTCCTCTGAAAGGGCTGGCACTTGAGTAGCCAGTAATAGCTCTGAATCAGGGGTGAGGGTACCGAGTCACTACGTCAGGCTCCTAGGGTTTTGGCTTCCCCTCTGTAGGGGTGCATGCGTTTTCCCAATTCCAGACGTAGCAGCAATGAAGACTAACCCTTTTCAAGCTTCGAGTCATGGGAATCCAGACCTATTAGACGCTCGTGCATTGGGAGAACGCCAGTCTTCTGCAGCGTGACCCTGACAATCCGTGGCCTCTCCTCGGACCTGGCATGGTCACAGGAGCTGCAACAGAAGCAACACTTAAGCCACAAAGACCAGGTCAGTAGACATGCAAAGTGCGCAGCTGACAAATATTTTGTATGGGCAAAGCAATTTGAGCAACTGTTGCAGCTATGATTTGTGTGACAAAAGATGTAATTGCCGGAATGCGGTAACAATAAGGTATTTGGTTTAGCTTAACCGGAGATGAGTGACAATTGGCAGGGCTGCTCCGCTTCTATCAAGGGCGGGGGTGGGGGGACCGTTAGCAAACGTCTGTTTGGACCCAGCCAGTGCCGGCTCGCCGAGGGAGTGCACCCCAGCGTGCGTTACTTTCATTGGCGTGCTTGGCCTGCAGTACGGGACAGGGGTCCTTCCTCGGTTGGACAGGATGTATCCGATCATCACCACCGACCATTGTTGCGCAACAGAAAGGGAGTAAGATAATCTCTGCTGTGCCACACACCGGCGTGAGTGCTGACACGCTGACATCTGCCTCACCCAGTCACGTCATCAAACCCCGTGGATTATCTGCCCTTTGCCCGTGGCCCTCCTTGTATGCTACTTCATATTCCTAGTTTTAGCTAAAATAACAGATTAAGTCCAATTTAGCGGGAGGAATGGTCAATTGAGGCTATAAGAAATAAATGTACAGCTCGCACTCCGCCTGACATCGCACAGAACCCCATTTTTTTGGTTTCCAAATAGTAACTAATAACTTCACACAAGCCGGCTTTTGAAGCTTTCTGTACCTTTCTTTGTGGGTGTAAGTGAAAGATTTGACCAGAGTCGACAATTTTCTTCCTAAACATGCATAAAGCAGAATTTATTTACATAAGGCATTGATCCATGAAGGTTACCATAACATCAAGGGACCATATTAACCGCTTGAATAAAATTCATTAGAAATTAACTACCACTTAAATTAATTTCCCCACATTCACAAGACTATCATGGCGGGAAAAGGGGCCGTCCATCAGTGTGTACTGACAGCAAAGCTGTCGCTGCTCTTATTTATAGGTGAAAGCATTAACCCAAAGAGCTGGCTTTCTGTATGTAATCCCAAGGCTCTCCACTCCTAAACTCACACTTCAAAATTCTTCATATTAATAAATAATATACCTCACTTTTAACAGACAACTATCTTTAACACACTGAGTGGCGACTGCGTTCTCTGTTTTGTTTTTGCTTGTAGAAAATGTTTTCCATGTCCAAAAAAGTCTTTAAAATAATTTCATATGTTTTCTACCAAGTAAAATAAATAGTAAATATAGTAAAAATACCAACATAGGCATTTGTAAATATAACTTATGGAGAAGCACTTAGCTCTGTGAAATAGAAATATGCAGTGTTTTGCTGTATTTTTTACGTAAATTACGTGTTTGCCTTGAATTAAATTCGGTTGGTGTTAACCTGTCTCCATATTTGTTGCCCACGTAGACTTTGTTGTCAATGCGCATTCAGATAACGGTAATGCTGATGAACAGCGAGGCATGTTTGGACTGGTAGTGTGCTTTATGTGTAGTGTGGTGTCTAGTGAGGCATGAGCAGAAGGAAACAATAACTGCAGAGCTATGGAAAGAGGCTACTTTACCAAGTGCTTAGTACCTCGAATAATAAATTGCACATTAATGAGCCATTAGGAGCAGCGGCGGCGCCCGATATTAGGCCGTGCATTTGTTCTCACTTACCGCATTTCTAATTGCATTTGAGATTTAACATGCACTGCACCGTGTTCATTATTGACAAATGGCGCCCGAGGATAGATTGTTTTTCGGGCATGAAATACTGCTGCGTGAAAAACAGCAGAATCAATGACCTTTAAATCTCATGTCAAGTTTGACTAAAATATTGGAAATAAATGGAGGAAAACAACTTACTTTAAAAAAAGCCCACGCGAGCGTGAGCAGTGCTTTTCATACTTCAGCCACAGCTACATCCGGGTTATGACATTACAATCTATATACACCCAGGTTCTGACATCACAATCGATAAGGGAATAAACCGTGAATGGCAGCCTATCATTTACTAGCTCAATCAGAAGAATAAAACCAAAGTGGAAGCCAAGTGCCTTGATATATTGGGTTATCTGTAACAAGCAATTGTAGGAGGTAAGGTAAGGGGGTGAATAAAAGTCCTTGACAATATGCAGAGATTCTCTACTGGCATGCTGTCTTTCTCAATCTACGTGTCTCCTCGTCAAAATATCCCTGTCATTTCCTTTTATGTCTGTGGTGTAACCAAACTGAACATGCTTAGAGCGCCGACAAATTGCACACACTTTGCACAGTGTTGTGCAGTATTGCACAGACGTTTTCATGGACCAACCAGTGCAAAAGCTGTATTTACTTTAACCGACCAAATATGCACAGGTCAGAACAAGAGACAGTTGTGTACTGTTCAGTCATTGGGCCAAATTCACAAATTGCATTTTGTAGTACATAAAGTACTCCTAAAAATGCAAATCATAAACCTATGGCTTGAGACGTCCACCCTCGCCTCTCCTATATTTTCTGTGTAAAGGACCACGGGGAGTTGCTGGAATATAGGGAATATTTAGTACTACATGCGAGGAGATTAGGGAAATTTAAGGACGAGTTTAGAGAGCGTACTGCTAATACAAGCACACACCCACAAAAGGGTAAGGTCATTACTATTCACAAACTATACTTCTAAAAGTACCACAGCCCTAAAGATTCAAAATACATTCAGATGTACTGCAGCCCAGCCCAGCCTTGGAGTAAGTCAGCCACCACCTTTGGCACTCCAACATTCTCCCATAGAAAACAATTGAGTCAGGGAAATAAACAACCCATAGGAACTAATGTTAAATTTAGTAAACTTTTTCAACATTAGAATATTTTTAATATACGTGTGTGTTATATACTTACTAATAATTCATTATTTCAGTATTTTAAAATGAGAAAATAAATTATTTTAAAAACTAAATTAAACTTTTATCAAATATAAATTAACTCAATACATAACTTTCAACAAAATGTGCCACATATTAAAAGATATACATGTTAGTGACAGAGGAATTTGTTAAAGTTATTGTTAAAATTTGTATTTATAAATTGAATGAATATGTTCAAATAAACTAATTATTTAATACATATTAAATGTGATGAGCTAATGTCTGTTATTTATTTTGTTAGTTATATGTTAATAATAAATGTTTTAAATCAATATATATTCATATGAGACATTGAGTTTTTTTTTATAATGTATCTTAAAAATAATACATTTTAATAATTTTCCATATACTTTCCTGTAGAGAATTGTCCAGCACAGTGGTGGAAAATTGGACCTACATGTGCAAAGTTACTAATAGTCCTGTTAAAAGAAGCCCCAGACCCTAATTTGAGGATGTGGACGCTTGTAAGCCTACACCTAGATGAAGTAGTAAATATGCATGTGACTAAATATACACTTTGTATATTTACCTTTGTGAACCATTCCCGCTGTGTATACATTGCCGCAAAATTCCACTGCATTCATGTAGTATCCTCTAATGTGGGTAGAAGGCCTTGTTACACACAATGTGTGAAAGTGGGCAAGTGGTAAAAAATAGCCAATATCGGTGAATTGTACCACTTTTTACTCTATGAATTCCATTTAGTATTTCACAGGGTTCTCAGATATCATATTGGCCATTCACCGCTTAATTTGTGCTGGTGATTGCAGGTGGTGAGCAGGAGCAATAATTTTTAGAGATCAGGACACATTTTTTATCATCAGAATTTGACCCACAGCAAGACAGAAAAAAGCAGAAAAGGTGAACGAGAAATACAGGAAGGCAATGACAAAGGGAGTAAACATTGACAAAGTCAAAATGCATCACACGTGAGACCTATTAATGTGCTGATTGTTTTCTTCCAGGTGGCTGCTTAGTATACACATGCATACTGTGTCAATTTTTTTATTATTTTTCCTAAAACCAAAGAAAAAGCATTCCAAGATAGCTGCTTTGTACATGCGTGCAACCATAGCAGCCATCTTGGAAGATTTTTCTTTCGTTTCATGAAAAAATAATTGAAAAATGTCTATGCACATGTGGCAGACATTTATGAATGATTTTTCTAAAAAAAAACAAAAAAACATTCTAACACGTCCGCCATTTAAGTGTGCACAGACATGGTGTATATTTTGGAATAGTTTTTCTTTTTAGTAAGAAAAAACATCCCAACATCTCTGTTGTCCAAAATCATCGATTTAAAGATGGCTGCCAGTTGATACAGCAGTGGGCATTGAAGACACAAGGATACAGGGACGGCGAAGAGATCTAATACTTTTTGACTAAAGCGCCCAAAATGGGATGCAGAGAGTGACACACAGAGAAAAACAAAATAGTCCTTGTGCACTGCAATAAAATGTTATATCATCAGCAGTGAAAGGATACAACTCATCTAATCAAAACACAGTGAAACAAAAATGCTCCTTGGGTGGGACAAACACAAGAAAAGGGAGGAAAGTCATCAAAACATGAGTAAGGAGTGGATACACAGCCCAATCTAAATCTAAATTGAACACAATAGGTCTGTTTACTGACAGGCAGCTGAAGATGTCAGTAGGAGAGACCTTAAAAGAAGGGACGAAAAGGAAGTGAGATAAAGAGAGAGATGGAAGAAAGTTATCAGGTAGAATGAAGAATAGACAGCCTTAGAATTCAGCAGCCTTGGCATTTGGCAGTTCTAGTATTAGGCTCCAAAGAAAGACTTTGGGCCCATGATCATACTTTTTAATTATTTATTTGTTTACAAATTAAGCACTAGAGCTACTGGTGATCTGTTCACGAGATATCAAAATTAGTAATCTCTAATTGGCATGTGGCTGGCATCCAGCTAAATGAAGGGAAATGCCCTGTGTATCTAATAGAAAATAAGGAATCAGGAAAAGTTCAACTTCCTGAATGGGTCACTATTATTAACTACCCTGGCAGGACCAGTTAATGATAATGATTGACCTCTTTGTCCCTGCCTTTATCCAGAATCACACTCCTATGAGGTACAATGCTACAACCACAATACAATAATCTATAAGCATTCTGTTACTCTATCTGCTACACTCTATTCACCTCTCACTATCAGATCCTCTGTGTCACAATGACCTTGCCTTTTCCTCCCATTGACTCCACTGTTGAATGCTAGGAAGCACCCTCCCTGCCCTTACATTTAGTTCTGTAATTAGTATGCTATTAGGCATGCTGCGAACAGAAGTGTGCACTTGCAAAACTCTCGCAACGAAGAGGCCCTGTGCCTTCTTGATATGTTGAGTCACGTCTTGGCTTTTAGCTAACAGCATTCTTGGACTTGTAATTACTTTTTCCTGATTTATATATAATATATATTCACTGAAAAAAACAAAATTTAAAAAGAAACGTTATAGTTAGGTGAAATGTTCAGTAACTACGTAATGTTTTAAACTCTAAAAACCCACCACTGAAATTCAGCACATAGTTATCTCAAGTAACTATAACTCGTGCCCTAAGGTAACAACAACTCACCCCCTCGCCCTGCACAGTTTTCTCACCAATAATTCCACTGCAAATGTTGCAGTGATATTATCCATGATGTCATAGAAGATGTCATGAGTGATGTAATATGTGGGGTCATTAGCAGTGCATGGCGAGGGCATTATTAGGCTCTAGGGGGCCCCATCCCTCAGGGCCTTTTTTTTATTAAGGAGGAGGGGGGCACTTGGCCCCCTTCCCAAACCTTATTAGGCCCTGGAGACCACATCCCCAGGGCCACTGCTTAAAATAAAGGGAAGGGGGCTGCAGTGTCCCCTCCCCAAGCCTTATTAGACCGTGGGGACCCCATCCCTAGTGCTGTTTTTTTCTATTAAAGGTAAAGGGAGACCACGCAGCATCCCCTATCCAAGCCTTGTTAGGCCCTGGGGACCCAACCCCGAGGGCCATTCCTAAAAAGTAAGTGGAGGGGGACCACAGGGCCCCCTCCCCAAGCCATTATTGCCATCCGCTGGGCCTGCATCTGTGGAGGGAGCTCCGAGGCCCCGCGGCCCTAGCTGGCTCCCAGCATGCAGCATGAGCTGGCATTGCTCCCTCCAGGCGGGAGCAATATTTTGATCTGTTTCCCTGCGGTGCAGCCCCCTCCCTTTTACTTAATTTTGCTGCCCTGGAGAATGGGGTCCCTGGGTCCTTTAGAGGCTTTGGCAGGGGGGGCATGCAGCTCCCAAAATAAGACGGGCCCTGGGGGATGGAGTACCTGGTGCCAAAATCAACCCGAGGAGGGGGTTGTGTGCCCTTCTCCCTCTAAATCATAAATGTTGGGCCCTGGGGGATGGGGTCCTCCTCCCCAAAATAATAAACCCCTCTTTCCCCGCGGGCCCTGCCCACCCCAGAGGTTTGTTTTAACAAAAACAAGCTCTTGTTTTTTTTTTCTGCCACAGATTCGCAGATCTTCAGCGAATTTGCGGCAAAATAAAAATAAAAAAGGTTTTGGTCCCAGGCAATGTCCCTCTGGGACCCCACCACCAAGCCTAGGGGGTCAGGGTATCCCTACCCTGCCCACTTATACCTTCTTTAAAAACATTGTTTAGCACTCAAGACTGAGTCTAACAATAATGTGTTTCCTCTTGCTTGGCAGGAGATTTGAAATTTCTTTCACCAAGGGAGAGCAAACACAGGTTTCCCTGCCCGTGGCAGTTTGTGCAGGTAAACCGCTATGTCCCGCAGTGGGCACCCCGGGACGTAGCATAAGCCGGCCATGGGACATGGGTTCTCAAGTTCCATTAATGGCTCTGGGATGCGGGCCATGCAGCCCACATCCCAATTTCCAACTTGGCCTGGGGTGTGACTCACGTATGCCCTCCTCCCCCATAATCTATGTTTCCCCCCAGGACCTGGGCCACCCGGGGAGCATAAAAAAACAACCGCAGGAAACTGTGCTTGTGTTTTTTCTTTGAATTTTGATAAGTATCCTCTGCAGATCCATAGCAAAATTAAAAAATACAATTTTGGCCCCACGCGGGGTAACTGGGATCCCACCACCAGGCCTGGGGTGGGGGGGGGGGGTGTCAGGGTATTCCTACCCTGTCATCATATGTTTTTTTTTTCATTTTTTCTTGGGACTTGGCCGAGTCAAAGTCCCAAGATGGCTGCCACCCCTTCCTGGTTTAAGTGCTGGCAGCCAATCAGATCTCATTTTGAGTTTTGTCGGATCCGTGAATCCTCCGCGTCTCTAGATATACATACATTTTTTTTCTTTAATTACTCAAAAACTACTGAATAGATTTACACTAAATTGCAAAAAGAGCTCTTTCTGGATCAAGATCTAGCTTTCTGTCAAATTTGGTATAATTCCGTTTAGCGGTTCCGGCTGTAGCCGTGTCTAAAATCCCTACAGGAAATTACATGGGAAAAACGTGTTTTGGGACCCCCCTTTTTCTCGGCCCTGCTTGAGAAATCACTCTGACACTTTCCAGACAGCAGCTGAAGTAGTGGCAAACTAGTTTTGAAAATGTCGTGAAGATTCGTCAAATGGTGCCAAAGTTATTAGCAAATCAAAAAACGCTTTTCCTATGGAATCTAGGTCCTAACTATAACTACCTACTAGCAACCACCAGTAGACTATCTATCTATCTATCTATCTATCAATCTATCAATCTATCTATCGATATTTTCACTGAAAGAAAACAAAGGTAAAAGTAACGTTATAGTTAACCTTTTGAACTAAAAAACACAGAAATTAACCTGTGATATGTAGCAGAGCTAACTATAACTTACGCCCCACCATGCACTGCTTATGACCTCACATATTACATCACTCATGACATGTTCTATGACATCATTTATGGCATCACTGATAACATCTCAAATGACATAATTGATGACATCACTATTGACATCATCCAAACTTCTTTTGTACACATTGCTCTATAAACGGGTATGAATTTGTACTTGTAAAGCGCACTGCTACCCTGAGGCATCCTGGCGCTGAACGCATACCGCTGTGGAACCCTTCCTGGCTTTTCCCTGTGAAATGTCCACTCCTGGGCACCCCCAAGGTGAAGCCAGGCATCCCAGCGCTGGTGGGGCCGTTGTGGAGATTAAGCAAACTATTGCCCAGAGTTGCAGAGTGGGACCCATGATTAGAATAGGCACCGAGGCGAGAATTATCAGGTCCGAGGAAGTTGAGCCCAAGACCCGCCGAGGCGGGAATTGAACCCTGGTCCCGGGCCAGATCTCTGCATCAGGGTCTGCCGCTCTAACCATTGAGCCACACTTCTCCACATATAGGATTAGAGCTATGAAAGTAAGTGCAAAATAACTCAGAAGAATATGAAGTATCATTACTGCTATCATACAGGCAACCCTCATAGGTACAACAAACTTGAGTTATGTGAAACATTGACCCTATGCCATACATTTCATGGGTAGCCTAGTTCATTTGACTATAAACTACAGATGAAAGGGTAACCTATCCTGTAAAAGGTGTTCAATCTGTATACTACAGTTCAGGGAAAACCAAGTTTCTCCATATACTGAAGCCCTATTACATAACTAATGCCTGCATCGATGCCGGCAGGGAAACCACTATCCCCGGGGTGGGCTCCCTGGACATAGCATGTGAGCTGCCCTGGGGATGGGGTCCCCTGGGCCATTAAAGGCTCATGAAGGGGGGCCACGCGTCCTCACTCCCCATTTCGAATAATTTCAGACCCGGAGGTGGGCTCCCCGTGTCCTGTCATGGCTCAGAGAGGAGGGCCATGCAGCCCCCTCCCAATTTTTTGAAATCTCAGCATTGGAGGTGGGCCAGGCAGCCTCCCTCCCCTTATTGAATACGGCCTGGGTGTGGCTACCTGAGGGCTAAACCAAATGAATTCAGTCTGGTCGCCATTTTGTTTTTAACGATCTTGCAGGAGTCCTGAGGGATCGCAACAAATTTTGCCAATTTTTTGGGGCCCTTGGTGGTGGTCACTCTTGGTCCCCCCATGTGACCTAGGGGTCAGGATATCCCTACCCTGCCCCCTTATATTACATTACATTTTTACTTCAGGACAGGGGACTAAATCCCCAAGTCCTGTAATGGGTGAAGCAAATTTTTCTGATGTTGCTGGAAGCTAATCTAAGCGCTCGCTTCTGCGGGAGTCTGACTCTAGCAGAAGCCAGATGGCCCAAGGGTAATAAAGCTCCCTGAGCCAATCAGAACACTTTATTTTTAAATTGGCGCTCCCGCTAGAGTCTCTTGACCCTCTTACGGACCCAAGAGCCCAGATATTCAATTATTTTTTTATGTTAATTTCTCACAAACTGCAGAATGGATTTACACCAAATCACTAAAAGCACAATCTGTGGACCAAGATCTACCTTCCTGCCAAATTTGGTGCAATTCCTTTCAGCAGTTTTTGCTGTAGCCTTGTCTAAAGATGTCTATGGAAAATACATGAAGAGTTTGTGTTTTTGGAACCCCCTATTTTCTCAGCCCCTGCTTGACAGTTCACCCCGATTCTTTCCATGCACAAGCTAGTCAAATCGTAGCATCTTTTTAGAAAGTTTTGTGGAGATTCGTCAAACGGTGCCAAAGTTATGTGCAACATAAAAAACGCTTTTCCTATGGAATAGCTGACCTAACTATAACTACCCAGTGGCAATATATATATCGGACCCAGTAGAAGGCGCAAGCCGAAACGCGTAGGTCATTTCTGGTTTTGTATGCACCTCCTGCACTTTGCTTTGAGAGGCTTCTTATGCTAGGGGCATCCGGAAACAACGAAAAATAATAAAGCCCTTCGGAAGCCAGTTCCTGGTAGTGCCGTGCTTCATTTCGCCCTGGAAATTATGTCAAGAGTGAAGGGCATTTGTGTGGAGTAAGTGAAGGAATATATATATATATATATATATCACAACAAACGCCATTTCCGATAAAGAACAGCTACTGTGGACACAGTTTCCTTTGGAAAGCAGTTTAATGAATCAATCACCAGCTCGACGCGTTTCGGGAAACACTTCCTTGCTCACGAGTACTGTGTGACTTAACTTCCTGGTTTAAATAAACACGTGATTACATTTTAATAGCAAGTGACAACAGACTATATGACGAGTTGAATCACTCTTAGTTACAGACATTTATACAAACTTACTAATGAGTGTAAAAAAATTCAATTTAAACATAGTTTACCAGAACAATGAGCGCATTATTACTTAGGTCTCTGAAAGCAAGACTGAAAAAATATATATACTTCATATTGAAATTGTTCGATAATAACAAAAATTATAAAATACATCGTATTTGCAACGTGTCAATTTCATGGCCATTACTCATTAATATGCTGAATAACCCCTGGCAGACCGATTGTTTCTTCCAGGGGGAGTTGTTTGGAAAATACGTCAAGATACGTTGACTTTTTCTTACAGACATATGTGACACAGCTACCTTCATATGTTAAAGACACGGGCAGTTTTTTAAGACGCCTAGACACTTTAAAATGGATGAGCGAGTACTCTCTACTTACATTAGATATAACAAGTTTGTATACTTGTATCCCCCATGATTTAGGATTGAAAGCCTGCAGACATTTCCTTAATGAAAGATCTATATCATACTTTTTCCACACGGAAATGTTGATGGAAATGATGTCAGTGTGTCTGAAACAAAATTATTTTATTTTTGACAACAAAATATTTAAACAAACTCTTGGGACTTCGATGGGGACGTGCTTTGCCCCATCGTTTGCGGAGTCTCTATCTTGGATTTTGGGAAGCAGAGGTGGTTAAAAATGTTAGAGCCTTTGATAACAAAGTGGTGATGTGGACTCGCTACATCGATGATATTTTTGTGTATGGAAAGGTGACGAGAAAGAAGCTAATGAGTTTGTTGAAACTCTTAATAGTAATAACTTCAATCTACATTTCACAAAAAATTGGTCAAGAGAGACTCTAGAGTTCTTAGATTTGAAACTGTCCATTCATGACAACAAACTGGAAAGTTCTCTTTTTAGGAAAACAACAGCAGGCAATAGCCTGTTACATGCGCGTAGCTGCCATCCTAACACATTGATTAACAGCATACCTTTAGGTGAGTTGATACGAGCTAAGCGTAATTGCAGTACACAAGAAAGCTTTGTTAATGAAAAACAAGTAATGAGGCAGAGATTTCTAGAGCGAGGATATTCTGTATCAGTCATTAATAAAGCAAGTCTAGAGGTAGATAACCGGTCAAGAGAGTCACTTTTGGTAGATAAAGATAGGAAAGATGTCAGTTCTGACCAAAAAATTAGATTCATCACCTCATACCATAGACAAGCCCAAGAAGTTCGTAAAAGCATCAACAAGTACTGGCCAGTCTTACAAACTGACAAAGATTTAGCAGATAGTGTGGGATCCTTTCCGCAGATTACTTTTAAAAAAGCGAAGTCACTGAAAGACACTTTATGCAGGGCAGTCGAGCCGTCACCCGTGAGAACTTTAGGCATTCAGGGATTTTTTACTTGTAGAAACTGTAAAGCCTGCAAAAACAGTAAAAACCGTAAGGAATGTAAATTATCTCCTGAGTGCAAACCTTATGTGATAGCTAAACATACTACATGCAATACTGATTATGCTGTTTATGCTTTGATTTGTCCATGCCAGAAAGTGTACATAGGTAGTACCATTCATAAGGCTAAAAGAGAGTCCTTGAACATCTTCGTGCAATCAAAAATGGCGATAAACAATATCCTGTTGCTCGCCATTTTGAGATCCACCACGATAAAAATGTCAACTTATTGAGTTTTTGTGTTTTGGATACTGTTAGAACTAACGAACGAGGTGGCAACCGAGTTCAGGAACTGCGACGATTGGAATCAAGGCTTATTATTCAGTATAGAACATTGGTCCCAATAGGCCATAACTGCGATGAGGAATTAGCAGTTCATTTAGGCTAGCATAATTTGCGCTATGTATGTCTCCAGATTGCAAATAGGGAATAGGGACAAGGAGTGTCTTCTTGTTTTCCCTTGAAGTTTTGCCATTGCAGTGACTGTTTTTAATCAATATTGTGTGTTTTTAATGTGAAGGGATTAATTTTATGTTTGTGTTTTTTCTGTTACAGTTTTGAACGTGTGAGTGAAGGTCCTTTTGAAGAAGGCAAGAAAGCTAAATTATCTATTTGGTGGTGTTACCATCATGATTGAATATGGCAGGGTTTGTCCGCAACATATTGTTATCTGCCCACTGGGGCGAATGTTGTTCATGTGCAACAGCTTTATTGAATCAATGACGGAACAACAATGTCATAATATTGATGGATCATTATGGATTTTGTTGCAATGTATTTGCCCACTTGGGCTAATTGATGTGATGCTAGTCACTATTTCTAGCTTGATTCATTACTTATTGGTCCATTAATCATATTATTCAGCATATTAATGAGTAATGGCCATGAAATTGACACGTTGCAAATACGATGTATTTTATAATTTTTGTTATTATCGAACAATTTCAATATGAAGTATATATATTTTTTCAGTCTTGCTTTCAGAGACCTAAGTAATAATGCGCTCATTGTTCTGGTAAACTATGTTTAAATTGAATTTTTTTACACTCATTAGTAAGTTTGTATAAATGTCTGTAACTAAGAGTGATTCAACTCGTCATATAGTCTGTTGTCACTTGCTATTAAAATGTAATCACGTGTTTATTTAAACCAGGAAGTTAAGTCACACAGTACTCGTGAGCAAGGGAGTGTTTCCCGAAACGCGTCGAGCTGGTGATTGATTCATTAAACTGCTTTCCAAAGGAAACTGTGTCCACAGTAGCTGTTCTTTATCGGAAATGGCGTTTGTTGTGATGTTCTGAGGCTCGCCCCCTGACTGTGGACCGCCGCTGAGGAGAGGAAGGGGTAAGGCGATTACGGTGCGCAAGCACCGTTTGGCGGTTGTTTATATATATATATATATATATATATATATATATATATATATATATATATATATATATCCAACAAACAGAGGTGTCCCCTCGAAGAAGCCACACACAGAAGGGTAAAATTCAGCGCTTTATTTGTGTAAGCGACAGCCTGGAAATCAGCCCATGTCACCTGAAGTTAAAGGCCCGACGCGTTTCGTGCAAACCATGCACTTCTTCATGGGCTAAGTCCTATAACAATCGCACAACGAACAGAGCACCTGTTATAGTCTATGGACCTGCCCCAGTGGGCGTAGACAGCACTGCTGCCTGCCGGTCCTCGTAGTGCTCAGAGATCCTCCTCAAGTGAGTTGTCTGTGCGGTGCCAAATTAAAACAAAGTTCATCCCTAGTGGGTCGATGAAATGTCCTGTTAGAACCAAGCTGCCCTGTATACCTTTCACAGCGCCCCTCCTGTCCGTACATATACTGCCCGCCTCCTGGCGTCAGTATCGGTCCACTACATCGCGGCGGGGCTTCCTTCACGGCAGGACGGGCCGTAATAAATCCAACAAACAGAGGTGTCCCCTCAAAGAAGCCACACACAGAAGGGTAAAATTCAGCGCTTTATTTGTGGAAGCGACAGCCTGGAAATCAGCACACTTCACCTGAAGTTAAAGGCCCGACGTGTTTCGTGCAAACCATGCACTTCTTCATGGGCTAAGTCCTATAACAATCGCAGAACGAACAGAGCACCTGTTATAGTCTATGGACCCGCCCCAGTGGGCGTAGACAGCACTGCTGCCTGCCGGTCCTCGTAGTGCTCAGAGATCCTCCTCAAGTGAGTTGTCTGTGCGGTGCCAAATTAAAACAAAGTTCATCCCTAGTGGGTCGATGAAATGTCCTGTTAGAACCAAGCTGCCCTGTATACCTTTCACAGCGCCCCTCCTGTCCGTACATATACTGTCCGCCTCCTGGCGTCAGTATCGGTCCACTACATCGTGGCGGGGCTTCCTTCATGGCAGGACTGGCCGTAATAAATCCAACAAACAGAGGTGTCCCCTCAAAGAAGCCACACACAGAAGGGTAAAATTCAGCGCTTTATTTGTGGAAGCGTCAGCCTGGAAATCAGCACACTTCACCTGAAGTTAAAGGCCCGACGCGTTTCGTGCAAACCATGCACTTCTTCATGGGCTAAGTCCTATACCAATCGCACAACGAACAGAGCACCTGTTATAGTCCATGGACCCGCCCCAGTGGGCGTAGACAGCAAGAAGAGGGGAGGAGACCGAGTAAAAGCCCTGCGACAATTAGAAACGAGGTATATCCTAAACCTCGATACCAAACACCCGGGGGGCTTGAACCAAACGGAGGATTTATATACCTGCCTCTAGAACACAACCGTAGAGTACATTGGGGTGCAGGATTCTGGAAACCATAGTCAAGATAATACTGAGCTGCTAGTCGATTTAGAACATTTTAGATTAAACACTAGGTTTTAGAACTTTTCACCGCCTTTTTAACTTTTACACACTTACACACGGTTTTTTAGTTTGCATATTAAGGGTTACACGTTGTTTTTTAACATTGCACTCAGCACTTTACACAATCCATATTTGCACTAATAGGACAACTCCAGTCGATCTGTTTACACAATAGACGTTTACATCTTCTCAGTACTGTAAGAGCACTAGCACTTTGACAAACTGTTAAAAACAGTTGATAATTGGTATTTAAACCTGGATGTCAGAAATCAACGTGTAAAAGCGAGGTTGTAATCTTATTCAACATTATGAGATTTAATAACAGCTTTTTAACGTGTTACAGTATGATTTTAAAATGCTTTTTAGATATTTAAAAGGGATGTTTTTATGGTTTTAAATGTATATTTAACCAAGCGTTTTATGCAACCATAAATTAGATTCCAGTTGATTAAAAAGCATTTTGTCTATGTCTATAAGATTGACGAATGAAAATTAGTGCACATGTCACTTTAAAAAGCAAAAAATCTGTATTTAAATGAACCACCCACAAATAAAGCGCTGAATTTTACCCTTCTGTGTGTGGCTTCTTCGAGGGGACACCTCTGTTTGTTGGATATATATATATATATATATATATATATATATATATATATATATATATATTATCTACTGGCGGTCGCCAGTAGATAGTTATAGTTAGGACCTATTTTCCATAGGAAATCAGCGACATTCTATTTGAAATAACTCTCTTGCCGGTTGACGTATCTTCGCAAAATTTTCAAACTTTGTGGGGCGCTCCGGTCCGCTCCTACCCTGAAAGTCTCGGGGTAATTCGTTAAGCGGTGGCCGAGAAAAAAGGGGGGTCCCAAAACGCGTTTTCCCCATTCATTTTTCCATAGGAAACTTTAGACACGACTACAGCCCGAACTGCTGAACGGAATTACACCAAATTTGGCAAAAGGTAGTTCTTGGTTCAGAAAGAACCCTTTTTGTTAAATGGTGTAAATCCGTTCAGTAGTTGCTGAGAAAATCAAAAGTAAAAGTACATATATATCTATGGGCACGGAGGATCCGTGCACCCTCCCGATCACGAGCTGTCTGCTAATTGGCTGTCAACACTCCAAACCAGGAAGTGTTGGCAGCCATCTTGTTCCTCGGTAGAACCGAGGAACAAGAAAGCAGTAAAAAAGTGCGCAAAACGCACAAAGGGGGCAGGGTAGAAACACCCTGACCCCCTAGGTCTGCTCAGGGGGTCCCACAAGGACCCCTGGGCAAAAAGCTTTTTTTTTTTTAAATCGTCAGGATGCGCTCAGGGTGCGCGGATCCTGCCAATAAAAAAAAAATCGAAGCGCGGTCTCCCGCGCTTCGATGTTAATTGCCCCGGGTGGGCCAAGTCCCGGGGGCATGCTGGGGGGTTTATTTTATGTATGGGGGGCCTCTAAGGGCCCCCAAGCCCCGGGGACCGCCACTCCCCAGGGCTTTATTTGAAAAAGTAGCGGGAGGGCTCTGAGCCCTCCCGCAGCCCGAGGACCACCACCTCCCGGGGCTTCTTTATTTTTAAATTAACATGTGTGGGGGCTCCAGCCCCCACACGCCCGGGACCACCACCTCCCGGGGCACTAACAGAAGTGAAAATGGGGGTCCGTTAAGGACCCCGAGCCCAGGGACCACCACCTCCCGGGGCTGTGCATTTGGATGGGAGGGGGCCGCGTGGCCCCCTCCTGGAGCCTGTGGTGGCCCTGGGGACCGCCAACCCCAGGTCCGGCTCCTGCAGTGTCCCGGGGGCCTACCCCGGGACACTGCTGTTTGCAATGACAGGACGGGAGCCTCGCGGCTCCCGTCCTGTCATTACAAACTGCTTTGGATATTGGAAGAGAGAGCAGGGAAACCTGCTCTCGCTTCAATATCCAAAGACAATTGCTTTTCCACACGGGGAGCAGCATGTTAGCTGCTCCCCATGTGGAAAAGCAATGCCGGCTCCCGTAGGACACGGGGAGCCGGCGGGACTGTGGGGGGTTTGGGGACCCCCCCACAGTCCCCAACCAGAGGCCAGGCCCCGGGGGATGGGGTCCCCAGGGGCAAAGGAGGCCTGAGGAGGGGGCCACGCAGCCCCCTCCTTAAAAATTAATGTAAAAGTGTGGCCATGCCCCGGGGGATGGGGTCCCCGGGGTAGGATTCGGCCAGGGGAGGGGGCCACGCGGCCCCCTTCCCGTTTAATTTAAAAAAAAAAAAAAAAAAGGGGATAAGGCCCTGGGGGATGGGGTCCCCAGGGCCCAAAAATAGGAAAAAGTAAGGGGGCCACACAGCCCCCTTCAGGGAAAAAAAAAAAAAAAACGATCGGGCCGCAGGCCCCGCCCCCTTCCTTCACCACTCTGCAAACGCGCCCCCTGGCGCGTTTGCAGATGGGGAAGTAATTCCCCTTCAATACTGGGGGTCCCTGGGGGCCAACTAGCCCACCAGGAACCTCCAGTATGCGCCAGGGGCTGCGTTGCAGAGAGGTGTACAGAGGCCACGCCCCTTTTACACCTCTCTGCAAAGCAGCTCTGTGGCGCTTTTTGGATATACCTGTTGGGCTAGTTGGCCCCCAGGGACCCTCAGGATTCAAGGGGAGTTAATCCCCCGACTTAAAACGCGCCACGGGCGCGTTTGCACAGTGGTGAAGGGAGGGGGTGGGGCTTCAGGTGACATGTGTGCAAACAGGCCCCGTGGCGTGTTTTAAGATGGGGGATTAAGTCCCCTTGAATCCTGAGGGTCCCTGGAGTCCAACTAGCCCACCATGTACTTCCAAAAAGCGCCACAGAGCTGCCTTGCAGAGAGGTGTAAAGGGGTGTGGCCTCTGTACACGTCTCTGCAACGCAGCCCCTGGCGCATACTGGAGGTTCCTGGTGGGCTAGTTGGCCCCAGGGACCCTCATGATTAAAGGGGACTTAATCCCCCAACTAAAACGCGCCACGGAGCGCATTTGCACAGATGTCACCTCAGGCCCCGCCCCTCCCTTCACCATTGTGCAAATATTCCTCTAAAATCAGCCGAAATACGAATTCCGATTTACTCACCTGTTATCAGGAGAGACCTCAGTGCTGCATCTTTCAGCCCAGTACTGATCCTGAAAAGTAATTTTAACCGTACTTACCAGTAACTTGAATTTCCTTCTATAGGATATCATTGCCTGCTTTTTGCTGAAAAAGTTTCTAAGTGTCGATTTTTGAAACATACAAATATTCCTCTAAAATCAGCCGAAATACGAATTCCGATTTACTCACCTGTTATCAGGAGAGACCTCAGTGCTGCATTTTTCAGTCCAGTACTGATCCTGAAAAGTAATTTTAACCGTACTTACCAGTAACTTGAATTTCCTTCCATAGGATATCATTGCCTGCTTTTTGCTGAAAAAGTTTCTATGTGTCGATTTTTGAAACATACAAATATTCCTCTAAAATCAGCCGAAATACGAATTCCGATTTACTCACCTGTTATCAGGAGAGACCTCAGTGCTGCATCTTTCAGCCCAGTACTGATCCTGAAAAGTAATTTTAACCGTACTTACCAGTAACTTGAATTTCCTTCCGTAGGATATCATTGCCTGCTTTTTGCTGAAAAAGTTTCTAAGTGTCGATTTTTGAAACATACAAATATTCCTCTAAAATCAGCCGAAATACGAATTCCGATTTACTCACCTGTTATCAGGAGAGAACCCAGTGCTGCATCTTTTAGCCCAGCACTGACCCTGAAAAGTAATTTTAACCGTACTTACCAGTAACTTGTATTTCCTTCCATAGAAATCCATTGTCTGGTTTTCAGCAGAAAAGTTTCAAAGTGTCGATTTTCACAAACTACAAATATTCCTTAAAAATCGCCTGTATGACTTAAACGCATTCTTTCAACTGTTTACAGGAGATGCACCAGTGCTGGATCCAGGATCCACCACTGAGTGAGAAAAAGTCACGATAACACTACTTACCTGCTAAGTGAATTTCCTCCCATAGGATAACATTGGTGATTCTATGTGAAAAAGTTTCTGTGTCAACTTTTAAAATACAATAATATTCCTTAAAAATCACTACTGTAACCAAAACGCTTTTACTCAACTGTTTACAGGAGATGTCCCAGGACTGAATCTAGGATTCAGTCCTGTGGTTAGAAAAGTAATCCATAAAGTAACTAATTGCATTTAGCTAGAAATTCACATTGACCTCAATGTTGCATTGTGTTTGAAATTGTGTTGCCAATTGCAACAACTGTAACTACTGTACTTAAAAGTCTATTGCCTATTTGCAAAGTATTTAAAGTAAATTAATTCATTCTGAGAAAGTATATTTTGTAATGTAATGTATAATGTAATTACAATGTAATTTAAAAAATAAAATATCTAAAAATAAATAGTTTAAAAAAATGTAGTAAATCAGTATGAAAAAAATAAAAATAACAATTAATACATTTAAAAATTGGCATTTACAAAACCTTTGAAATTTACTGAAAAAAACCATAGGTTTCAGACATGTTATAGTTAGGAATTAGCATTTAAAAAACCTTTGAAATTCACTGAAAAAACCATAGGTTTCAGACATGTTATAGTTAGAAATTAGCATTTAAAAAACCTTTGAAATTCACTGAAAAAAACCATAGGTTTCAGGCACGTTATAGTTAGAAATTAGCATTTAAAAAACCTTACAAATTCACTGAAAAAACCATAGGTTTTAGGGACAGTTATAGTTACTTGGACATTGCACTCGTACAAAACCCGTGAAATTCCCCGTTATAGTTAGTTCAGCTAACTATAACTCGCGCCCATAATGCACTGCTGATGACGTCACATATTACATCACTCATGACATGGTCAGTGACATCACTGATGACATCACTGATGACATCTCAAATGACATCACTGATGACATCATCCATGTGATAATTTCATGCATCTTCTCACACCTAATATAACTTTTGATACACCCACTCTAAATTACAGACTGCCATTCTCAAAACCATAGACACTCCAATACCAATAACTACATACCAACTCACTGATTCTTAGGTCTACACACACATCCACTCACTCACCCGTACAGTCACTCATACTTACAGTCACTCAGTACAGGACTATCATATGCACTCATACACCTATATAAACACTGACACACCGCCCCTCATCCATAGAGGTACTCACACACCTAGTCAGTCATGCAAAAAATTAATCACACACCCATTTACTCACCTATAGAGTTATACACACACCAGCTCAATAACTCATACAAATACTAGCACATTCTTACGCTCTTATACAATAACTGATACAAGCACACACGCATCCATACAGCCACTCTCACAATCACACACTCTCACGTATAGCCTTTTAAATACTCTAACACACATATATACTTCCTTTTACATATGTAGTTACTCGCACATGTACCACTGAGATATACATTCACTCACTAACACACCCATACACACACTCACCCACCCAAGCAGTCCATCACAGACGCACTCTTCAAATCATGCACCCAGTGAATCACCCACTCACACATCTATGTACAGAGTCGCACACACCCCACCCACACAAACACTCAGGCACCCATACAGATACTCAGACAACCAATCAATAACTCATATAGACACTCATGTAGCTATTCACAAACCCATGCAGCCACTTACACAGCAACAAACAGACGGATACAGACATTCACCCAGTTTAGTCACTAACCCATGCATTCAGTAAGATACGTTTAATCACTCACTTATACAGTTAGTCACGCACCTACTAAATCATCCATTCAGACACTTATACACCCACTCACTCTTCAATACGCCTTTCCCTATATATATTAAACATATTTAAACTTTACAGAAACACACAGTCACTGGATGATGTCATCAGTGATGTCATTTGAGATGTCATCAGTGATGTCATCAGTGATGTCACTGACCATGTCATGAGTGATGTAATATGTGACGTCATCAGCAGTGCATTGCGGGGCGCGAGTTATAGTTAGCTGAACTAACTATAACGGGGGAATTTCACGGGTTTTGTACGAGTGCAATGTCCAAGTAACTATAACTGTCCCTAAAACCTATGGTTTTTTCAGTGAATATATATATACATATATATATATATATAAATATATATATATATATATATATATACATATATATATATATATATATATTCAGCTCCAAGGTTGTCCACCAGTCGAGCAGCACTCGGGCAACAGCAGCAAGACAACAGCCTTTAATTGGTATGGACGGATTCCTCCTGCAGTACTTGAAACAGCTGTTCCGTATAGGACTGCCTGACGCTTTTCGAAGTTCCTCAACTTCTCCTCAGAGGCTTTAACGGAACGGATGTGTGCATAAGCCAATCCCATTCACATTTGAATATTACACGCCCTCGCATGAGCCGCTCTTATGAGACTGTGCATGATGGGGATTGTAGTTTTCGGCAATGTCCATGAATGGATGCACACACATAATATCCTGTTGGATTAAGTCCTCAATGGACCCCGCAGATGGGTCCGTCCTAAATCCTCTGTTGTTGCCCCACATTTGCGATTCGGTCAATACCAAATCGCGTGGCCCCCTCAAATCGCGGGGTGGACAACCTTGGAGCAGAGATTTATAACGCGGCAGTCCAGCCGCGGAGTGTGCACCACCCCGTAAGATTGGGGGCCACGAAAGTGGAACAGCAGCTGTACATAGGATCGTGGACGGGCCCACCTGTGGGGTCCATACAGGACTTGATTATGTGCTACCCGCACTACACTTTCCAGAAGGCACAGTTTCATTCGAACCTCCCATCGGGGGTGTGTGTCAGAAGTGGGTCAGCGGTTGCGCACACCGTTCCATTAAAGCCTCTGAAGAGAAGCATATGGTGCTTCGAAACACATCAGGCAATACCACTATGGAGCGGCTCCTACGGGCGGTTCCCCGTCCTTACCTACACATGAATCAAGCTGTTGCTCGAGTGCTACTTACAGGTGGACAACCTTGGAGCAGAGATTTATAACGCGGCAGTCCAGCCGCGGAGTGTGCACCACCCCGTAAGATTGGGGGCCACGAAAGTGGAACAGCAGCTGTACATAGGATCGTGGACGGGCCCACCTGTGGGGTCCATACAGGACTTGATTATGTGCTACCCGCACTACACTTCCCAGAAGGCACAGTTTCATTCGAACCTCCCATCGGGGGGGTGTGTCAGAAGTGGGTCAGCGGTTGCGCACACCGTTCCATTAAAGCCTCTGAAGAGAAGCATATGGTGCTTTGAAACGCATTAGGCAATACCACTATGGAGCGGCTCCTACGGGCGGTTCCCCATCCTTACCTACACATGAATCAAGCTGTTGCTCGAGTGCTACTTACAGGTGGACAACCTTGGAGCAGAGATTTATATCGCGGCAGTCCAGCCGCGGAGTGTGCACCACCCCGTAAGATTGGGGGCCACGAAAGTGGAACAGCAGCTGTACATAGGATCGTGGACGGGCCCACCTGTGGGGTTCTTACAGGACTTGATTATGTGCTACCCGCACTACACTTCCCAGAAGGCACAGTTTCATTCGAACCTCCCATCGGGGGGGTGTGTCAGAAGTGGGTCAGCGGTTGCGCACACCGTTCCATTAAAGCCTCTGAAGAGAAGCATATGGTGCTTCGAAACGCGTCAGGCAATACCACTATGGAGCGGCTCCTACGGGCGGTTCCCCGTCCTTACCTACACATGAATCAAGCTGTTGCTCGAGTGCTACTTACAGGTGGACAACCTTGGAGCAGAGATTTATAACGCGGCAGTCAAGCCGCGGAGTGTGCACCACCCCATAAGATTGGGGGCCACGAAAGTGGAACAGCAGCTGTACATAGGATCGTGGACGGGCCCACCTGTGGGGTCCATACAGGACTTGATTATGTGCTACCCGCACTACACTTCCCAGAAGGCACAGTTTCATTCGAACCTCCCATCGGGGGGTGTGTCAGAAGTGGGTCAGCGGTTGCGCACACCGTTCCATTAAAGCCTCTGAAGAGAAACATATGGTGCTTCGAAACGCGTCAGGCAATACCACTATGGAGCGGCTCCTACGGGCGGTTCCCCGTCCTTACCTACACATGAATCAAGCTGTTGCTCGAGTGCTACTTACAGGTGGACAACCTTGGAGCAGAGATTTATAACGCGGCAGTCCAGCCGCGGAGTGTGCACCACCCGTAAGATTGGGGGCCACGAAAGTGGAACAGCAGCTGTACATAGGAT
Organism: Calotriton arnoldi; assembly: GCA_963921515.1. Classification (NCBI taxonomy): domain Eukaryota; kingdom Metazoa; phylum Chordata; class Amphibia; order Caudata; family Salamandridae; genus Calotriton; species Calotriton arnoldi. The sequence continues at coordinate 399,657 of CAWUFW010013283.1, forward strand.
CGTGGACGGGCCCACCTGTGGGGTCCATACAGGACTTGATTATGTGCTACCCGCACTACACTTCCCAGAAGGCACAGTTTCATTCGAACCTCCCATCGGGGGGTGTCAGAAGTGGGTCAGCGGTTGCGCACACCGTTCCATTAAAGCCTCTGAAGAGAAGCATATGGTGCTTCGAAACGCGTCAGGCAATACCACTATGGAGCGGCTCCTACGGGCGGTTCCCCGTCCTTACCTACACATGAATCAAGCTGTTGCTCGAGTGCTACTTACAGGTGGACAACCTTGGAGCAGAGATTTATAACGCGGCAGTCCAGCCGCGGAGTGTGCACCACCCCGTAAGATTGGGGGCCACGAAAGTGGAACAGCAGCTGTACATAGGATCGTGGACGGGCCCACCTGTGGGGTCCATACAGGACTTCATTATGTGCTACCCGCACTACACTTCCCAGAAGGCACAGTTTCATTCGAACCTCCAATCGGGGGGGGTGTGTCAGAAGTGGGTCAGCGGTTGCGCACACCGTTCCATTAAAGCCTCTGAAGAGAAGCATATGGTGCTTCGAAACGCGTCAGGCAATACCACTATGGAGCGGCTCCTACGGGCGGTTCCCCGTCCTTACCTACACATGAATCAAGCTGTTGCTCTAGTGCTACTTACAGGTGGACAACCTTGGAGCAGAGATATATATATATATATATATTCAATGAAAAAACCATAGGTTTCAGGCACGTTATAGTTAGAAAATTAGCAATTAAAAAACCTTTGAAATTCACTGAAAAAACCATAGGTTTCAGGCACGTTATAGTTAGAAATTAGCATTTAAAAAACCTTTGAAATTCACTGAAAAAACCATAGGTTTCAGACACGTTATAGTTAGAAATTAGCATTTAAAAAACCTTTGAAATTCACTGAAAAAACCATAGGTTTTAGGGACAGTTATAGTTAGTTGGACATTGCACTCGTACAAAACCCGTGAAATTCCTCTGTTATAGTTAGTTCAGCTAACTATAACTCGCGCCCCGCAATGCACTGCTGATGACGTCACATATTACATCACTCATGACATGGTCAGTGACATCACTGATGACATCACTGATGACATCACTGATGACATCATCCAGTGACTGTGTGTTTCTGTAAAGTTTAAATATGTTTAATATATATAGGGAAAGGCGTATTGAAGAATGAGTGGGTGTATAAGTGTCTGAATGGATGATTTAGTACGTGAGTGACTGACTCTACAAGTGAGTGATTAAACGTATCTTACTGAATGCATGGGTTAGTGACTAAACTGTGTGAATGTCTGTATCCGTCTGTTTGTTGGTGTGTAAGTGGATGCATGGATTTGCGAATAGCTACATGAGTGTCTATATGGGTTATTGATTGGTTCTCTGAGTATCTGTATGGCTGCCTGAGTGTTTGTGTGGGTGGGGTGTGTGTGACTCTATACATAGATGTGTGAGTGGGTGATTCACTGGGTGCATGATTTCAAGAGTGCATCTGTGATGGACTGCTTGGGTGGGTGAGTGTGTGTATGGGTGTGTTTGTGAGTGAATGTATATCTCAGTGGTACATGTGCAAGTAACTACATATGTAAAAGGCAGTATATATGTGTGTTAGAGTATTTAAATGGCTATAAGTGAGAGTGTGTTATTGTGAGAGTGGCTGTATGGATGCGTGTGTGCTTGTATCAGTTATTGTATAAGAGCGTAAGAATGTGCTAGTATTTGTATGAGTAAGTGAGCTGGTGTGTGTATAACTGTATAGGTGAGTAAATGGGTGTGTGATTAATTTTTGCATGACTGACTAGGTGTGTGAGTACCTCTATGGATGAGTGGCGGTGTGTGAGTGTTTATATAGGTGTATGAGTGCATATGATAGTCCTGTACTGAGTGACTGTAAGTATGAGTGACTGTACAGGTGAGTGTGTGGATGTGTGTGTAGACCTAAGAATCAGTGAGTGGGTATGTAGTTTTTGGTGTTGGAGTGTCTATGGTTTTGAGAATGGCAGTCTGTAATTTAGAGTGGGTGTATCAAAAGTTATATTAGGGTGTGAGAAGATGCATGAAATTATCACACGGATGATGTCATCAGTGATGTCATTTGAGATGTCATCAGTGATGTCATCAGTGATGTCACTGACCATGTCATGAGTGATGTAATATGTGACGTCATCAGCAGTGCATTGCGGGGCGCGAGTTATAGTTAGCTGAACTAACTATAACAGGGGAATTTCACGGGTTTTGTACGAGTGCAATGTCCAACTAACTATAACTGTCCCTAAAACCTATGGTTTTTTCAGTGAATTTCAAAGGTTTTTAAATGCTAATTTCTAACTATAACGTGTCTGAAACCTATGGTTTTTTCAGTGAATTTCAAAGGTTTTTAAATGCTAATTTCTAACTATAACGTGCCTGAAACCTATGGTTTTTTCAGTGAATTTCAAAGGTTTTTAATTGCTAATTTTCTAACTATAACGTGCCTGAAACCTATGGTTTTTTCAGTGAATTTCAAAGGTTTTTTAAATGCTAATTTCTAACTATAACGTGCCTGAAACCTATGATTTTTTAAGTGAATTTCAAAGGTTTTTAAATGCTAGTTTCTAACTATGCCAACAGAGGTAGGACATGTGAAGAAAGAAGAAAAAACGCACAGAAAGAAGCAAAAGATGTGCAGAAAGAACCAACAGAGGAGCAGAAAGAGGCCTTGTTGCAAAATCATCCTGTGCCCACAACTTTTTCAGACGGGTACTGGTGGTAACTGACTGTGACTAACCAGAGGTGAAGGGAGGGGGGGCCTGAGGTGACATGTGTGCAAACGCGCCCCATGGCGCGTTTTAAGTTGCGGGATTAAGTCCCCTTGAATCCTGAACTAGGCCCCCAGGTACCTACAGTTAGGACCACAGAGCTGAGTTGCAGAGAGGCGTTCCGAGGCTACGCACCTTTTTCACCTCTCTGCAACGCAACTCTGTTGTGCTTACTGAAGGTACCTGGTGGGCTAGTTGGCCCCCAGGATTCAAAGGGAATTAACTCCCCAACTTAAAACGCACCACAGGGCGTGTTTGCGCACATGTCACCTGAGGCCCCGCCCCCTCCCTTCACCACTGTGCAAACGCGCCCCGTGGCGCGTTTTAAGTTGGGGGATTAGGTCACCTTGAATACTGAGAGTCCCTGGGGCCCAACCAGCCCACCAGGTACTTCCAGTAAGCACCACAGGCCTGCGTTGCAACGCCTGTAACAAATTGTGCAGTTGTGTTTAGGTAGTGAAGAGGGTCGTGCTGGGGGTAGTGTTTTAGGGTTTAGGGTAGTGCAGTGGTGTTTGTGTAGTGTAGGGGGTCATGCTGGGGGTAGATTTAGGGTTTAGGGTAGTGCAGTGGTGTTTGGGTAGTGTAGGGAGTCGTCCTTGGGGGAGTGTTTTAGGGTTTAGGGTAGTAAAGTGGTGTTTGGGTAGTGTAGGGGGTCGTGCTGGGGTGTGTTTTAGGGTTTTAGGGTTTAGAGTAGTGCAGTGGTGTTTGGGTAGTGTAGGGGATACTGCTGGGGGTAGTGTTTTAGGGTTTAGGGCAGTGCAGTGGTGTTTAGGTAGTGTAGGGGGTTGTGCTGGGGGAGTGTTTTAGGGTTTAGGGCAGGGCAGTGGTGTTCGGGTAGTGTAGGGGGTCGTGCTGGGGGAGTGTTTTTGGGTTTAGGGCAGTGCAGTCGTGTTCGGGTAGTGTAGGTGGTCGTGCTGGGGGAGTATTTTAGGGTTTAGGGTAGTGCAGTGGTGTTTGGGTAGTGTAGGGGGTCATGCTGGGGGTAGTGTTCTAGGGTTTAGGGCAGTGCAGTGGTGTTCGGGCAGTGTAGGGGGTCGTGCTGGGGGTGGTGTTTCAGGGTTTGGGGCAGTGCAGTGGTGTACGAGCAGTAAAGGGGTCATGCTGGGGGTGGTGTTTCAGGGTTTAGGGCAGTGCAGTGGTGTTCGGGCAGTGTAGGGGGCGGTGCAGGGGGTGGTGTTTCAGGGTTTAGGGCAGTGCAGTGGTGTTCGGGCAGTGTAGGGGGTGGTGGAGGGGGTGGTGTTTCAGGGTTTAGGGCAGTGCAGTGGTGTTCGGGCAGTGTAGGGGGTCGTGCAGGAGGTGGTGTTTCAGGGTTTAGGGCAGTGCAGTGGTGTTCGGGCAGTGTAGGGGGTGGTGCAGGGGGTGGTGTTTCAGGGTTTAGGGCAGTACACTGGTGTTCGGGCATTGTAGGGGGTGGTGCTGGGGCTGGTGTTTCAGGGTTTAGGGCAGTGCAGTGCTGTTTGGGCAGTGTAGGGGGTCGTGCTGGGGCTGGTGTTTCAGGGTTTAGGGCAGTGCAGTGGTGTTCGGGCAGTGTAGGGGGTCGTGCTGGGGCTGGTGTTTCAGGGTTTAGGGCAGTGCAGTGGTGTTCGGGCAGTGTAGGGGGTCATGCTGGGGCTGGTGTTTCAGGGTTTAGGGCAGTGCAGTGGTGTTCGGGCAGTGTAGGGGGTCTTGCTGGGGCTGGTGTTTCAGAGTCTAGGGCAATGCAGTGGTGTTCGGGCAGTGTAGGGGGTCTTGCTGGGGCTGGTGTTTCAGGGTTTAGGGCAGTGCAGTGGTGTTCGGGCAGTGTAGGGGGTCGTGCTGGGGGTGGTGTTTCAGGGTTTAGGGCAGTGCAGTGGTGTTCGGGCAGTGTAGGGGGTCATGCTGGGGCTAGTGTTTCAGGGTTTAGGGCAGAGCAATGGTGCTCAGGCAGTGTAGGGGGTTGTGCTGGGGGTGATGTTTCAGGGTTTAGGGCAGTGCAGTGGTGTTAGGGCAGTGTAGGGGGTCGTGCTGGGGGTGGTGTTTCAGGGTTTAGGGCAGTGCAGTGGTGTTCCGGCAGTGTAGGGGGTCGTGCAGGGGGTGGTGTTTCAGGGTTTAGTGCAGTGGTGTTCGGGTAGTGTAGGGGGTCGTGCTGGGGTGGTGTTTCAGGGTTTAGGGCAGTGCAGTGGTGTTCGGGCAGTGTAGGGTGTCGTGCTGGGGGTGGTGTTTCAGGGTTTAGGGCAGTGCAGTAGTTTTCGGGCAGTGTAGGCGGTCGTGCTGGGGCTGGTGTTTCAGGGTTTAGGGCAGTGCAGTGGTGTTCGGCCAGTGTAGGTAGTCTTGCTGGGGTGGTGTTTCAGGGTTTAGGGCAGTGCAGTAGTTTTCGGGCAGTGTAGGCGGTCGTGCTGGGGCTGGTGTTTCAGGGTTTAGGGCAGTGCAGTGGTGTTCGGGCAGTGTACGGGGTTGTGCTGGGGCTGGTGTTTCAGGTTTTAGGGCAGTGCAGTGGTGTGCGGGCAGTGTACGGGGTTGTGCTGGGGCTGGTGTTTCAGGGTTTAGGGCAGGGCAGTGATGTTCGGGCAGTGTAGGGGGTCGTGCTGGGGGTGGTGTTTCAGGGTTTAGGGCAGTGCAGTGGTGTTCGGGCAGTGTAGGGGGTCGTGCTGGGGCTGGTGTTTCAGGGTTTAGGGCAGTGCATTGCTGTTCGGGCAGTGTAGGGGGTCTTGCTGGGGGTGGTGTTTCAGAGTTTAGGGCAGTGCAGTGGTGTTCGGGCAGTATAGGGGGTCTTGCTGGGGGTGGTGTTTCAGGGTTTAGGGCAGTGGTGTTCAGGCAGTGTAGGGGGTCTTGCTGGGGGTGATGTTTCAGGATTTAGGGCAGTGCAGTGGTGTTCGGGCAGTGTAGGGGGTCTTGCTGGGGGTAGTGTTTCAGGGTTTAGGGCGGTGCAGTGGTGTTCGTGCAGTGTAGGGGGTCGTGCTGGGGGTGGTGTTTCAGGGTTTAGGGCAGTGCAGTAGTGTTCGGGCAGTGTAGGGGGTCGTGCAGGGGGTGGTGTTTCAGGGTTTAGGGCAGTGCAGTGGTGTTCTGGCAGTGTAGGGGGTCATGCTGGGGGTGGGGTTTCAGGGTTTAGGGCAGTGCAGTGGTGTTCGGGCAGTGTAGGGGGTCGTGCTGGGGCTGGTGTTTCAGGGTTTAGGGCAGTGCAGTGGTGTTCAGGCAGTGTAGGGGTCTTGCTGGGGGTGGTGTTTCAGGGTTTAGGGCAGTGGTGTTCGGGCCGTGTAGGGGGTCTTGCTGGGGGTGATGTTTCAGGGTTTAGGGCAGTGCAGTGGTGTTCGGGCAGTGTAGGGGTCTTGCTGGGGGTAGTGTTTCAGGGTTTAGGGCAGTGCAGTGGTTTCGTGCAGTATAGGGGGTCGTGCTGGGGATGGTGTTTCTGGGTTTAGGGCAGTGCAGTAGTGTTCGAGCAGTGTAGGGGTTGTGCAGGGGCTGGTGTTTCAGGGTTTAGGGCAGTGCAGTGGTGTTCGGGCAGTATAGGGGGTCGCGCTGGGGGTGGTGTTTCAGGGTTTTGGGCAGTGCAGTGGTGTTCGGGCAGTGTAGGTGGTCATGCACGGGGTGGTGTTTCAGGGTTTAGGGCAGTGCAGTGGTGTTCGGGCAGTGTAGGGTGTTGTGCTAGGGCTGGTGTTTCAGGGTTCAGGGCAGTGCAGTGGTGTTCGGGCAGTGTAGGGGGTCGTGCTGAGGCTGGTGTTTCAAAGTTTAGGGCAGTGCAGTGGTGTTCGGGCAGTGTAGGGGTTCGTGCTGGGGCTGGTGTTTCAGGGTTTAGGGCAGTGCAGTGGTGTTCGGGCAGTGTAGGGGGTCGTGCTGGGGCTGGTGTTTCAGGGTTTAGGGCAGTGCAGTGGTGCTCGGGCAGTGTAGGGGGTCATGCTGTGGGTGATGTTTCAGGGTTTAGGGTAGTGCAGTGGTGTTCGGGCAGTGTAGGGGGTCGTGCAGGGGCTGGTGTTTCAAGGTTTAGGGCAGTGCAGTGGTGTTCGGGCAGTGTAGGGGGTCGTGCTGGGGCTGGTGTTTCAGGGTTTTGGGCAGAGCAGTGGTGTTCGGGCAGTGTAGGGGGTCGTGCTGGGGGTGGTGTTTCAGGGTTTAGGGCAGTGCAGTGGTGTTCGGGCAGTGTAGGGGTCGTGCTGGGGCTGGTGTTTCAGGGTTTAGGGCAGTGCAGTGGTGTTCGGGCAGTGTAGGGGGTCTTGCTGGGGGTGGTGTTTCAGGGTTTAGGGCAGTGCAGTGGTGTTCGGGCAGTATAGGGGTCTTGCTGGGGGTGGTGTTTCAGGGTTTAGGGGCAGTGGTGTTCGGGCAGTGTAGGGGGTCGTGCTGGGGCTGGTGTTTCAGGGTTTAGGGCAGTGCAGTGGTGTTCGGGCAGTGTAGGGGGTCTTGCTGGGGTGGTGTTTCAGGGTTTAGGGCAGTGCAGTGGTGTTCGGGCAGTATAGGGGTCTTTCTGGGGGTGGTGTTTCAGGGTTTAGGGCAGTGGTGTTCGGGCAGTGTAGGGGGTCTTGCTGGGGGTGATGTTTCAGGGTTTAGGGCAGTGCAGTGGTGTTCGGGCAGTGTAGGGGGTCTTGCTGGGGGTAGTGTTTCAGGGTTTAGGGCGGTGCAGTGGTGTTCGTGCAGTGTAGGGGGTCGTGCTGGGGGTGGTGTTTCAGGGTTTAGGGCAGTGCAGTAGTGTTCGGGCAGTGTAGGGGGTCGTGCAGGGGGTGGTGTTTCAGGGTTTAGGGCAGTGCAGTGGTGTTCTGGCAGTGTAGGGGGTCATGCTGGGGGTGGGGTTTCAGGGTTTAGGGCAGTGCAGTGGTGTTCGGGCAGTGTAGGGGGTCGTGCTGGGGCTGGTGTTTCAGGGTTTAGGGCAGTGCAGTGGTGTTCGGGCAGTGTAGGGGGTCTTGCTGGGGGTGGTGTTTCAGGGTTTAGGGCAGTGGTGTTCGGGCCGTGTAGGGGGTCTTGCTGGGGGTGATGTTTCAGGGTTTAGGGCAGTGCAGTGGTGTTCGGGCAGTGTAGGGGGTCTTGCTGGGGGTAGTGTTTCAGGGTTTAGGGCAGTGCAGTGGTGTTCGTGCAGTATAGGGGTCGTGCTGGGGATGGTGTTTCTGGGTTTAGGGCAGTGCAGTAGTGTTCGAGCAGTGTAGGGGTTGTGCAGGGGCTGGTGTTTCAGGGTTTAGGGCAGTGCAGTGGTGTTCGGGCAGTGTAGGGGGTCGCGCTGGGGGTGGTGTTTCAGGGTTTTGGGCAGTGCAGTGGTGTTCGGGCAGTGTAGGTGGTCATGCACGGGGTGGTGTTTCAGGGTTTAGGGCAGTGCAGTGGTGTTCGGGCAGTGTAGGGTGTTGTGCTAGGGCTGGTGTTTCAGGGTTCAGGGCAGTGCAGTGGTGTTCGGGCAGTGTAGGGGGTCGTGCTGAGGCTGGTGTTTCACAGTTTAGGGCAGTGCAGTGGTGTTCGGGCAGTGTAGGGGGTCGTGCTGGGGCTGGTGTTTCAGGGTTTAGGGCAGTGCAGTGGTGTTCGGGCAGTGTAGGCGGTCGTGCTGGGGCTGGTGTTTTAGGGTTTAGGGCAGTGCAGTGGTGTTCGGGCAGTGTAGGGGGTCGTGCTGGGGGTGGTGTTTCAGGGTTTAGGGCAGTGCAGTGGTGCTCGGGCAGTGTAGGGGGTAGTGCTGGGGGTGATGTTTCAGGGTTTACGGTAGTGCAGTGGTGTTCGGGCAGTGTAGGGGGTTGTGCAGGGGCTGGTGTTTCAAGGTTTAGGGCAGTGCAGTGGTGTTCGGGCAGTGTAGGGGGTCATGCTGGGGCTGGTGTTTCAGGGTTTTGGGCAGAGCAGTGGTGTTCGGGCAGTGTAGGGGGTCATCCTGGGGGTAGTGTTTCAGGGTTTAGGGCAGTGCAGTGGTGTTTGGGCAGGGTAGGGGGTCGTGCTGGGGGTGGTGTTTCAGGGTTTAGGTCAGTGGTGTTCAGGCAGTGTAGGGGGTCTTGCTGGGGGTGATGTTTCAGGGTTTAGGGCAGTGCAGTGGTGTTCGGGCAGTGTAGGGGGTCTTGCTGGGGGTAGTGTTTCAGGGTTTAGGGCAGTGCTGTGGTGTTCGGGCAGTGTAGGGGGTCATGCTGGGGGTGGTGTTTCAGGGTTTAGGGCAGTGCAGTGGTGTTCGGGCAGTGTAGGGGGTCATGAAGGGGTGGTGTTTCAGGGTTTAGGGCAGTGCAGTGGTGTTCGGGCAGTGTAGGGGGTCGTGCTAGGGGTGGTGTTTCAGGGTTTAGGGCAGTGCAGTGGTGTTCGGGCAGTGTAGGGGGTCATGAAGGGGCTGGTGTTTCAGGGTTTAGGGCAGTGCAGTGGTGTTCGGTCAGTGTAGGGGGTCGTGCTGGGGGTAGTGTTTTAGGGTTTAGGGTAGTGCAGTGGTGCTTGTGTAGTGTAGGGAGTCGTGCTGGGGGTAGTGTTTTAGGGTTTAGGGTAGTGCAGTGGTGTTTGTGTAGTGTAGGGGTCATGTTTTAGGGTAGTGCAGTGGTGTTTGGGTAGTGTAGGGGTCATGCTGGGGGTAGTGTTTTAGGATTTAGGTTAGTGCAGTGGTGTTTGGGTAGTGTAGGGGGTCGTGCTGGGGGTAGTGGTTTAGGGTAGTGCAGTGGTGTTTGTGTAGTGTAGGGGTCGTGCTGGGGGTAGTGTTTTAGGGTTTAAGGTAGTGCAGTGGTGCTTGTGTAGTGTAGGGGGTCGTGCTGGGGGTAGTGTTTTAGGGTTTAGGGTAGTGCAGTGGTGTTTGTGTAGTGTAGGGGGTCATGTTTTAGGGTAGTGCAGTGGTGTTTGGGTAGTGTAGGGGTCGTGCTGGTGGTAGTGTTTTAGGATTTAGGTTAGTGCAGTGGTGTTTGGGTAGTGTAGGGGGTCGTGCTGGGGGTAGTGTTTTAGGGTTTAGGATAGTGCAGTGGTGCTTGTGTAGTGTAGGGGTCGTGCTGGGGGTAGTGTTTTAGGGTTTAAGGTAGTGCAGTGGTGTTTTTGTAGTGTAGGGGGTCATGTTTTAAGATGCAATGCTCCAATACCTGACCAGTCTGCACTACATAAAACTGCAAAAAAACTAAAAATAAAAAGTGTTTTGCACACTTTTGTCATTGGGCTATATGTGGGCTACATCTGGGTAATATTTGTGCTACATTTGGGCTCTTTTTTCACTGGTGGCCATCTTGGAAGACTTCTTTGTTATGAAGTTTCCTAATTTCTTCATTTACTGCAGTCTCCTCAGTAGGAAATGCTTTCAGTTTTTACTTTGATTCCATCAAGAAGGCATTCAGATGTGTCTCACATCTGCCATAAATTCAGAATGTTAGCACTCTAGTTGCTCATTAGATCACTGGAGTAAAGCTACTGCTCACCAGGGAGTTAACTGGTAGTCTGCTGCTGGTATTGAAAGTGATTGTTTCAGTCTGCATGTCAGAATTTTCTAATGAAATAGAAGAGGATTTGAGATCTCACTTAAAACGTGCCCTAATTTTTCTTTCTGCAGCACTAACCATAATTTCTATTTAAAAAAGAACCCCTCATTTTGTTCCTTTTTAAATTAAATGTTTTAAGTGTTACCAGTTTATTCCAATCAAGATGGCTTCAGGTGTGCCATACTTTTGTCATAAGTAAGGCTGTTAGCACTCTAGTTGTTCTTTAGAACACTCTGGGAAGCTGCAGTAGAACACAAAGGCATCAACTGGCAGGCTGCTCCTGTTGAAATATAACAGGAAGATATTTGATGAAAGTATGGCACACCTGAAGCCATCTTGATTGGAATAAACTGGTAACACTTAAAACATTTAATTTAAAAAGGAACAAAATGAGGGGGTTCATTTTGCCATAGAAATTATGGTTAGTGCTACAGAAAGAAAATTTAGGGCATGTTTTAAGTGAGATCTCAAATCCTCTTCTATTTCATTAGAAAATTCTGACATGCAGACTGAAACAATCACTTTCAATACCAGCAGTAGACTTCCAGTTAACTCCCTGGTGAGCAGTAGCTTTACTACAGTGATCTAATGAACAACTAGAGTGCTAACATTCTGAATTTATGGCAAATGTGTGACACATCTGAATGCCTTCTTGATGGAATCAAAGTAAAAACTGAAAGCATTTCCTACTGAGGAGACTGCACTAAATGATGAAATTAGGAAACTTCATAACAAATAAGTCTCCCAAGATGGCCACCAGAGAAAAAAGAGCCCAAATGTAGCACAAATATCACCCAGATGTAGCCCACATATAGCCCAATGACAGAAGTGTGCAAAACACTTTTTATTTTTAGTTTTTCTGCAGTTTTATACAGTGCAAACTGGTCAGGTATTGGAGCGTTACATCTTATTTGGACCCCTTATTGCGTATTTTGCACGAAGTACATGAGATTGATCTTGCGAAACATTGAACTTTACGATTCTGTTAACCTGAAGTTGCTCTGAACCGGGCTTTGTAACACCCGGTTTTACCTACTGGTTTTAATTAATTCTCACTGTATTGTATTAGGAAAGAGGATTTACTGTTTTTATGTACACTTTTATGATCTATGTTTCTAAATCAGATCAAATAAAGTTTAATGAATTCTATGGCAGGACGGAGGCGAGGATTATGCATATCTTTCCTCACTTTATTTGCATAGCAGTTCAAAGAAAACGTAACACAACAATCATTAAACAAAAGACTACACAACCCATGAACCATTAGGGGTAGTCTCCAAGGCAACTATAGTCCAATCATATCACAGTCCATCGTATATAACATTGTGACGTCCCTTCCGCTTCCTCTTTCTTCACTGCTCGTCAGTTAAGTGCATTCCTTACATTCTTGGCTTAATCTGACGTTGTTGCTGTTTGTATAGCGGTTTCTTGTGCACGTTATTAGCATTATTGCCTTGGCATTGTTTCATATTCCCTGCGCAGCAGGCTCTTACCCGAGCGCGTTCTCCCCCTCGCAGTTTCTCCCGCTGTGTGCTCTGCGCGCGGTGAGATCATGTCAGGCGCGTCTGGTCCGAGCGAGGCAGCTCCGTCGAGCGCTCCCGCTGGTCTTTACGCGCGTTTGGGAATCCGGTCACTCCTTTAGTGTCCGCTGATTCCCGACCAACCTCGCCTAATTTTGACACCGCTACGCGGTGATTTCCCCACATGGCCACGTTAGTGACCAGCGCCACCTGGTGGTGGTAATTGGTATTGTGCCTCAGTCTATTCTTATAACAGCTTCGGGAAAGCCCAGCTGTTGGAGCACCGGCGAGGGGGCTGTCTTAAGGATTTTAAGGGCATTTGTTCTGTGCTCACACCCTCTGCTATCATGTCTTCTCCAGAATACCATTTTTACTCCTCCTACCAGGAAGTGGAGGAGGAATGGCCCCCAACTTCTCCCTCCAGCAGTGGACCAAGCCCTCTCTCTGGCTATTTCTAGGGCGCTATCTCCTCTTAGGGATCAGGTTGATAAGCTGGCGAAAAGCATCCCTGGGGTGTTCAGTGACCCAGATCTGGTGGTGGTGGGTCCAAGTAGCTCCCAGATGGGGAATAAAAGGGCCGTTAAGCATAACGCGGGGCACTTGGAAGGATTTGATAAACTTACGGAGACCTTCATCAAGAGTGCGCAAACGCTAAAACATGCACCCTGCCGGGAGGAGGAGGGGCCCGGAGAAAATTGCGACACTGTCACCACTATTGTAGACCCCGACGGCGGGTTTCCCTTAGAGGGAGAGGGTGTATCGGAGGACGATTTCTCCTCCGATGAGGATAAGGACTCGGGGCGTCCCTGGCGTCCAGAGTCCCACTCCTCTCAGTCCCCGGTTGGGGACGGGGTCCACTCGGACATGTTTGAGCCTACCCAAATTTACCATCCTAGGTCGGCAGAGTGGACACCTGACGCCAAATTGGCAGAGTATGTGGTGGGGAAAATCCATCAACCCCTTGAAAGGGAGGTCAGGAATAGGATGAGGGGAGAATGCCCCAGGCCCTCACTGAAGGGAAGGTGGCACACACGCCTGAAATTGATGAGAAACTATGTACCTTTTTCTCCAAGTATATGAGGGATCCCAAGAAAGGAATTGATAGGTCTTGGACGTGGTAGGGACCTTGACCCAAATTATTCAATTGACGGAGCGTTCCAAAGAGTCAGGATCCCCTTTGTCCACGGATATTGTGGCTGGTTGGGCGCACTACCCTAAACCCTAAAACACTACCCCTCCACTACCCAAACACCACTGCACTACCCTAAACCCTAAAACACTACCCCCAGCACGACACCCTACACTACCCAACCATAACTGCACTACCCTAAACCCTAAAACACTACCACCAGCACGACTCCCTACACTACCCAAACACCACTGCACTACCCTAAACCCTAGAAAAGAAACCCCCACCCCATGCCCAATCCCCCTTACCTCTCACTCCTCATGGTTCCTCTCTCCTCGTGGTTCCTGCTTCACGTCATCTCTGAGGGGCGGTGCACGTCGTTGTGAGGAAACGGAACAGCCTGTTTCCTTACAATGACATGGATCGTCTACATGTTTTTTAGAACGCATGGTCATTTACCATACATACCTTTACAACAAAATTCGTTGTAAAGGCATGCGTGGTAAATGACCATGCGTTCTAAAAATGCGTAGTAATGACTTCGTGATGTACAACGCATGCGTGGTAATGCATGCATTGTAATGGTATCGCAAAGTAAAAAGTCGTTGTAACAGCTGTTTACCGATCGAAGCTGGCCCCTGTTCTTCAGTGAGACGTTTATTTGATTAATTAGGAGGAAGGAATGTAGTTTTTTTACCGAAAAGTGCATTCTTGTCTGTTGTATTGTGAAAGTGTCTGCGTGGCCTGGTTTCACTTCCGGTGAGAGAGTGGAAGAGTCTGTTTGGATCTAAAGGAGTTCTGTTGTTGGACGGGGCCGGCGCGACATGTCATCAGAAAACATAGCTAATGGAAAGCGTCCTCCCTGAAGTGTGGAGCAGTGCCATGAGAGGTCAACGAGTGTGCGTCCCACCGCAGTATGACCGTACCGCGTGACCCATGTGCCGCCTCCAGGGTACGGGAGGCAGAAGCGGCATCGCAGGTCCTCTTGAAGACCGTTATAGCACTAATTCTACATTTTGGTACTAGGGCATTTTAACTTCGTTGTTCCTGCCAGATACAAAGAGAAGATCCTGTGTTATTCAGTGCCCTCGTTACCTTTTTTGTGGGTTGTGGTGCTTGTCACTTCGCTGCCCCGCCGGTGCACACGACTGGGCACCCCACCTCATGTGCCATCTGCAGGGCCTCTGCCCTCGGATCACTGGTTTCGGTTTCTGGAGTGGCAACATAAACAGTTGGTCCCAAAGGACTAGCCTGAACACTTAGGTGAATATCCTCTGCACCAGCATTCCACGGAAATTCTTTCCTAGCTCTCCCACGTCAACGAGCACGGCTCCGCTCGCGACACCGTATGACGTCATCGGAGCCATAAGAGGACCTCGTCGGCGTGCTGACGTCAGTTCCACCCATTTTTCCGTGCCACCGAGGCAAACAGGGGACCGAGACATTTTCACATGTATACATAGTATAATAAATATATATATATTCACTGAAAAAACCATAGGTTTCAGGCACGTTATAGTTAGAAATTAGCATTTAAAAAACCTTAGAAATTCACTGAAAAAAACATAGGTTTTAGGGGCGTTATAGTTAGTTGGACATTTCACTCGTACAAAACCATAGAAATTCCCCCGTTATAGTTAGTTCAGCTAACTATAACTCGCGCGCCCGCAATGCACTGCTGATGACGTCACATATTACATCACTCATGACATGGTCAGTGACATCACTCATGACATCACTGATGACATCTCAAATGACATCACTGATGACATCACTGATGACATCATCCAGTGAATGTGTGTTTTTCTGAAAATTAAATATGTTTTATATATGTATATCTCAAGGTCGATGGAAGAATAAATGGGTATATAAGTGTCTAATTGGATGATTTCTTTTTTGTAAAATTGATTGTATAACTGACTAAGTGTATCTTAGTGAATACATGGGTTAGTGAGTAATGTTTAAATATGAAAATATCTGTATCAGTCTCTCACTTTGTGTATAAGTGGCTGCATGGGTTGGTGAGTAGCTACATGAGTGTCTATATGGGTTATTAGTTGGTTTTTTGAGTATCAGTATGAGTGTCTGAGTGTCTGTATGGTTCGGTGGGGGGTATTACTTAGTGCATAGATGCATGAATGAGTGACTCACTGTTTGTATGTGTTGAAGACAGCATGTGTGCAGGACTGTATAGGTGGATGAGTATGTGTATGGGTGTGTTAGTGAGTGAATGACTGTCTCAATAGTGTCTTTATGAGTAACTACATATGTTTTAAACTAGTATATGTGAGTATTGGTGTATATAAGTGAGTATATGTGAGAGTGAGAGATTGGAAGAGTTCCTGTACAAATAAGTAGGTGTTTCTATAAGTGATTGTTAAGATAGTAAGTATGTGTAAGTTTCTGTAGAAGTAAGTGTGGTACTGTTTGTATAACTGTATATGCAAGTAAATGGATGTTTGATACTTTGTTTGCATTTGTGACTATGTGTGTGAGTAACTCTATGGATGAGTGGCGGTGTGTAACAGGATGTATAGGTGTATGAGTACATATGATGAGTGAGTACATGTATGAGTGACTGTATAGGGACTGTTGGTGAATGAGTGGATGTGTGTGTAGATCTTGGAATTACTGAATAGGTGTGTTGTAACTGGTATTGGTATGTCCATTGTTTTGAAAATGTTAGTTTGTATTTTTGAGTGTGTGTATCAAAGGTTATATTAGGGTGAGAGGAGGTCTGCCACTCTATCACAAGGATGATGTCATCAGTGATGTCATCAGTGATGTCATTTGAGATGTCATCAGTGATGTCATGAGTGATGTCACTGACCATGTCATGAGTGATGTAATATGTGACGTCATCAGCAGTGCATTGTGAGCGCGCGAGTTATAGTTAGCTGAACTAACTATAACGGGGGAATTTCTGTGGTTTTGTACGAGTGAAATGTCCAACAAACTATAATGCCCCTGAAACCTATGGTTTTTTCAGTGAATTTCTAAGGTTTTTTAAATGCTAATTTCTAACTATAACGTGCCTGAAACCTATGGTTTTTTCAGTGAATATATATATACATATACATATATATATGAGAAACAGATTGCTCCTGCACAGAGGCAAAATAAAGGTCAGCAATGAGCAGAAAGAGGCAGAATATAGGTCAGAAGTGAGCAGAAAGAGGCAGAATAAAGGTCAAAAATGAGGAGAAAGAGACAAAATAGATTTCAGAAACCAGCAGCAAGAGGCAAAATAAAGGTGAGAAAAGAGTAGAAAGAGGCAAATAAAAGTCAGCAACGAGTAGTAACAGGCACAACAAAGGGCAGAAAACGAGCAGGAAAGGCAAAACAGAGGCAGAAAAACAAGCAGGTAAAGCAAAACAGAGGGCAGCAAAAAAAGCAGAATAGGCAAAATAGCAGAAGAGGTCAAAACAGAGAGCACTAAAACACTCACACACCCACTCACAGACTTACTGAGACACTCGTGCACTCAGTCACATACTCACTGTCAAAGGTTAGTGGTTACATTTAGGAAATAAAATTCAAAAAACCTTAGAAGAAAGAGACAAAATAGATTTCAGAAACCAGCAGCAAGAGGGAAAAAAAAGGTGAGAAATGAGTAGAAAGAGGCAAAATAAAAGTCAGCAACGAGCAGAAAAAGGCACAACAAAGGGCAGAAAAAACGAGCAGGAAAGACAAAACAGAGGCAGAAAAACAAGCAGGAAAGGCAAAACAGAGGGCAGAAAAACAAGCAGAAAAGGCAAAATAGCAGAAGAGGTCAAAACAGAGAGCACTAAAACACTCACACACCCACTCACAGACTAACTGAGACACTTGTGCACTCAGTCACACACTCACTGTCAAAGGCTAGTGGTTACATTAAGGAAATAAAATTCAAAAAACCTTAGAAATTCACTGAAAAAAACAAAGGTTAAAGAGACATTATAGTTAGGATATAGAATTTTAAAAAACGTAGAAATTCACTGAAAAAAACAAAGTTTAAAGGGATGTTATAGTTAATAAATATAATTTAAAAAACCTTAGAATTCACTGAAGAAAACAAAGTTTACAGGATGCTATATTTTGGCTCAGATTTCACTTGTGCAAAACCAGTGACATTTAGCAGCTATAGTTAGCTGAGCTAACTATAACTTACGCCATGCAATGCACTGCTTATGACCTCAAATATTGCATCACTCATGACATGGTCAGTGACATCACTGATGGCATCACTGATGACATCTCAAATGACATCACTGATGACATCATCCAATGAGTGTAAGTGTTTCGCACACTTTTCTGAGACTTAAAGATATATGCTAAGCTACTGCATAAGTTAAATTACTATTCATTTTGTACTACTAATGAGTGATACTGTTTCCAATATATGTGATGGCTGTGAGTGTCTCAGTGGCTCTATGGGGTTGTGTATATGTTTGTGGCTGTATGGGTGAATAAGTGGGTGTGTGAGTAGCTGTGTGGGTGAGTTAGTGGCTGTAGTGGTGAGTGAGTGAGTGGATGTGTGAGTGGCTGTATGGGTGGGTGAGTGGCTGTGTGAGTGACTGTATGGGTGGGTGAGTGTATGTATGAGTGGCTTTATTGGTGACTGAGTGGCTGTGTGAGTGGCTCTATGGGTTGGTGAGTGTGTGGTGAGTGGCTATATAGGTAACTGAGTGCCTGTGTGAATGTCTCTATGGGTAAATGACTGGGTGTGTAAGTGGATGTATGGGTAAGTGAGTGGCTGTTTGAGTGTGTGTATGAATAAGTGAGTGGGTGTGTGAGTGGTTGTTTTGCACAGTAAGTATATGTGTGAGTGGCTGTATAGGTGAGTGAGTTGGCACGTGAATGCTTGTATCAATGTGTGAATGGGTATGTAAGTGGTTTTATGGATGAGTGAATGGATGTGTGAGTAGCTGTATGGGAGAGTGAGTAGCTCTGTTATTAGCTGTGTAGGTGAGTGAATGGCTGTGTGAGTGGTTGTATGGGTGAGTGAGAGGTTGTTTCAGTCACTGTGTGGGTGTGTGAGTGGGTATGTGAGTGGTTGTTTTGGTGTGTGAGTGGCTGTATGGGTGTGTGAGTGGCTGTATGGGTTAGTGAGTGGTTGTGTAAGTGGCTGTATAAGTGAGTGAGTATGTGTGTCAGTATTTGTATGCATCTCTGAATGGGTTTGTTAATGGTTCTGTGGGTGTGTGAGTGGTGTTTGAGAGATTGTATGGAAGTGTCAGTGGGTGTGTGAGTGGGTCTGTGGATGATGTCATCAATGATGTCATCAGTGATATCACTGACCATGTCATGAGTGGTATAATATGTGAGGCCATAAGCAGTGCATTGTGTGGGCGTAAGTTATAGTGAGCTCATGTAACTATACCTGCTGTGTTTTACTGGTTTTGTATGAGTGAAATCTGAGCCTAACTATACCATACCTGTAACCTTTGGGTTGTTCAGTGAATTTCTAAGGTTTTTTTGCTCAATTTCTTAACTATATCCCCCCTGCAACCTTTGGTTTTTTCCAGTGAATTTCTGTTTTTTAAAATATTATTTCCTAACTATAATGTCCCTCTAACCTTTTTTTAAGTGAATTTCAAAGTTTTTTGTAACCTGTAACCTTTGAGAGTGTGTGTGAGTGTCTGAGTGGGTCTGTGATTGTGCTCTTGAGTGTCTGAGTGGGTCTGTGAGTGGGTCTGTGAGTGTCTGTGTGGGTCTGTCAGTGTGAGTGGGTCTGTGAGTGAGTGCATCAGTGCCTGTGTGGGTCTGTGAATAGGTACATGAGTGTCTGAGTGGGACTGTGAACAAGTACATGAGTCTCTGTGTGGGTCTTTGAGTGGGTGCGTTAGTATCAGAGTGGGTCTGTGAGTGGGTGCGTCAGTATCTGTATGGGTCTGAGTGGGTGTGGTGAGTACCTGTGTCTGTCTGTAAGTGGCTGTGCAAGTAGTGCTATGTATTTTGGCCATTTGCATACTTAGGGTATTTAAACGGGAGAACTATTGACTCTGCTCTCACCAGGAGACGACAGAAAAGAAACCACGTGTGACAGTCACTATAGATGAGATTGCGCTCCAATAGCTCAATGATGCATTCACCTCCATTAAGGATTTCATATCGTTTTTGCATGATGAATACGAGAGTAAACACACTTGCTTTGCCTTTGCAACGTCCAAGAAGTTAGAATCTTTTGTGCTTTACTGAAGTGGAGCTTGAACTGGGTACAGCTGCTATGTTTATACTTGTAAGTTGTTCCTGTTGAGGTTTACATTTTGTGAAATGAGCCTTAGGGCCAGAAAGGAACACTACTTGCCCATTTATCCAACAAGAGACTACAGTTTTTACACAAAATGCCTACCCAGCTGAACTAGTTTGTACTGGTTAATTAGTAAGTGCTACCTCATTTCGTAAATTCTACATGCATATTCTACACTATAACTGCATAGTAGATCATGAGGAAATATCTCTAGTGAGCTTCTGTGCATTTTCGTAATGTGATTGTTCCTTGTGTCTCTTCATACAGAAATCTGTGATAACATGAATACTCCTACAGAGAACACAATGACACTACAAAGAGGATATCTCTGCCAAACATGGGTGCTTTCTTCTAACTATATGAAGCAAGGGCTTCTTTGTTTGGTTAAGATGTACTCCTTTTATTGGGAATCAAGAACGCAGCACCATTTTCTTCTCCATCTAGAAATAGATGTGCCCAGAAGGACTTTTTTTAAAATATTTTTTTATATTCGTGAATTTGTTGTGAAAAGTTGTGACACGTATATTCTGCTCCTGTGGATATTCGTGAAATTGACGTGATTTTTTCAAAGTCAAAAAAACATTTATACACATTTTTAAATTAATATTTGTGATCAGTAGTTTACTAATATGACATATAAAGTAAGACTTTTATAAGTAATTTTATGGTTCGACACTGTTTTATTCTATTTCCCTGTAATCGCGAATACGTCGGCGTTCGTGAATATCACATGACTACAGATGAAAGGGATTTTGATTATTCTAGAAAGGAGATCTCCACCCAGTTTTCTTTTCCTTAGACTTTGAGTGCTAAGATTGGAGGGTCACATTTCAGCACCTCTTTTCAATTTGAATATTGATTTGGCTTATTTTTTGGAAATTATTTCCAAAGAAAATGGCATCTGGTGGCAATGAAGATCAGCAGCAACACATTGATGAAGACAATTCTTTGGAGGAGGAATCCCGGGTAAGTGGCAATCAATTGCTTAGGAATTTTTTTACCACCCCCTTTGGGGTGAAGAAAGCGGTGGCAAAGCACTTGACCTGCTCCCTCGACTTCGGGAGCTAAGCAAATCTTGGTTCCTATCATAATAACATTTTGAAAATCTCTCAACAGGAAGCTGCGGAGAGATTGCATGAAATTGACAGAGTTAACTTAGAAAAGGCTTTGGCAGTGGCTGACAATGGAATCACCACACTAATATCCAGGATTTATTCACTGGGCAATATTGTGTCTTCTGCAATAGATATAATGGTACAGGATTTGTCCATCTTACAACACGGGCAATCGCAGTTACGATCCATTCTATTATTAAGCTGGACGCTACAATCATTGCGCTCTGGTTATGTCCCCTGGCGATATATCAACAGTACGTCTTTGTTTTCTGCATATAACTTAACAGAAGGGCAGACAACAATGTCACAAAGAGATGCAAAATATACAATGGTGCGCATTGAAAAATAAGACCAATTACCTTTCACCATAGCAGAGTCAACGTCCACAGAATGGTTATGGCCATATAACATTGCCAGTAACAACTTTCCAATTTCAATATTGCCTAGAATACCACCAGGTAGGCAGATATGAAGCAATGGGTAAGGACTTCATCCATGAATCTTGGGAATTACCTTTAGATTTAGATGCAGGAATGGGGACACTGAAGTGTTTCTCAGTGGTAGAGACTGCGAGACTTCATTAAGTGGGTCTCTAATTTGCCAGGAAATTATGCTTCACGGGCCTGTAATGGTTCAGTTGCAAACTTATCCTGTAATTTAAAGGGATCCCCAGCTGCTGTGGTTAATCCAGTGTTCAGGCTGCTCTCGAATGGGAGTTACTTAATGCTGAATGATCAAGGTTGTTGTGGGATGCTTCCAGGCACCACATATCTAGTCACAGTAAATTCCAGGGTTACTTGTTGTATGCAAGTATTGTTTCCACTGACCCACACCGTCAGGGAGGCACCGTTATGGCCTTCGTTGAATGTTTCCTTTATACGGTTTGGTTCTCTGAGTTGAATGAAAGCCATGCTTTTACAAAAGGATGTGCCCTTAACCTCAGCCCGAGAGACCTTTGATCTTCAGGTTGCAAGATTCTCAGCTGAGATACAGGCACTAGTACGAACTAACTGCCCTTTCCATTTTGGAGAAATGGTACAGCGTATCTTTAACATGTCTGATACGAAGGGTATTGTACACCTATTTAAGACCATAGGTTCTGGACTGTTAAGCATCTTTCAGACAGTCTTCGGAGTGATTCCAGCTTTCATACACTCCGTATTTGGAATCATTTTTGGAGGGCTTCCGCTAATCCTGCTACTGGAAGTGGAAATCCTGATTTTAATTTTTCTGCTACACAATGGACGTCCCAATCACCAAAGAGATGGAAAAAGTGCTAGCGCTCTTGGAGCGACGTTGCCGTGACCGCATGCTACTCCATCTGGGCACACCTCTACTTCGGGAGCTAAGCGAGTCTTGGTTCCTATCATTCCGACCAGTCTGGATTGACTGTGTTTTGCCTGTTCTCTGCTGCTTATTCTGCGGACAAGAATGCGTGTTGGACCTCTGTCTAACACTTCCATTGGTTGCGCCTCCAGATGTGGATGTATTGCTGTACCCGTTAAAGTTCCACGTAGTGCAGTGTCCTCAGCGTATTCCCATGTTGATATCGGCATTCTTAGAGTGACCACAGGGTGCTTTAGCTCCTGTTGGATTGAACACTGGCTCTATTGCAGGCACACAGGCTTTGGATGTTTCAAATGCTTCCTCAGCATCGGCTGTGGGAACTGAAGAAGATCACTAAACAAAGGAAAGTTTGAAAGGAGGGTCCTAGGGAAACTTTTTAAGTCCTGCACAGGATTACATCCCCAATTCAGTACATCAATATAACAAGCAAAATCCTTGGGTCTAGAAAGAGAAGAATAAGACACTGACAATATCACACAGATCTAACTGTGGGATTATCCCTTTTTAGGACGAAATCCCTCACCCACCGAAGGTGGCATGCTTCATCATTTGGGATTCTCCTCTCAGAGGAAACCTAGTACCTCTGAGGGCTACAACCCCTCTCTGAGTGGGAGGAGCACAGGGATGTTTTGAGGTCTACTCTACACGGATTTACTAAATCCACTAAATGAGAGACAAAGTATGGGTGAGGGCACAGCGCAAAAGAAGAAATATCGTGAATGAAGTGATGTTAAAACTAGCTAGAGAGAATACAACACATCCTTTATTCATATATTCTCACTGCCAGGATTAAAAACAGTGCACCTGCGGTATAGATTTAAACCGCATGTGTCAGACGAAATAGTGTGGTTAACATGTTTCAGCCATAACAACACATGATGTGTCAAGGCTTTCGTCAGGACCCTATAGATGCTGCTGCTAAGTGATGTATTTAACAAAAGAAAATGAAAATACGGAACCAAAGGCACTTACGGTTCTTGTTTTCAGAAAGGTGACTGTACCTAGTGAGAAAAGATACAGACACATATGTAATAAAGTCAGTGGCTTACAACAAAGCATAATAAAAAAGTAAGTGAGATCAACAGAGTTCCTGTACTTACACCATACACCCTATGTATGTATAGACAATAAGATAAACAACAATTTCTTACCCGTAACAACTGGGTACAAGGCTTCACCTCAACCTGGCAACAGCTCAGGATAGGGGGCACCGCTCTGTAGAGAAGTGAGTAGGGTGCAAGTGTCAGCCAGAGCACTGTTCAAGCATGTATTTTCACACGACATTTAGAAAAATGAGCAAACAGGAGTCAAAAAGAGTGAGAGAGCTCCATGTAAAAAATTCGGAGTTCTTTAAAACTCCGTATTCATATCTGTGTTAACAGATCCTTCATCACAAAAGCTGGAATGGTTATGTGATGGTATAAGTTCAATCACTTAGTAAACCTAAATGATGGAAATCTACATGTTTAGATGTCTACAAAGACACGCTATTTGTCAAAAAAGTCTTTATTAATAAAGAGCTTGTTAATCAGACATAACCCTTGGCTAGAACGGACTACTTAAGGGTTAAAAGTTAAAATATTACGTTCTTCTCCCATATCTCACACTCACCATTGGCAATAGCCAG
Organism: Calotriton arnoldi; assembly: GCA_963921515.1. Taxonomy (NCBI): domain Eukaryota; kingdom Metazoa; phylum Chordata; class Amphibia; order Caudata; family Salamandridae; genus Calotriton; species Calotriton arnoldi. Next base: position 422,771 of record CAWUFW010013283.1, read on the forward strand.
TCCAGAGTGCAGACATAAGGAGCAACATCGACCCAAAATGTCAAAGTAAAGGGAACTATGAGTTCAAATATCAAGCGTCTAGTGTCCCAACACTCACCTATCCGTCGGTACCCCAAGTGGTACAGAGCCTGCGACCGGAGGTGAAAGACGCTAGTAGGGTCGCGCTTTAAATACGGGATCCGAGAGGTGTAACTCGGAACCGGTGTGTATTCCCGATCTCAAATGAGACATGCGGACAAATGAGATCGGGAATACACACCGGTTCCGAGTTACACCTCTCGGATCCCGTATTTAAAGCGCGACCTTACTAACTTTGTAGACATCTAAACATGTAGATGTCCATCATTTAGGTTTACTAAGTGATTGAACTTATACCATCACATAACCATTCCAGCTTTTGTGATGAAGGATCTGTTAACACAGATATGAATACGGAGTTTTAAAGAACTCCAAATTTTTTACATAGAGCTCTCTCACTCTTTTTGACTCCTGTTTGCTCGTTTTTCTAAATGTCGTGTGAAAATACACGCTTGAACAGTGCTCTGGCTGACACTTGCACCCTACTCACTTCTCTACAGAGCGGTGCCCCCTATCCTGAGCTGTTGCCAGGTTGAGGTGAAGCCTTCTACCCAGTTGTTACGGGTAAGAAATTGTTGTTTATCTTATTGTCTATACATACATAGGGTGTATGGTGTAAGTAGAGGAACTCTGTTGATCTCACTTACTTTTTTATTATGCTTTGTTGTAAGTCACTGACTTTATTACATATGTGTCTGAATCTTTTCTCACTAGGTAAGGTCACCTTTCTGAAAACAAGAACCGGAAGTGCCTTTGGTTCCGTATTTTCATTTTCTTTTGTTAAATACATCACTTAGCAGCAGCATCTATAGGGTCCTGACGAAAGCCTTGACACATCATGTGTTGTTATGGCTGAAACATGTTGACCACACTATTTCGTCTGACACATGCGGTTTAAATCTATACCGCAGGTGCACTGTTTTTAATCCTGGCAGTGAGAATATATGAATAAAGGATGTGTTGTATTCTCTCTAGCTAGTTTTAACATCGATTCATTCACGTTATTTCTTCTTTTGCGCTGCGCCCTCACCCATACTTTGTCTCTCATTTAGTGGATTTAGTAAATCCGTGTAGAGTAGACCTCAAAACATCCCTGTGCTCCTCCCACTCAGAGAGGGGGTTGTAGCCCTCAGAGGTACTAGGTTTCCTCTGAGAGGAGAATCCCAAATGATGAAGCATGCCACCTTTGGTGGGTGAGGGATTTCGTCCTAAAAAGGGATCATCCCACAGTTAGATCTGTGTGATATTAACTGAAGAAGATCACCTTTGCTCTATTGACCTGATCTGTGAGGTGTTACAGGGACCGTCGTCTGCGAAGGCAAGCAGCAGTGATGTTGCGTCTCCCACACAGGACACATAAACATTTGGCTCTCCGTGTGCTGGGAAGAATTCAGCTTTTTTCCAAAACAACCAAAATTGGAATTTTAACCAATTTTTTTCTTTTCTCACTCTTACTGAGCACGTCTTTCAGACGTACTCAGTTGCTCAAACTATATATGAACATATTTTAAAGGACTTATAGAGCTTTTAAACATATAAAAAGGACCTATAAACTTTTAAAATATTTTTTTAACTTTTTAGAAAAAAAATTCTGAAACATTTAACAATTTTTTTTATGATTGATTATAAAGTCATTAGCTTTTTATTTTTGTAGTATATCGTCCAGTCGGATGAGGAGTGGGTGTTATGAATCGCAATATACCCCAATATAGGCCTGGGTAGTCTCCTAACCTTTTACCTGCATTTACCCTGCCACTGTACTACATAAGGGTTTTTGTGCTGACCTTTTACCTAGTTAGGTGCTGCATATATGCCGTGTGGTTTTCCCTAAAAACTAGCTTAATTTATTATGTATGAGGATTCTCAGAATCACAGCAGCATTACCTTTTTCGGCATAATAACTGTGTATAAGGTTCATCATTATTGTCATCCTCGGCCGACATGACACAGCAAGGTAGAACCCCTGATGGTACCTTTTGGGTATATAAGCACCCTATCTTTGCTAGGGAGGGAGAGGAGAAAAGACTTCCATGCTGACACGCTGACACGAGACGCTGAGGTTCCTGCATGCAGACACTTCAGCACACAGTGGTCTGACATCCCTCGCGGGGTGTCCAACTCGAGACCAAGATGGGGTCCTTCGTTCTCTCACATCAGGAAATGGGGTTGGCTCTATCCTAGGGGGATTCTTGGCTATACACCTACATACATGCTAGGTACATTTAGGTACATCTAGTTAGGGTTAGCATCGTAGGAGTACACAATATTACTGTCATGTATTTATGTGCCTGCATATATCCATTGTTTTAGCACTATGGTAGAATTCTTCCATCTATTTACTCTGTTGGTGCTTATAATCATATACATCTGTTTCTGTCTTATGGCTGTTGCAGCACACATATTTTACACTAGAATGACGCTGGTTCTATAAATGCTTATTGAAAACGTCCTTATCATTTATTCTGTGTATCTCTCTGAAACAAAGTGAGCACGAGTGACTGAGCGAAAAATACTGTACTGTTTCCTCGATCCCTGAGGGGACAGGGTTGTCATGTTCGATAGTTGCCAGAAACTATTTGCTCCTTGTTTCATAGTGACACTGTGAGCTAGCTGTTATACAGGTGAACATATACGGTGGGGGAGTCTGGAATCAGTCTGGACTCCAATCCCACATTTTATGTTGTCTAAACGCGCAGATCCTATATAGAGTTATAGGAACTACACGACATGGCACCGCCAACGTTGGTTTTGGTTCTTATTTAACGGTCAAATCTGAGTAGTTCAGTCGTGCTTTTCTCAGAGACCCCTACTCACATCTACCCAGAGACCTCTGGAGTGGGAAGGGAAACAATCAGACTGTAGGTTTATTAAAGCTTGAAGGATTATAGTTCCCTATTGTGCATAAAAACCTTATCTCAGTTTCCTTGAAACTTTTTCAACAATGTCTGTCAAAGAGAACGCTGTGGCAGCATTACATGCAAATGCAGCGGGGGTGGGGAGCCGGAAGGTGCTATAAACGTTCCAGAAAATGTCAGGAACGCACTTACTTTAAAACTTGCAGACTTTGGAGTCCCAGCATTAGGTGGGACTGTTACCTTCGTGGTTGAGGCACACGAGGCATACAGAACAGAGGTGTTCTATTCATGGATTAAATTCCCACCTGCTGATGCACACACACATACATTTCATTCTTATATTCCAGATGAAATACCAAATTAATATTGTCCTTACGAGGACATTGAAGTTCCGCTCACTTACCAGGAGCATATAAACTGGTTTAAAGGCGCCCTCCCACACACCACAGATAAAGTAAGACTCAGTCCGCTCAGCATCGACAGAGCGACTTGGCCGGTCTTAGCGGCTTACACGCCGTATCCAGACGTTGACACATTGCCAATAACAGACTTATGTCCACTTCACAAAGAAATAATAAAACTTTACAGAAACTTGACACAGTTAGTTATGAGAACACTCACACTTCAACCAACTAAAATTAACACAGCAGGTTAACTTCAAGGGACTGCAACCAAAATCACCCCACAAACGCTGAACACAGTTATGGGAAGAATGCCCACTAAACGTGAGCAAATGCCATTCTGGAAAGCACAGAAAATAGCACAGTTAGAGGTAGTGTTTCCACACACAGGCCCACAAGAAAAACACATAAAACTGAAAGTTTGCTTGCAATTAGGATAGCTCCCCGATAGAGGATTGAACCTCTTGGGGTACAGTTTTCGCTGCCATCTACACCAGAACTCATGGTATCCCTTCAATTGCTGTGCTACCAGAAGTATTAAGACAAATACAGAATGAGTATTGAGCAGAACCTGCTCTAAACTTGGGGATGAAATTATTAGGCAATTTTTCCCAGGTATCAACAATTATGTTAGCAAACATAAAAGGGGAGGCAGCTGCAGTGGCTATACGCCAATGCCTGAGGGAATGCACTCCTGCACAACAGGAGCAAGAAATACCTAAAATTATTGAAGATACATATGCCGAATTAGGTAGAGATATGTTGGGAGCTAGAGCCGCAAAACCGCAAGTAATGGGCAGTCCTGAAAAGGATACCAGCATTAAACACCTGATTCTTCTAAAAAGAAATGGGACTACTACAAAACAAAAAAATAGAAAGAATAGATCACAATCTAGGGGGTGGGTCTCCTCAACAGGAGCCCTCCGAAAGGAGGTATAACCTTGGAAATCGTGAAAACATTAAAAAACCTGACAGGTATCAGGATACTGATACACGTTCCTCTCCTTCCTTTCAGGGTTCATCAAAGAACACAGATCAGAAGAACGAACAATGTCCAGAGATACACATCGTGCTTCGGACTATAAATATCAAAAAAGAAGATAAACCAAAATATAAACATTAATTTAAAAAGAAGAAAGTAGCTGGCCTTAAAGTAAGAAATGCCCAGGCTGCTGAGGACTCAAATTCTGAATGAGGAATGGGCTCTGGCGATGCTAGACAGTGCAGTAGAAGTAACAATAGCTCGCCAGAACCTGATGGAATTTCTGGTGACAGCGACGTTGAATGAACATATCACAGTGGAAACACCTGATACTAGGGTAAATGTCCCACACCCCTTATATGAAATAACACTTCAAATGGAGGGGGACAAACCCTGGAAGGTTAAAGGTCTCTTTTGGGAAAACCTGACTTTTGGATACAACATCCTTTTGACTGAGAAAGATTGGCCACCTGAGGTCATTATGGATTGCCCAAAAGGAGAAACTGTAAATTTACCTGCTTTCTCTGACCTCGTTCCAAAATCATTACAATATTCATACGCGCAGGAGTGGGCAGTAGCACTTGCTCCTTCATTATATCGAAACCATGTAGGGTGGGATGCTGAGTCACCTCACCATGTAATCCCAGTAAAAACAACTCCAACTCCACAGAGACAATACCCAGGGAGATCTTAGATCAACTTGAATACCAGGGTGTAATAGAGAATTGCACCTCCTCAATGAATAATCCTTTGTTTCCCGTATTGAAACCCGACAATTCATATCGTCTAGTTTTAGACTACAGGCATTTGAATACTTGCACAAATACATTTGTAGTACAAAAATGCACACAGTTCTACATTGATGAATAATATTGTGCGGAAAAAATACAAAACAACACTAGATATCTCAAATGGATTCTTTTGCCAAAATATAGCACCTCAGAGCAGATATTTGATAGCATTTTCAGCCCTATGCTCTCAGCGTCAATTCTGTTGACTGCCCCAGGGGTATAAGAATAGCCCCGTGTTGTTTTCAGCAAGGGTAACAGAGTTGCTTCAAACTTTTGAGGAGGCATTGTCGTATAAAGATGATATTTATCTGACGGATGATGAACTTTTGGATCTTTTGGCCAGAGTGAACAACATAATTTCGGGGTTCGCCTCTGAGGGCTACAAATACAACTTTAAAAAATCTAAAATTGCCCACCTCAATGCCCTATTTTTGGGATATGAGTTGTCAAGTGAAGGGAAAAGCCTAGCAGTGAACTTTTTAGAAAAGTGTGCGCTGCTTCAACATCCAAAGACTCTGAAAAACTTACAGGATTCCTAAATTTTGGCAAAACATACATTTTGGATTACGCAGAAAAAGTAAAATCTTTCTACGACTTAATAAGACCTGATTTCTCAGTCCATCATTGGACACAGGAACATACAGAGATACTTCGTTCCCTACAAGCTGACATGATAGCTTCCAAACACTGTAAACACTATGAATGTTGTGATCCGTGTAATAGCGGGTCAATCAGGATACACATACCTGACCTTCAATGAAGGCAAAACAGTACCAAATACATATAAATCACATTTGTACACAAATGCTGAGATGCGTTTGTATCCACTGAAAGGATCCTAACAGCAGTACAGACCACTGTAGTGAGAGAAAGAGCACTGGCACAGGGGAAACGTATAATTTTCGGGATTCCAGTACCGGCCTTAGGGGCTAATTCTCTCACTGCAGCAGATGTAGACTACAAATTTGATTCTACATTAAAAACTCAAGCATTTCTGCAGTACGAACAAGAATATCCTCTCCCAAATGAAATTATGCCTCTGGATCAGTATGAATACATAATTTGCACTGACGGATCTGCTCAGCCTGCTGTAGGAAGTAAACAGCAATACAGCGCAGCTTGTGCGATTGTAAAAGGACGTATGCGGGACGGCAAGTTCCGTCCTAGCAATACGCAGATGCAGTCTCTAGGAGATTGCACAGCTCAGCTAGCAGTACTAAAAGCCCTAGTACTGGCACTAAAGAATACGGATTGATAATTCCCCACACTTATTGCGTGCGATTCATTCTATTGTGTCTAGTCCTATAATGAATATCTTCACTACTGGTGTCAGAATGGTTTTAAAGACTCAAAAGGTTGCACAATAAAGCATAAACTGCTTTAGGAACAAGTGGCAGAGCTGAAAAAAGGCTTGCCACGGGCTCACGTGATTCATACGCTGAGTCATCAACTTGTTGGAGTGCACGTTGAAGGGAATTCATTGGCTGATGAAGCCGCCACGGCGACAGTGCAAACTGCTGCCATAGCTGCAATCACTCGTTCTCGCACAAGGGTAGACGGAGACATCATGAACAAAGAGACCTGTCCTATGTGAACATTACAGCAGTTCCAGTTCCTGAAGGAATAGTGTGGGATAGGGTTTCATATGATGTATTTGGTCACACTGAACTCTTAAAAATACCACATGTATTTAAAATTTCTTTAAATGATATCATCACCTCCAGTACATTTTCTGACAATTAGGATTTTGAAACTGTAAATAGTATGCTGTCTGATTTAGAACAATCTGCTGCATTTTCTAGAAATGAAATGTATAATGATACATCTGACTTTGACACCATGTATTGTTACCAACACTATGGTCATCATATTCTGCATAAGACAAATGCACCACGTAATGTTTTCACATACCACCAATGGGAACATTGCCCAACACCACCGAAAGGTAGTTCACAAACGTTTGTACAAAAGTTTGCTTATTTTTCTGGGTTTAATACATCTGATCCACGCTCATATTATTATAAGCTTGCACATACATCTGCAAAGAAAAATATGCTTACTAATACGAAACAGATATACTCTGCATCCTTTCTTTCCCAACTGTCTGAACAGGGTTTTGGCTTATGGAAAGACACTATAGATATAAAATCTGTCTGGGGTACTAAGGAATGGCAGGTTGAGGGAACTGATGCACTATTTAGAGCATGCCTCATACCACAACAAATTATCTTCCGAACAACACTGTGCAACAGACTTCCTGTCATGGGTTAGCCAAGATCAACGACTTGAACATACCTAATATTCCCTCCCTTCCACACTTTGCGGGCTGGCAGAATTATACAGAACATAATGAGGGTACACTGGATGACATCATGCATGACGTTTAATACAATTTATCAGACCCCAATTGGAAGGGATGGTTAGTTTGGCCTATCGACACAAATAAGTGTCAATCAAGATTCAAGGGTACCACTGAAGGGTTCAGTATCCATAGGCCTGACCTACGCTATGTACAACGAGAACATCCGGGGGTGGTAACATCATACAGTGTTGGGAAGTTATGCCTAGATTGGCTAAGAACCTCAACACTGTCCCAGGTGAAACAGTACTTGTCCTTACTCTCAGATGACATGGATTTAAGGAATGTTTTGCTCGGTCCCCGGAAACCACGACGGGAATGCTTCTTATACGCTGTCTATAATGAAATTTGGAAAATCTCTCAACAGGAAGCTGCGGAGAGATTGGGTGAAATTGACAGAGTTAACTTAGAAAAGGCTTTGGCAGTGGTTGACAATGGAATGACCACACTAACATCCAGGATTTATTCACTGGGCAACATTGTGTCTTCTGCAATAGATATAATGGAACAGGATCTGTCCATCTTACAACACAGGCAATTGCAGTTACGATCCATTCTATTATTAAGCTGGACACTGCAATCATTGCGCTCTGGTTATGTGCCCTGGCGATATATCAACAGTACGTCTTTGTTTTCTGCATATAACTTAACAGAGAGGCAGACAGCAATGGCACAAAGAGATGCAAAATATACAATGCTGCGCATTGAAAAATTAGACCAATTACCTTTCACCGTGGCAGAGTCACTGTCCACAGAATGGTTAATTCATGGCCATATAACATTGCCAGTAACAACTTTCCAATTTCAATATTGCCTTGAATACCACCAGATAGGCAGAAATGAAGCAATGGGTAAGGACTTCATTAATGAATCTTGGGAATTACCGTATAGATTTAGATGCAGGAATGGGGACACTGAAGTGTTTCTCAGCGGTACAGACTGCGAGACTTCATCAAGTGGGTCTCTAATTTGCCAGGATATTATGCTTCACGGGGCCTGTAATGTTTCAGTTGCAAACTTATGCTGTCATTTAAAGGGATCGCCAGCTGCCGTGGTTAATCCAGTGTTCTGGCTACTCTCGAATGGGAGTTACTTAATGCTGAATGATCAAGGTTGTTGTGGGATGCTTCCAGGCACCGCATATCTAGTCACAGTAAATTCCAGGGTTACTTGTTGTATGCAAGTATTGTTTCCACTGACCCACACTGTCAGGGAGGCGCCGTTATGGCCTTCGTTGAATGTTTCCTTTATACGGTTTGATTCTCTGATTCGACTGAAAGCCATGCTTTTACAAAAGGATGTGCCCTTAACCTCACCCCAAGAGACCTTTGATATTCAGGTTGCAAGGTCCTCAGCTGAGATACAGGCACTAGTACAAACTAGCTGCCCTTTCCATTTCGGAGAAATGGTACAGTGTATCTTTAACATGTCTGATACGAATGGTAGTGTACACCTATCTAAGACCATAGGTTCTGGACTGTTAAGCACCTTTCAGACAGTCTTCGGAGTTATTTGGAAGCGTTTTTGGAGGGCTTCCGCTAATCCTGCTACTGGTAGTGGGAATCCTGATTTTAATTTCTCTGCTATGCAATGGACGTCCCAATCACCAAAGAGATGAAAAAAGCGCTCTTGGAGCGACATTGCAGTGACTGCATGGTACTCCATCTGGGCACACCTCGAGTTAGTGAGATAAGCGAGTTTTGGTTCCTATCATTCTGACCAGTCTGGATTGACTGTGTTTTGCCTGTTCTCTGCTGCTTATTCTGCGGACAAGAATGCGTGTTGGACCTCTGTCTAACACTTCCATGGGTTGCGCCTCCAGATGTGGATGTATTGCTGGACCCATTAAAGGCCCACATAGTGCAGTGTCCTCAGCGTATTCCCATGTTGATGTCGGCATTCTTAGAGCGACCACAGGATGCTTCAGCTCCTGTTGGATTAGACACCCCTCTACAGCAGGCACACTGGCTTTGGATGTTTAAAATGTTTCTTCAGCATCGGCTGTGGGAACTGAAGAAGATCACCTTTGCTCGATTGACCTGATCTGTGAAGTGTTACAGGGACCGTTGTCTGCGAAGGCAAGCAGCAGTGATGTTGGGTCTCCCACACAGGACACATAAACATTTTGCTCTCCGTGTGCTGGGAAGAATTCGGCTTTTTTCCAAAACTACCGAAATTGGAATTTTAAACAATTTTTTTCTTTTCTCACTCTTACTGAGCACCATGGTTTTCAGATGTACTCAGTTGCTCAAACTATATATGAACATATTTTAAAGGACTTATAGAGTTTTTAAACATATATAAAGGACATAGTTTTTTAACATTTTTTTCCTTTTAGAATTTTTTTTCTGAAATCAATCAATCAATCAATCACAGAATTTGTAGAGCGCACTACTTACCCGCGAGGGTCTCAAGGCGCTGGGGAGAAAAAGGGGGAGGGGTGCTGCTACTGGTCGAACAGCCAGGTCTTGAGTAGCCTCCTGAAGGTCAGCAGGTCTTGGGTCTGTCGTAGGCTTAGTGGAAGGGTGTTTCAGGTCTTGGCGGCTAGGTGTAAGAAGGATCTGCCGCCGGTGGTTGTTCTTCGAATGCGAGGGACGGTGGCGAGGGAGAGGTCGGCGGAGCGGAGCTGGCGGTTGGGGACGTAGAAGAAGAGTCGTCTGTTGAGGTAGGCTGGGCCAGTCTTGTGGAGTGCCTTGTGTGCGTGGATGAGGAGTTTGAAGGAGATTCTCCTGTTGACGGGGAGCCAGTGCAGGTTCCTCAGGTGGGGGGTGATGTGGCTGTGGCGTGGTACGTCGAGGATCAGGCGTGCGGAGGCGTTTTGTATGCGTTGCAGTCGCTTGATGAGCTTGGCCGGGGCTCCCGCGTAGAGGGCGTTCCCATAGTCGAGTCTGCTACTGACGAGGGCCTGGGTGACTGTTCTTCTTGTATCTGTCGGGATCCACCTGTAGATCTTGCGAAGCATGCGGAGGGTGTTGAAGCAGGAGGAGGAGACTGCGTTGACTTGCTTGGTCATGGAGAGCGTTGAGTCGAGGATGACTCCCAGGTTGCGTGCGTGGTCGGTGGGTGTCGGGGCTGCTCCCAGCGTCGTTGGCCACCAGGAGTCGTCCCAGGCTGAGGGGTTGGAGCCGAGGATGAGGACCTCTGTCTTGTCCGCGTTCAGCTTTAGTCGGCTGATCTTCATCCAATCGGCGACGGCCTTCATTCCTTCATGGAGATTGGATTTGGCGGCGAGGTGGTCCTTGGTGAGGGAGAGGATCAGTTGAGTGTCGTCGGCGTAGGGAGATAATGTTGAGGTCGTGCTGTCTGGCGATGCGTGCGAGCGGGGCCATGTAGATGTTGAACAGCGTTGGGCTGAGGGAAGATCCCTGGGGTACGCCGCAGATGATCTCGGAGGCTTCGGATCGGAAAGGTGGGAGGCGGACTCTCTGGGTTCTGCCGTCGAGGAAGGAGGTGGTCCATTCCAGGGCCTTGTCTCGGATCCCTGCGTCGTGGAGGCGTGCGCGTAGAGTGCGGTGGCAGACAGTGTCGAAGGCGGCGGAGAGGTCCAGCAGGATGAGGGCTGCGGTCTCACCGTTGTCCAGCAGGGTCCTGATGTCGTCGGTGGCGGCGATGAGGGCAGTCTCAGTGCTGTGGTTGCTGCGGAACCCTGATTGGGATGGGTCCAGGATGCTGTTTTCTTCGAGGTATCGGGTTAGCTGTTTGTTGACGATCTTCTCGATGACTTTGGCTGGGAACGGAAGCAGGGAGATGGGCCGGAAGTTCTTGAGGTCTCTCGGGTCCGCCTTGGGTTTTTTGAGTAGGGCGTTGATCTCTGCATGTTTCCAGCTCTCTGGGAAGGTCGAGGTCTTGAAGGAGAGATTGATAACGTTGCACAGGTGGGGTGCGATGGAGCTGCTGGCTTTGTTGAAGATGTGGTGCGGGAAAGGGTCTGACGGGGAGCCGGAGTGTATTGTGCTCATGGTCTTGATGGTGTCATCGATGTTCACGCTGGCCCAGGCTGGCAAGGGGTCATGGTCGATGGTGTGCGGCGGGTCTGGTGTATCTATCTTAGTAGGGGCTGTCTGGGTGTTGAAGCTGTCGTGGATGTCAGCGATCTTGCGGTGGAAGAAGGTGGCGAGGGAATCGCACAGGGCTTGCGACGGCGGGATGTCGTTGGTGTTGGAGCTGGGGTTGGAGAGTTCCTTCACGATGTTGAAGAGCTCCTTGCTGTTGTGTGCGTTGTTGTCGAGGCGGTCTTTGAAGGAGATTCTCTTGGCAGACCTGATGAGGTGGTGGTGGTTACGGATGGCGTCTTTGTGGGCTGCGTGGCTGTCCGGTGTCTTATCACTGTGCCATTTCTTCTCTAGTTTCCGGCATTTAACAATGTTTTTTATGGTTGATTATATGGACATTACCTTTTTATTTTCATAGTATATCGTCCAGTCAGATGAGGAGTGGGTGTTATGAATCGCAATATGCCCCAATATAAGCCTGGATAGTCTCCTAACCTTTTACCTGTATTTACCCTGCCATTATACTACATAACGTTTTTTGTGCTGACCTTTTACCTAGTTGGTGCTGCATAAATGTTGTGTGGTTTTCCCCGAAAAGTAGCCTCATTGATTATGAATGAGGATTTTCAGAATCACAGCAGGATTACCTTCTTCTGCATAATAACTGTGTATAAGGTTCATCACTATCGTCATCCTTGGCCAACATGACACAGCAAGGTAGAACCGCTGAGGGTACCTTTTGGGTATATAAGCACCCTATCTTTGCTAGGGAGGGAGAGGAGAAAAGACTTTCATGCTGGCACGAGACGCTGATGTTCCTGCACACAGACACTCCAGCTTGCAGTGGTCTGACATCCTTCACGGGTTGTCCATCTCGAGATCAAGACGGGGTCCTTCGTTCTCTCACATCAAGAAATGGGGTTGGCTCTATCCTAGGGGGATTCTTGGCTATACACCTACATACATGCTAGGTACATTTAGGTACATCTAGTTGAGGTTAACATCGTAGGAGTACGCATTATTACTGTCATGTATTTATATGCCTGCATATATCAATTGTTTTAGCACTATGGTAGAATTCTACCATCTATTTACTCTGTTGGTGTAGTGTAGCTCCTATTTCCCTAATAGGCTCATTGGAATAATATCCCCTATAGGTTTGACATAGGACTAAGGTCGGTATGTCCCTATCGAGTATATTAAACTTAATTACTTGTGCCAGCTAGCTCAGAGGCCACTAGAAACTCCTTGACGACAAGAAGGGAGTAGTTTCTGGCAGCCGCAAAACATGACAACTTTGTTTCCCTTTAGAATCAGAACGAGTCCCAGAGTCGTGGAAACAATAGATAACTATTTCACTCAGCTCAATCGTGCATGCTTAGTTTTCCTCAAAGTTACACAGAAAGAACAGACGGGCGTTTCAATAAAAGATTTATTGAACAGTCTTGTTTCTGGTGTAAGTAAAATGTGCTGTTACGATCACAAGACAGTATGCAAGATAAATAATGTACAGCGTAAGCAGTAGAAATAAATAATACTGCGCTAGCATTATCTTTAGCAGATATTCATTTACATAAATAACACAGACTAAAAATGCGAGTACTAACCTGTCCTAGGTGTAGGGAGAGGTATGAAGTAGGTGAAGTATTCCTTACTATGGTATACTAAGAGTATGTTAAGTCTAGTATGCCTAGTATGCCAAGAGTCCCTCTAGGTTCTAGTCAGCTCCATACCTGAAGAATGAGAGAGGTGGGAATCTCTTTGCCAGACTCGAACTCCAACACCCCGCGAGGGAAGTCAGATCACTGGAAGCTGGACTCTCTGCGTGCAGGGATGACAGCGTCTTCTCAGTGCGTCAGGCCGGGAAACGGGCTCCTCTGAAGTCGAGGTCTCCTCTGATTTACAGGGGCTAGGGAAGGTATATTTATACCTGAGAAGTACCTAAGAATGTTAGTATTGACGTGAGTCGGACAGCGGAAGACGTCATGAATGAACCCCTAAGGAATAATGGTTCATGCATAATATATGAGTCCTTGAAGAAATCAATAGTCCTGGGCTAGGGAAACTCCCGCAGCCTAAGGGTCTGTTCTTCATGAACTCGTTGTAGACGTTAGGGTGGACGGATGTCGGAGACCATGCCTGTATTTGGAGTGCACGGTTTAATGCCTAAATAAGGACTGGGATTTTATGCCTATATAAGGGCAGGGCGAATTGTGCCTATATAAGGACATGATACTGGAAAGCCCGTTTATGGACACCCTAAGAGGAATACAACACCCACTCCACTTTCGTGTGTACGATAATACTAAAATGCTAAACATTTAAAATGCTAAACATTAAATGGAGTACCGCATATTTAAAAAATATTTCTTAAAAGCATTAAAAGACATAGTAAAAATGCAAAAGGTACTGTACATCTGAAGCAATTGCTTTTCATTTCAGGCATAAAGTTCGAAAATAAATGCAATTGGAATGAAATAAGCAGTAATATTTACATGTGACAGAAAATGATCGATAAGTTGTTCAAAAATCAAAGTCATTTCATGTCATGAAAATTAATGAACTGTTCTAGACACACAAGATGACTAAGTGTCCGTGGAAGTACCGTGAAGTCTGTACTATAAGGCTAGTTCTACTTTAAGCAGATTGAAGTGCCATTTTAGTTCGAAAAATGGGAAAAAGTTCAATTTTGGTAGAGTTCCAAGTTTTTTTAAAATGAAGGCCAAAATTGTTACTGCATCTCTGGAACACTGTATGCTGAATCAGAGTCAGTTTACGGGTCTGGTGTAAACATGAGATCATCTATTTCTATAGACAAAACATCATCCACTGAAGTTGGTGTCAGTTGGAACACCTCGTGTAGTAGATTAATTGCACAGAGATGTGAAGCATCGCTTCCAGCATAGGTTGCCGCAGCAATGTTCGCGTCCGTTGTTACCTGTGTGCCAGTAGATCTTTCTCGTACCTCAGCAGCAGCCGGAAGCATCTGTGAGATCTCAATGAATGCTGACATCAGGATTGGTAGCCTCTGGGGACAACACAGAGCATGGGCCGTTATCGGGACCAGCAAAGTATCGACATCCGTTGGCGTTGCTGATGGAAATGTTAGACCGGTGTCCAACACTCATTCTTCACCGCATAGCAGGCATCGTAGAACAGGTAAGATGCAATCTTGCCAGATTGGTCTGAATGACAGGAACCACGTGGTATTCAGGTCCCGTAGACGAGTCATGCCCAATAGCTGTACTATTCGCTCACGGCACTTTCGTTCAAGGAGAGCTTTCTCCATTTCGCTCGGAGTGATGTCTGCGAATAGGCTGGCCATAGCACAATAGCAGGAAGAGAAATAGAATTCCGGCAACAAGTGCTAGAATTAATTGTATGCCACCAAACACCGAATGTGCAAAGTTCGGGATGATTCCGAGTATTGCCTGGAAAGGTGCTAACAGACCGGAGCAGATGCTCTTAAATACATGTACAATTCCGGTTGTATCAGACATGTTAAAGATACGTCCTATCATTTCCACGAAATGTATAGGGCAGTTTGTACGTATTAAAGTCTGTATCTCAGCCGAAGTCCTTGCTACTTGTAGATCATAGGTTTCTTTGGCCGAGGTCAAAGGCACTGTTTGCTGTAAAAGCATGGCTTTCATTCTGCTCAAAGTATCAAATCTTATAAAAGAGACGTTCAGCGAAGGCCATAGAGGCGACTCCCTGACTGTGTCTATTGGGGCAAACAATACTTGCATACAGCAAGTGACCCTGGAGTTGACCGTTACTAGATATGGGATGCCTGGCAGCATGCCGCAGCAACTCTGATCATTCAACATGAGGTAACTCCCATTAGAAAGTTGTCCAAACTTTCCACCGCGCTTCTTTGGGGGGATTCCTGGGGGCCGATATGAAGCGCTGCACCTCTGCCTTTTACGCCCGCTTTTGGACCCATGCTTCCTGAACAAGTTGAGGATCCCCTGCACCACATCGAGATTTGGGTCAGTTCCCGCTCGAAGCCTCTACAGCCGGCGATCAGCTGCTCCGCGACCTCCACCAGCACCGCAACCCAGCGCTGCAAGTCAGGTAAAGTTCAGCCGGTTTTGGCACAGCCGCTTACTCTTAAGCTTCCTGCTTGGGGGTTCAACATTCGTTTTTTTTTTTTTTTAGCCTCTCATCGTATGTCTCCTAGTCAGCTTCCACCATCACATCGGGAGACACCTACGGCCGACTCAACTCACTCGGCCGCCATCTTGCTTCCCTCCATAAGTACCGTGATCTGGAATTCAAGCCTCCTTCTGTACGTAGGACGCAGACAGAGGATCAGAGAGGAGAATCCCTCTGACAGGAAGGGGAGGGGCGCCGGCGCGCAGCCCCAGCCGCATCGCACCGCCGTCTCAGTCATCGAGTTGCTCAGAGGAGCAGGGAGCTGCTCCATAGCTCAAGGAGTGGAACAGGGGAGTGAGCAGACTGAGACTATCGGTGAAGTAAGTGAGCGGTCCCAACGCCGGCCGGTAAGGATCCAGGGGATGTCGGGGAGGGGTCTGTGGTGGCGGAGACACTGGATAACCATATCTAAGGGCGGATGGAAGCTGGAAGTGGGAATTCGAACAATGAGCATCTACAGCAGGTGGAAGGGACGGGCCGGGATCAGGCAGTAGGGGTGGTAGTGCAGGTTGAAGATCCTCCCGGCAATACAGATATTGAGGGAAATGGCCAAGACACAGGGGTCCCCTTGACAGGCCCGGAGGGAATAGGCCAGCCGGCGGTTCGGTCAAGAGAAGAAAATCCTACCAAGAAACCTAAGACCTTTGGGGGAAAAAAGGGGCTCAAAATGGGCCTGACAGATCTATCGGGGACAGCTGAACGGAACCCCCCCTTACAAGTGCCTAGGGGGAAGTTAAAACCCGAGGGTCTCTCTAGGATCCATAGAACCCCGCAGGATCGTAGGGAAAGAGATATCGACTCAGAGGCGAACGACTATTTCTCATTATCGGATGCCACATGGTCAGGCTTGGGGTCAGATTCTGGGTCTAACACAGAATCAAGTGAGGAGAGTGGCGCACCTGGCATGGGCACAGGAGGCAAGGGCACTATCGCAACGACACGGAAGACGCACTCCAGAGTGGGTAGAATCGATAACCAAAGGCAGAA
Organism: Calotriton arnoldi; assembly: GCA_963921515.1. Classification (NCBI taxonomy): domain Eukaryota; kingdom Metazoa; phylum Chordata; class Amphibia; order Caudata; family Salamandridae; genus Calotriton; species Calotriton arnoldi. The sequence continues at coordinate 439,374 of CAWUFW010013283.1, forward strand.
GGATCTGAGATGGGATTACTCCCTTGGAGATCAATTGATGGGGATAGCAATAAATCTCCCAGTGAAGAACTTTCTGTGGCACCCCAACTCTGGAATCCATTCTGCAGTGTGTGGTAGCACACCGAGACGAATCTCGTTTGGAGAGTAAAAGATCTCAGAATGCTTCCCGTAAACTACAAGGGGCGATAAGGAAGGTCGCAAGAACCTGTAAGGATATAAGCGACCGGATGACTGAGATAGAGTCAAGAACGGCCTCTTTGGAGACAGAGGTAGCAGGATCAAAGGGACAAGTAGAAGCCCATGAAGCAAAACTCGTGGACATCCAGTGGAAGCTGGAAGAGAGCGAAAATCGTCAAAGGAGGAATAATTTGCGTTTTTTGGGTATTCCGGAGGGAAAGGAGGGGTCGGATGCACGGTCATACATGGTCCAGATGCTGCAGAAATCCTTTCCAGAATTGGAAGGCTGGAACTGGCAGCAGGAAATACAAAGGGCGCATCGAGTACCGTTTACTATCCGACTGCCAATTCGCCCAGAGTCTAAACCAAGGGCATTTCTGGTTTATTTTGGAAATTATTTATTGAGGCAAAATGTGTTTGAAAAGGCAAGACCAGAAGCACAACGTACTGTGGATGGGTTCTCATTCTTCACCAGACCAGACTTTTGCCATATTACCGTGGAACGACGCTGGCGTCTGCGTCAGATGATTAAGTATTTTCAGGACAAAGGTGCACAGGCCTTCCTTCTAAACCCGGCTCGACTAAAAATAATCTGGAATAATCAAACTAGATTCTTCACATCGGAGATCAAGGCGAAGGAGTTTTTAGACGCAGGGGGAGATGACTTTTCTTTCTGATGGGGCCTTCTTTCTCTTCCCTCTTTCCCGTCAAGGGTGTCTAAGGCATAAAAATTACTCAAAGGGGTTCAAGAGGATCCCAGATTAGATTAGATAGGGCTCTAAGTATATAGCAATAAGTAGCTGTTTTTCTTTGTTGGTTTTTACATTTTGGGTGTCCTTTTATTGTATCTTTTCCCTTTCTTTTGAGTGAGGCGACATCAAGGGCTGAGGGGGTTTATAAGGGCATACATATGCATCACACACACGTCTTACACACACGTCACCATCGGGAGAGTATCACCGATCATCAACCACAGACCTAGGGTAGGTCTGTTGCTTCACTAAAGCAGAGAGGGAGGGCGGGGGGTGAGAGGGAGGGGAGGGGGAGGAGAGGGAGGGGGAGGAGGAGGGGGCAAACAATTCAGAAAAAGCAGAGGTAAGCTGTAGCTGGATTGACACTAAGATGAAGGAATGGTTTAAGGGGCAACCCAGGTATCAAACAAACTATAGAGATGGGTAGGCTGAGTATCTGTTCATTAAATATTGGGGGTTTGAATGACAGGGGTAAGAGAGATAGGTCAGCAGAGGTGTTACGAACATTGGGTGCTGATATTATATGTCAACAAGAAACCCATATTCCATGGCAAAGAGAGGGCTTAATGCTATCCCAGGGTATACCCAGGTAATTAGTTCATTACAGACTACCACTACTAGAGGAGTCGCAATACATATCTCTAATCGGATACTACCAGTTGAGCAAACTTTATCGGATAAGTGGGGAAGGTGGGCGATTGTATCATTATCTAGTGGAATAACAATATGTACGATCAATGGGTCGAATTTTGATGACCCAGACTTGCTGTCAGAGCTAGAGCTTGAACTAGCTTCTTGGCCATCCCCGCTTATAATTTGTGGTGATTTTAATATCCATTTAGAAACACACGACACCCCATGGGGAGGGTATCAGGGAGGAAGCCACAAGTTTTAAAGCTTTAAAAGCTCTAGTGGACAGTCATGGATTAGTGGATATGTGGGCTTATAAAAAACTGGGGACACAGGGTATACCTATTTTTTATGCCCACATAGGAAGTATGTCAGGCTTGACTATTTTTTTGTCTCCGCCTCTCTTAAAGAGGGAGCTAATATAAGGAAATTACCTAAGGTCCTGTTGGATCACAACCCACTGATGTTGGAAATTGAGGTTCAGGGGCACGAGAGATCTTTCACAAAATGGTCTTTTGATAGAAAACTTTTGGTCACTGAGGGATTTATAGAACACATTAGGGGGTGGACTAGGCAATTTTATGATATGAACAGATTCAGCACATCGAGAGAAATTGTTTGGGACGCGTTCAAAGCTGGGCTTAGGGGGGAGATCATTAGCTACGGGGGGCATCATAGGAAGGAACAGAGAGAGGTAATACAGCAACTTACGGTGGAGCTTTCTAAATATGAGGAAGAGCATATGGCAGCTATTGGTAGAAGGCAGGAGGAATTACAAAATCAATTAGAACTAAAAGTTATAAGTACTAAGGCTAAAATTAACGGAATTTACAACAAAAAAATTGCTGAAATATTTTAAACTCGGGCCAGGGATAATTATGAATATGGGGAGATGACAGGGAAACATTTGGCACTCCGATTGAAACAGAGGGCGGCAGTAAACAATATTTCAAGATTAAAGAGGAAGGATGGTAATATTGTGACAGAGCCCCAAGATATTGTAAAAACATTCGCTGAATTTTACGAGGACTTGTATAGCTCCAGGGACAACTTGTTAACAACAGTAGGTATGGGAACCAATATCATGCCCCCAATTATCCAAGAATTGGAAGAAGACATCTCATTGAATGAGGTTATTGAGGCACTCCAGGCAACGGTGTATGGTAAGGCAGCCGGCCCAGATGGGATCCCAATGGAGATCTATAAAGCTCTACAGATGGAGCTGGCTCCCCTGTTGCTGGACCTGTTCCTGGCGGTGCAGGAGAAGGGGAGTCCGCCCCAATCCTGGCAGGAGACTAACATTGTCGTCTTTCTGAAAAAGGGAAAATCTGCTGAGGATCCAGCCTCGTATAGACCTATCTCCCTGATAAATGCTGACGAGAAACTTTATTCCTAAATTATAGCGCTGAGATTAGCAAAAATAATCGCTTCTTTGGTTAGTCCATGGCAGCATGGTTTTATTCCTGGCAGAGGAACGACGGACCATGTCCGACGTGTTATATCATTATTCGACATTGTGGAAGCTACAGGGGAGCAGATGTCCTTAATATTACTGGATGCACAAAAAGCTTTTGATCAGGTCGAGTGGGCATACCTGTGGCATAATCTAAGATCAAATGGCTTTGGCCCTCGCATATTGACTGCTCTAAGGGCAATGTATGTACAACCTTACGCAAAAATACAGTTGATGGGGAGGGAATCGGAAAGGATCAATATTGCACGTGGCACAAGACAGGGCTGCCCCTGCTCCCCCATCCTTTTTGCGCTCTATATTGACCCTCTAATTAGATCAATGCTAAACGATGAGGCTATTAAACCGGTAGTGGTCAGGGATATAACACCAAAGTGTTAGCCTACGCTGACGATATTGCAGTCGTCCCCCGACCCACTGGAAGCCTTAGGAAGGATCGAAGTCCTGGCGTCTGAATTTGGGCGGCAGTCGGGGTATGGTTTAAACGCTAATAAAACCAAGATTGTCTGTTCCAAATCCACTCCGTATCAAGATCCACGGAGGACGGAGGTAGCTACATACTTAGGGATAAACATAGCTGCGGAGGTTGGGACTATCTGGGATATTAATTCGGTGCCTCTTATAAAGAAGATAGGTGATGACCTAAAAAGAATGGACAACTTACACCTTTCCATTATAGGAAGAGGAAATGTCCTAAAGATGACAATGTTCCCCAATTTTTTTATTTATTTAGATGTATACCGCTGGAACCATCAAACGTGTTTTTAAAAAAATAGAAGGGATTTTCTCACAATTTATTTGGGGGTATAAAAAGATTAGGAGATCATTGAAGTTGATGACTTTACCACATAATCGAGGGGGATTGGCTGTCCCGCACATGCTATATTACTATTGGGCTATAACATTGCAGCAAATGACCAGTCGTTTTAAACCCAAAATATGGTCCGAATCAACGTTGGGAGATCAAGATAGGGAGACTCCCCCCTCTATATATGAGCTTGCCATAGGGGATGCAGCTCCAGGAATTTTACTGAGGCAGTTGGAGGGGAGTTATTATAATAAAACGTGCTTCAAATCCCTAAGAGCAGCCTGGAACGGATGGAGAAAAGCTAGTAAGTTTATAAAAATCCCAAAGGTCCAGAGATATTTACTGTTATGGCGGTCGTCAATCTTCCCGTCTTCACTTAACGATATAATAGGTAGAATCTGGGAACAGGCTGGAATAAATAATTTAGGAGACATTTTTAATCAGAATGGGGTAATGTCATTCGGAGAACTCCAGGAACAATTTGGGGTAGACACTAAGACATTTTTTAAGTATATACAAATCAGGGAGACAATTAAACCAGATGTGTTGCAGCTCACTAGTTTGGCTAGAATTCCACTGTTGCAATGTTTAGTGTATAGGCAGCCCCGTGTCAAAGATCTGTATTCTATATTGATAAATGTTAATCAAGATGATATAGCCAGGTTAGAAAGCTCATGGGCCGTGAAGCTTGGGAATCAGGATGTGGATATGTGTAGATCTTTGAACTTGTCTAAAAGGATATTTCTATCTGCTAACCTCAAAGTCCAACATTTTAAAACAGTATTTAGACTATATTTTACGCCGGCAAAACTGTTCGCTTGGGGAAAAGGGAAACCAACTGCTGTCCAAGATGCGGACAAGGTCCGGCTGATATGGTTCACATGTTTTCCGGTTGCAGCAAACTGATTGTTTTGAAACAGGGATAGAAACCTTCTTGAATCAATTTACAGGGCGGCCAGTCCCATTAACTTCAACAATGGTGCTACTTGGCTTTGATGAAAGCTTGCAGATGGAACTGACCCAAGTATATTCCTGTTTTATGGTAACGGCCATTCTTCGTATAATGATCGCAACAAAATGGAAAGATGTAAATCCGCCGACATTCCAGGAGTGGTATGCTAGACTTTATCATGTGTACAATCTGGAGAAGGCATTGTATAAATGTAAAGGGAGGAGAGCGAAGAAAAGGGGTCGTCAAGTATGGGGGCTTCTGATGGAGTAAGATGGGAATTAGGAAAATAGAACTAATAAGCTTAGCTGAAAGGTGTTTCCGTTTTTAGTTAGCCTTGTGTATATCTCTGTATTTAAACATTCATTTCTTTCCCTTTTTTTGTTGTTGTTTTCTTTCTTTGCCTCCCTTCCCTGTGTATAATAGGTAGGATAAACTGACAGGAAGCAAATTATGGCTGAATAATTATATATGAGTGTATTGCATAGATGGATAACCGATGAATTGTACCTGGTCATTATGTGTTGAGTTTTGGATTAATTGAACTTACTGCTTTCCTGAATTGAAAAAGAAAAAAAAAAGAAAGTTGTCCAAACGTTGGATTAATCACAGCAGCTGGTGTACCCTGCTGATGGCAAGACAAATTTGCCACAGAACCATTACAAGCCCCGTGTAAAGAAATGTCCTGAGATATAAGTGAACCGCTCAGTGCACGTTTACAGTGTGTACCGCTCAAAAACACTTCACGATCCCCACTCCAACATCTATATGTATACGGTAAATCCCAAGATGTCTTAATGTATTCCTTACCCAACCTTTCATATTTGCCTGCTTGCATTTGTCTGAGGCAATACTGAAACTGAAAAGTAGTCCCAGGTAATGTTATTTTGCCATGAATAAGCCATTCTGTAGCTGGTTTTTCTGCCACTGTGAATGGTAACTTTTCCAGTTTTTCAATGCTCAGCACTGTATACTTTGCTCCTCTTTGTGCCAATTCGATCTGTTTATCTGTTAAATTGTATTCTGCAAACAGAGCTGACGTGTTGATAAAATGCCAAGGCACATAGCCCGCTCGCAAAGATTGCAGCGTCCAGCTTAATAACACAATAGAACGTAATTGAGACTGACCTTGTTGTAACATCGCCAAATCTTGTTCTAGTATGTCGATAGCAGAGGATACAATGCCATCCAATGAATAAATTCTGGAGGACAAAGTTGTTAACCCATTGTCGACCACAGAGAGGGTTTTCTCTAAATTAATACGATCAAGTTCACGTATTCGTTCTGCGGCCTCCATCTGTGACACTTTCCATGCTTCATTATAGGCAGCAAAAATGCCGGCATATATGAAACGTTTTTGACGCGGTTTTCTTGGTCCAAGCAAGAATTCCCTAAGGTCTGCGTCTTCTTTAAGTAAGGATAAGTGTTGTTTCACATCCTGCAGTGTAGACTTATGCAGCCAATCGAGGCATAATTTTCCTACACTGTATGTTGTTACTACCCACGGATGCTGTCTTTGGACGTATCTTGGGTCTGGCCTATTAATAGTAAAGCCCTGAGTTTTATTCAGGAACAGTTATTCGTGTCTGTGGGCCAGATCAACCATTTTTTCCAATCAGGATTAGATCTGTTGAGTTGTAATATATATTGTCAACTGTCACCACTGCCTGTGTATCGTTATCACTTGCAGGTGTTGGTACAGAAGGTGTTTTCATCTCTTTGATCTTGGCTAATCCAAGACAAGATGTTTGTTGGATGGTTTCATTCAAGAACATTATTTGTTCAGGGATGATACAGGCTCTAAATAAAGCTTCTATCCCCTGCACTTGCCAATCTTTAGTACCCCAGACGGTTTTTGTGTCTATTGTGTCTTTACATAAGTCGAAACCCTGTCTAGACAGTTGGGCAATAAATGCTGCAGAGTAAATCTGTTTTGTATTAGTTAACATAATTTTCAGTCCTGTCTTGTTTACATTTCTAAAGTAAAATGCGTCTGGGTCAGATGTATTGTAACCTGAAAAATATGGAAACTTACTAGCAAATGTTTTTGAACTACCTTTCTTGGATATGCAGATTTATGCAAATAATGATGACCATAGTGGTTATAACAATACAGTTGTTCATAGTCTGATGAACCCTCTAAAAATTCATTTTTAGAAAATGCAGCAGATTTTTCAAAGTCAAACATTATGTCATTAACCGTCTCAAAGTCCCAATCATCTGAATAGGTACTGGACGTAATTAGATCACTTAGTGAAATTTTAAACAAATGTGGAATGTTCAATTGTTCCGTTGGGTCGAAGATATCAAAATCTGTTTTGTCCCACACTATACCATCCTGTATAGGAACGGCTGTGATGTTCACTGATGACAAGTCTCTTGCTTCACGATGGGAAGATTTATGAGGTTTCAAAAGTACGTTCACGACTTTTCTTTCAGTATTCACATGGATGTATCTGCCACTTATAAGCATGCTCACAGTTGTAACCAAAGCTAGCCAGAGCAGGAAAACAAAAAGTCCAGATGTAATCCAGAGTTCAATCCATGGAGAAACCAAATAGGTCTTTTTCAGAAAGTGAAGAAAGTCTTGTACTTGCTGCTTGAATGTTAATGATGCTGGCGTCGTTTCAGGTTCACTCGGATCTTCTGAGAACGTATCAAAGTTAATGAAATAGCCAGAAGCAGTTCTGTCAATTGTTGGAATTGCATCAGGATTTGTAGAAATCACTGGAACCAGTTCATCACTTGCTACATTGGTGTAGACAGGTGTATTTGGACGAACTGTTACTTGGTGTTCAAGAGGGATGAGTTCCATAGCATTATTGCTTGGTCCTCCATCTGTTACAGCTGAATTCTCGATTGTTATCAGTCTTTCAGTCTGAACCTCTTGGATAGTAGCGAGAGGAGTGCGTCTGCTACTAGGTCGGAGTCCACGAGGCCTACTGTTTAGTATTGGCCACATACTGTGGTTTGATGAGGTCGATGGACACAAATCTTTTCTCCTTTCTTCCAGCAAGGGGCGGCAGAAGTACTGTTCTTGTTCCTTGAACTGCTAGGACAGGTACTGGTTGTCTGTAAGAAGGTCCAAATTCCTTCTTGTCCGCAATTTTTTCTCTGACTAGATCCCCAACTTTTGGAATCCAGACAGGCCTTGCTGGGACCGCCGGTTTTTCCCCAGTGGTGGTTGGCTGCAGGAATACGTTGCTTTGTTTCGTTCTTAATGCATTCAGATCCTGTAAAACAGCCAAACGATCTTTGATATCAAACGGTTTATTTTCCACCACTGTGCCTACGTGTTCAAGGTCTGGTACCCACATTCTTGTCCCAAATAGGATCTCATATGGAGTGACCCCCTAGAGAACTTCTTGGCAGATTGTTCAATGAGCATTGGACCCCATTAAGGTGTTTGACCCACCCATCACCCGAACCTAATACCCTAGCTGTTATAGACTGCTTTATGTCCCGGTTTTTCCTTTCCACAACCGAATTTCCCTCAGGATGGAATGGAGAGGAATACCGCAATGCAACGCCCAGACTGGCCATGGCTTCTTTGTAAGCCCGAGAGCTAAACGCAGGACCCTGGTCAGAATGTAGCGTGCCTATTGCGTATGTGCCGATAAAGACTCGCAAATCTTTTATAACAGTTTGAGCGTCAGCCGAGCGCTGAGGCCATATCCATAGGAACCTAGATTCAGTATTTGTGGGATTGCACTTGTCCAGTAGGATGCAGGCGCGTAGATAGTCTAATGCTGTCTAACAGTGGTGTCTGTACTGGGTTGCCGCATTCGCAGCATGGTGTCTGGTGGCTCTCTCGCTGTAATTTACAGTCTAGGCAGTTGTTGATGAATATGTGAATTTCTGTATTCATTCCAGGCCACCAGTACATCTCTTTTAACGTCAAAATTGTTTTAGAGATCCCTTGATGTGACAGACCCTCCCCAAATGTGTTTAATAAATCAAGGCTGCTCTACGTTCCATGTTTGGAATTACCCTATCCCCCACTCCAGGGATTCGAGCAAAAGGAACGTTGTTCGCATCAATTACATAAGAGTACTTGAGTGGAATTTTTTTTGGTAACGCTGCACTGCTGCCCTTGCTTGAAGCATTGACAGCCAACATTATCTCACCGACTATTTTTGTTTTTGAACGAGTGATCGCAGCTACGGAAGCCGTCTGAACAGCCCCCTTGCGGCTTCATCAGCCAATGAATTCCTTGCAACGTGAACGCCATCACGTTGATGACTCAGTGTGTGGATCACGTGAGCCTTTGGTAGTTTGTTTTTCAACTGAACTACTTGTTCCCAAAGCATTTTATGCTTTATTGTGCCACCTTTCGCATCTTTGAAACCATTTTCAAGCCAGTTTTGTATATATTCATTATACGACTGAACACAGTAAAGGAATCGCACACTATTAGTGTGGGGAATTCTCGATCTGTACTTTCAAGTGCCAGTTTGAATGCTTGTAGTTCAGCTCGCTGAGCTGTACAATCTCCTAGAGATTGAGTTTTTGTGACCATGGGTCTGAAGATGCCATTTCGCATGCGACCTTTAACGATCGCACATGCTGCACTGTAAGCTTGCTTACTCCCTGTTGCGGGCTGTGCTGATCCGTCAGTGTAAATTATGAATTCGTACTGATCAAGAGGCAGAATCTCAGTGGGCAGAGGACATTCTTGTTCATATTGCAGGAATGCTTGTGTTTTTAAATCTGGATCAAAAACATATTCAACATCTGTTGCAGCAAGAGAATTAACCCATTATATCCATCTTGGATGTAATGCTTTAGCATTTGGAATGCTTGCTTTTGTGACCGCTTCTAAAGCTGGTACCGGGGTTACGACAATAATGCATTTCCCTAGGGCTAAGGCTCTTTCTTTTGCTACAGCGGTTTGAACTGCTGTCAGAATTTTTTCAGTTGAACTGAAGCGCATTTCCGCTTGTGTGTACAAATGAGATTTGTATGCGATTGGTATTTTCTCACCCTCATTGAAGGTTAAGTAGGTGAATCCGCATTGACCCGAAATTATTCGGATCACCAAATTTCGTTGACTTACACGTGTTTGTAAGTGATTTGTTGCTAACATGTTAGCCTGGAGTGAACGCAAGATTTCTGTGTGTTCATTTGTCCAATTTTTGATTGAAAAATCAGGTTTGATTAATGTGTAGAGAGGTTTAACCCTTTCTGCGTAATTTAGAATGTATGTTCTTCCAAAATTTAGGAAACCCAGGATGGATTGTAAGTTTTTAGCGTTTTTGGAGGTTGGAGCAGCGCACATTTCTCTAGAAAGTTAGCTGCCAAGCTCTTGCCTTCACTTGAAAGCTCATATCCTAAAAATAGGACATTGAGATGGGCAATTCTGGACTTTTTAAAGTTGAACTTGTAGCCCTCAGAGGCGAAACCCAGTATAATCGTGCTCACCCTGTTCAAGTGTTTTTCCAGGTCATCGTCTGTCAGATAGATGTCATCGACATAGGACAATGCCTCATTGTCATAAATTTGTAGTAACTCCGTTACCCTCGCTGAGAATAAACCTGGGCTGTTCTTGAACCCTTGTGGGAGTCGACAAAAGTGACGCTGGGTCCCCATTATGGAGAATGCTGTTAAGTACCTGCTTTCAGGTGCTATGTTTTGACAAAAGAAACCATTTGAGATGTCTAATGTTGTTTTATATTTTTTACGCACAATGTTATTCATTAATGCTGTGCTATGTGCATTTTGCACTGCAAACGTTTTAGAACAAGTGTTTAGGTGTCTGTAATCCAAAACTAGACGATATGTATTGTCTGGTTTGGAGACAGGAAACAAAGGATTGTTCATTGAGGAGGTGCATGTTTCAATCACCCCTTGATATTCAAGTTGATCTAAGATCTCCTGACTTGTTTCTTAGCTTCTTGCTTTATTGGATACTGCCTTTGTGCAGTTGGTTCATGTTTCAGATGTATTTTATGGTGAGGTGAATCCTCATCCCATCCTACATGATTTTTATATAATGCTGGGGCCTGGGCCACTGCCCATTTCCTGGCTTATGTATATTTTAGATGTATTGGAATATGGTTGGAGAAGGCAGGCATAATAATGTCCTCGCCATGTGGGCACTCCCTGACAAATTGTGGTGGCCAGTCCTTTTCTGCTAGAAGTATGTCATAGCCCCTTGATAGTCTTTCCCAAAAAGTGCTTTCACCTGTCTAGGTTTGTCTCCCTCCATCCGGAGTGTTATTTCATATAACTTTTGTGGAGTACTAACCCTGGTGTCTACAGTCTCAACTGTAATGTACTCATTCAAGTCCACTATCTCCAGAAGTTCCTTCAGGTTCTGGTGAGCTATTGTGACTTCTGCTGCACTGTCCAGCATTGTCTGAGCCCATTCTCCGTTCTTGAGTTGTGTTCTCAGTATTCTCTGCATGTCTGACCTTCAGACCTGCTACTTTCTTTTTGGAGAATTGAGGTTTTGCTTTAGTTTTTGGAGCGTGTTTTTCGTCTTTCGATTTCACGTGTTCTTCTCTATGTTCTGATCGTCCTCTTCTTTCCGAAGTCTGTGATGAGATCTGAAAGGGACGAGAGGAACGTGTATCAGTATCTTGATACCTGTCAGGCTTTCTCAAATTATCCCTATTCCTGAGGTTATACTCTCCTTTCAGAGGGCTCCTTTTGAGGAGACCTACCTCGAGATTGAGAACGTTTCTCATTTGACTTTTGTTTATTAGTCTCCCACTTCTTTTTAGAAAATGTAGGAGTTTGTTTAATTGAGTCCTTCTCAGGACTTTCAGATAGCTTCGGATTCACTGGTCTTCCACCCAAACTATCTCTGCCTAATTCTGCATAAGATTGTTCTATTATTCTGGGTAGCTCAGTTTGATGTTCTGTAACATCGAATTCCCTTAATTTTTGGCGGATCGCCACTGCTGCTGCCTCCCCTTTAATATTAGATAATATTATTGTTGAGACCTGGTCGAAATTTTTCAGTAATTTCATACCTAAATTTAGAGCAGGATTCGTTTTGAATTTGTTTCAGGACATCAGGTATTACCGCAATTGACGGAATGCCATGTGTTTTAGTATAGATGGCAGCAAAGACTGAGCCCCAAGTGGTGCAGTCTTCCAGTTGTGGTGTGATCCCCATTGGTAAACTGATTGTCAGTATTCTGTGTTTCTCATACGGGCTAGTATTTGGAAATAATGCTTCGATTTGAGTAATTTTTTGAGCTATCCAAAATGGAATTTGCTCACGTTTAGTGGGCATTTTACCCATGTCTGCGTATAGAGTCTGTGGTGTAATTTTTAGTGTATTCCCCTGGTGAGGAGTTTGATTTGGGAGTGTTAATGGTGGTTGGACTGTGAAAGTCCTCATGACATATTGGACCAATTGTCTGTAGATTTTTATTAACTCTGTGAGTTGAGTAAGTAATTCCTCGTCTGACATTTCTTCAATGTCAGGATGAGGTGTGTAGCCGGCTAGAATCGGCCATGTTGCTCCTGGTCTACCTAGTGGACCAAGCCTGGTAATGTTTCTGTGATGTTTTAGGGCGCCTTTAAACCAGAGCTGATGCTCCTGGTATGTTAATGGAATTTCAATATCCTCGAAAGGAATGTATTCCTCTGGTGGATCATCTTCTTTGTAGAAGTGAAACGTGTGTTACTGGATTGGATTCAGGAAATATTACCCATGAATAGAATACCTCTGTCTGAAAGGATTTGTGTGCCTCTATCACGAAAACTGCTCTACCTCCTCTTGGTGGTAGGCCGTGTTTTATGAGTTTTAGAGTGATGGCTCTTCTTAAGTTTGGAGTGATGTCTATAACACCCTCCTCGGTTTCAATAAAACCTGTAATGTTATAAGCTGTTACAGCTGGCTGATCCGCAGCTCCACCGTTTCCTGTCTCAGTGTCGGAGTCAGACATTTTGTTGTTTGAAAAATGTAGAACAAGTTTCAAGGAAACAAAGATAAGGTGCACAATATTTTTGGAACACTGTATCCTTCAACGTTGAGCAAACCAAACAGCTAATATATAGGGTGCTTCCCTATGTAGCCTTGGTGGATACTTAACCCTGCCCACTCCAGACGTCTTTTGGAGTATATGGGTAGGGGTCTCTGAGAGAAAAAGCACGGCTGAGTTACTCAGTATCTAACGTTGAATTTCCGCCTTACCAAACCGTTGGGCGCCATGTAGTGTAGCTCCTATTTCCCTAATAGGCTCTGCGCATTGGAATAATATACCCTATAGGTTTGACATAGGACTGAGGTCGGTATGTCCCTATCGAGTATATTAAACTTAATTACTTGTGCCAGCTAGCTCAGAGTCCACTAGAAACTCCTTGATGACAAGAAGGGAGTAGTTTCTGGCAGTCGCAAAACATGACCACTTTGTTTCCCTTTAGAATCAGAACGAGTCCCAGAGTCGTGGAAACAATAGATAACTATTTCACTCAGCTCAATCGTTCATGCTTAGTTTTCCTCAAAGTTACACAGAAAGAACAGACGGACGTTTCAATAAAAGATTTATTGAACAGTCTTGTTTCTGGTGTAAGTAAAATGTGCTGTTACGATCACAAGACAGTATGCGAGATAAATAATGTACAGTGTGAGCAGTAGAAATAAATAATACTGCGATAGCATTATCTTTTAGTATATATGCATTTACATAAATGACACAGACTAAAAATGCGAGTACTCATACGATGCGTTTCTAACCTGGTTCTACCCCAATGTACCTAACCTAACCTAGGTGTAGGGAGAGGTATGAAGTAGGTGAAGTATTCCTTACTATGGTATACTAAGAGTATGTTAAGTCTAGTATGCCTAGTATGCCAAGAGTCCCTCTAGGTTCTAGTCAGCTCCATACCTGAAGAATGAGAGAGGTAGGAATCTCTTTGCCAGACTCGAACTCCAACACCCCGCGAGGAAGTCAGATCACTGGAAGCTGGACTCTCTGCGTGCAGGGATGACAGCATCTTCTCAGTGCGTCAGGCCGGGAAACGGGCTCCTCTGAAGTCGAGGTCTCCTCTGATTTACAGGGGCTAGGGAAGGCATATTTATACCTGAGAAGTACCTAAGAATGTTAGTATTGACGTGAGTCGGACAGCGGAAGACGTCATGAATGAACCCCTAAGGAATAATGGTTCATGCATAATATATGAGTCCTTGAAGAAATCAATAGTCCTGGGCTAGGGAAACTCCCGCAGCCTAAGGGTCTGTTCTTCATGAACTCATTGTGACGTTAGGGTGGACGGATGTCGGAGACCATGCCTGTATTTGGAGTGCACGGTTTAATGCCTAAATAAGGACTGGGATTTTATGCCTATATAAGGGCAGGGCGAATTGTGCCTATATAAGGACATGATACTGGAAAGCCCGTTTATGGACACCCTAAGAGGAATACAACAGTATGGGTAAGTGATTGGGTGTGTCAGTTGAGAGTAAGAGGGTCTGTTAGTGATTATGTGGGTGACTGAGTAGATGTATGAGTGACTGTATGGGTGAGTTAGTCAGCATGTGAGTGTCTGTGTAGGTGAGTGAGTGAGTGTGTGAGTGCCTGTACGGATGAGTGAGCAACTGTATCAGTGACTCTGTGAGAGACTCTGTGTGTGTCACTAGCGGAATCAGTGACAGGCTGTGTTAGTAGATGTATTGGTGACTAACTGGGAGTAAGTGTGACTGTTTGGATGAGCAAACAGTTGTGTTTGTAACTGTAAAGGTGAGTGATAAGGTGTGTCAATGGTTACATGGGAGAGTGGCTGGGTGAGTGTATGAGTGGCTGTATGGGTGAGTGAACGCGTGTGTTAGTAGCTGTATGAGCAAGTAAGTGGGTGTGTGAGTATATGTATGGGTAAGTGAGTGAATGTGGTAAAATCTGTGGGCCCGATTCACAGAACTAACTTAAGACAAAATCCTAAACTTACTACCATTTTGGTATTCACAGAAGGCACTTACTCATTTTGGTATTCACAGAAAGCACTTACTTATTCATTTTGAGTAACTTACTCATTTTGAGTAACATACTCATTTGTGTAACTTACTCATTTTGGTATTCACAGAAGGCACTTACTCATCAATGAGTAAGTGCCTTCTGTGAATACCAAAATGAGTAAGTTACACAAAATGAGTAAGTTACTCAAAATGAGTAAGTAAGTGCCTTCTGTGAATACCAAAATGAGTAAGTGCCTTCTGTGAATACCAAAATGGTAGTAAGTTTAGGATTTTGTCTTAAGTTCTGTGAATCGGGCCCTGTATTGGTAAGTGAGTTGGTGTGTTACTGACTGTGGGTGAGTATGTGGGTGTGTTAGTGGCTGTATGAGTGAGTGACTGGGTGTATGAGTGGCTGTATGACTGTGTGTCGTGGTGTACAGTTTCACTTCAATAGATAGTGTAATTGATGTTTCAAAACAAAAGAACATAGATATAAATTAGTATTACTTCTTACAAAAGTCTACACTAATCTTTTAGGTTCTGCAATGCATAAGTTCATAGTATAAACAAAACAAAATATTTTTTTATGCTGTAGTTGTATTTCACTCTATAGAAATCATTCACCTTTTTTACTGTTCTCAACTTTTGTACTTTTGTACACCATAATGAATGTACTGTATAAAGATTCTTCCTTGAACAGTAGGGGAAAAACAATCATAAAGATTGTAAAATAAAAAACCTTGTTCTCAATTGAGCACTTACTCTTTTCTTTTCTAAATTCAATTTTGGTGCCTTTTACATCATTTGCCAATAAAATGGCATCTAGTGGCAGTGAGGATCAGTTGTAACACCCTGTTGATCACAGTTGTTTGGAAGAACAACCCTCAGCAAAGCAACAATCAATTGCATGGGAGTTTTTCACTATCCCCTCCAGGCAAAAGAAAGTGGTGGCAAAGCATGTCAAGTGCTCTTTATGCATCAAGACCCTCTCCAGGGGTACATCAAAGAAATATTTATGTGGCACTATGAGTATGCATACATATCTAAAGATGTATCACTCCAACCTCTGTTGAAAAAGAAAAAGAACATAAATATAAGTTAGTATTATAGTTACAACATTTTAGAAGCAAAACAGTACACATTGCTTATGCTGTAACAGTATATCACATTATAGTAAAACATTTCATTTTCCCTTTTTTACTGTTCTCAGCTTTCATACTTGTATGCTGTAAACGATGTACTGTATAAAGATTCATCCTAGAACAGTGGGAGAAAACAATTGCATAGGTGTAGAAACAAAAATGACACAGTATATCACTACATATAAGTGACACTGTCCATTGCACTCACTACAATTATTTAATCAATTGTTTTACCTACAGTTACTTAACTCATCTAGACTAACATATTAAAAAAACCTGTTTTATTATTATAACTGGTACAATACTATTAATAGATATAAAGCACACTTGAATTTTGAAGACCCTTTTGAAGACATCAACCCTGGTAGGCAAATGATGTCTTTAACACTGACGATCCACGTAGAAGAAATATCGTACACCACTTTTTAAAATCACAGACCTCCTTACAACTTTGTTTGAGGGAACAAGAGGTAAGAATTTGGAAGTTTGAAATGCAGTTTTTGTTTGAATTTAAGGTTGGTGCAATTGCATTGCGTCCATCCAGTTTCACTCTTTAAATAGACAGTATAGTGTCCAGATGTTACATTAAGTCCTTCGTGAAAGATGATAGCCATAGTAGTATAATTCTTCCAGACCATGATATTTGTCCAGCTTTGAAGTTTGTAATTGTTTCAGTTTCCAATTTAGATCTATCTGCTCTGCATCATTGTAGCATTAATATAAGGCATTTTCCCACTTCTTTGTAAATGCAATGTAGACATAACATCTGATCTACAATTTGGGCAGGTTATGTTTTGGTTAGCCTTTTTGCTCAATCTATCTAAAGATAGAGTTTTGGAATTTGGAAATGTTAAGTACAAAAATCGTTCAGAATTTATTTTAGTGGTAGACTTTAAAGGCCAATCTTCACAGTCATGGTTCCATGTGTAATTCATTCCAGATAAGTCATCTAGATTTAGTTCTTCTTCTTCTAAAATTCCAAGGATGAACATTATAAATTCCTGTGCATCTTGTTGACTGTTCTGAGTAAATAGTACTTATCCACTAAATATATCTGTTGGACCTGGCCCTTTTTGGCAGGTTCACCCCTGAACTTTTTGCCTGTCCCTTAGCCTTTTCCCTGTGTAGTGTTGGTGATTTTAGGCCTCTGGGCACTTTAGCACTGTGGCCCAGTGTAAAGTGCGTGCGCGCTGTGTGCGTGTGTAGTAAGCTTGGCCTGCCCTCCCATAGGAATGCATGGGGGATAGTGTGCCTGTGGTAATTCCTGGTATGAAAGGTGCAGTGTGGTCAAGTCTAGTATGTATGAATTTGTGAGAATAAATGCTGCGCAATGGTGTGCGCAGATTCATTGTGACTGGTGTAGAAATGCCACTTTTAGAAGTTGGCCTTTATGTGTGCTCTGAGTCTGCCTGCCTGATGTGGATTGCATGTCTGGCTCTGTGAGTGACAGGGGCTGGGAGGTGTGTGTGGCTCCAGGAGGGGCAGGGTGAGTCGGCGCTGGGCTGAATGGGACACCTGAGCTGAGAGTGGTGGGAGGAGAGATCCCCTGACCCTGAAGAGGATGTTGCCTGCCCTGTACAATGCTGGCTCCACCTCCTGTGGTGCGTCTGATGTCCCTAGCCTGTCCTGTGAAAGGAGAGAGAGCTGAGCAAAACAAAGTGCTCCAAAGCTCCCCCCAAACCAGTTGCGTCTGGTTTTTCCCCAGCCCTGTGCTGTGTCACAAAGGGATTTTGGTGTATAAAAGAAGGGGCTGTGACCCCATGAACTTGTTGAGTTCTGCAGTTCTGTTCCTGCCAGGGCGTGCTGCTGCTGGGGCCCAGGGGGGGCTACCATGAGGGCTTGCCTCCCTGGGCCCTGCAATTGCCCCTTCAGCTAAGGACTTATTCTTTTCACTGCAGGACATTTGCCTGCTTCTAAGCGCCTCGTGAGCGCTGTGCTGGATTCCTATTTTTGCCCAGAAAAGGAGCACGAGGGCTCCGCAGCGCTGAGCTGCCGTCCAGGGAGAGGGAATCCCCGGTGTAGGGATTCCCCCGGGCTCCGTGATCGAGCTGGAGCCCACTCTGCTTATTTTTATATTTAAAACGTGGGTGCCCACCCCACTTGGCTGCTTTTTATTTAATGTAAATGCGGGTGCCTACCCCGCGTTCTACTTTTAAAATCACCGCCGCAGCCCGGGGCCGCCGAAGAAATCTGTTCCCGGCCGCTGCAGCGCGACCAGGTAGTCAGGCACGTCTGCCTGGGACATGGGCGGAGCGAGGAGAGGAAGTCCCGCCCCGCCGCCAGAGATCCGGCTGGAGCCTCGCAGGCTCGGTGATGAAGTCCCGGGTCCCAGGAGGGGGCCCGGGTGAAGGGAGAGGTGCCGGTATGGCGGAGGGGCACGAGGCACATTGTCGGTGCCTGCCCCGCCGCGATTGAAGGAGAGGAGGACGGGAGCCTACCCTGCCTCCCAGAGTGCTGATGATGAGTCCCGGGTCCCAGGAGGGGGCCCGGGTGAAGAGGAGTGCGGCCGGAGCAAACAGCGACTCCGCAGGCCGCCGCAAGAGAAGTCCCGGTCCCGAGAGAGAGAGGGGACCGGGCGAAGCGAGGGAGACGCCACCAGATCCCCCAGCGAGGCTCTCATGAGTGAGAGAGCCCCGCCCGCTGCCTGTGAGGAGACCCGGCCCGAGGAGCGGGACCGGGTGAAGAGGAGTCCCCAGAGAGCAGCCCGGTGAGTTAGAAAGGGCTGGGGGGCTCCGTGGGGGCTATTGTTGGTGCCTGATCGAGGCACAGATCCTGAGCGGCCCCGTTTTGGCAGCGGGCCGCTCCAACGTGGCGCATAGTTGCCTCAGAGCCCAGATGGCTCTAACAAGGGGCATAGTTTGTTTTAGAACTGCGTGGCTCCTACGAGGGGCGTAATTGTTTTAGAGCCTCGGTGGCTCCAACGTTTGGCTAATGATTGTTAGAGCCCCGTGTGGCTCCAACGTTTGGGGGCATATGGTTTTGAAGCCCCGATGGCTCCAACACGGGGCATTCTTATTGTTTAAGGGCCAAAAGGGGCCCGTGCTTCCCCGCTCGCAATGATTTCAGCTGCCCCGCTTGCAGAGGGCAGCTGCACCGATGGGGTAATTTTATTAAAGGGGCCCCAGAGGGGGTCCCCAGGCACAGTGGTGCCAGTTCTTCATTTGCTTCACAGCGGCGCCGCAGTTGCGGGCCGCTGCAACAGGTGGGGCTATTCTATTTTTAAGCAGTCCCGACGTGGGACTTGGGGGCAGAGGCGTAGCTAGAGCTTGTGGCGCCCGGGGCTATCCCTCAGATTGCCGGCCCTGGGGGGGAGGGGAGGGGGTGCTGGGGAAAAAGGACAGCGAGCACTTGAAAGAGGTCCGAGAGACACGCAGTATCGCCGCTAATAGTTGCCTCGATCATGCAAGTTACATGCACATACATGACACGGTCCAAGGCTACACAGTTGAATACACCGGTGACTGGCAGTACAAAAGAGAACACACAGACTGCATGATCTATCTGGGGACTCAGAAAAACCGCATGTGACATCCATCAGAGAGCTGCGTGAACAATTACCTGGTAATCCCCTCAGCACAATGCAAACATGCACATACATGAGACTGTTCAGGGATCCATCATCTACAGCTGACATTAAATGACCGAGTGGCCTGGAACCTCACACTTAAATGTAAATACAACGGAGGGAAACAAAAGCACACAGCTGGTTATCGCTGCACAGGTACTTAAGAGAGGCATGCTTTTGACTTTGTTAGGTCCCTTTATGTAAGTGCATGCGCTGTAAATATCTCAGATGTGTTGGTCTGTCCCAGTATTTACACACAATTTAAATTGCACTATTTTACTTTCTTTTATAACGCTACACATCCCAATGCAGGGTGTCAGAGCGATTTACATAACATACAGATTGAAAATAAATCATGCAAGCGTGTAAATCAGTGTACAAGATGTGTTGCATGAGTCGGTGTGTGTTAAAAGTTGTATCAGTCACATATCCTACATAGCTCACTGTGCTATATTAAAAGGCTTACTATTTATGAACTGCAAGTAACAAAAGGATCTGTGTTCAAAGCAGTAACCTTACCTAGCTACATTAAAAAAATCTGTCACCTGCATATTACATGATGTGCTTTGCAGGCACATTAACCTTCTATACTACTTTGAGTCAGATCTGGGACTACACAAAACAGAAATTTCTCCAAGAAATACTTTAACCTCCAGGGTTATCTCACCAATTATTATTCCCTGATAGCTAGTGGGCACCTCTGCAGCAGATGTCTTAACCCTATAAAAATATTAGAAAATGCAGACTTTGTAACCAATTAAGCATAAAGATCTACTAACATGCTTCTCCTTGTTGTCAATTTCTTTGTGGCAGGGTTTTAAAAAAATGTAAAATTAGTTGAGGCCCAGATTTTGCATTGGGATTGTGCCACTTTTTAGCACAACCCCAAAGCAAAATCTAATTTGTTAAAAATCATAATGGGCTTAAATGCACTCATGATATACCTAATAAAAACAAATGTGTGTGATCATAATAGCTGACTGGCGGGCATTAAATTACCAAACAAGCACACAAGAGGCCACAAAAGCCTGCTACAGAAAAGCAACAAATCAAGAAGATGTCAGGAGATTAATAAATAGGTCTTTCACAGTGATACTCGCACTACCTAAATCTGCGGGTCCAGAACAGCTCTGCCTGGTATTGTGCGCATTCTTACTCGCACAAGAAACACATCGTCCTATAATACGATACAAGAGACAACTGGAGATGAGAAGAGAACAAAGAGAAAGCAATTAGAGGAGTGAAGGGGTACTAGGGACGAGAGGGTGTCTAGAAAACAACGAATGTGAGAAAAGAAAAGGTGGAAGCGAGAGGAAAACAGGAATGTGATAGAATGCAAGTTCTAGTTGCACTCAAGAGGTAAAACCGAAGGAGATGGAAGTGAAAGAAAGTGAGAGAAAGAGGATAAAAGTTGCATAGCGTGAGGAAATTGGAAGAAATAGAAATGAGAAAATTAGACTCGTAAAGATGCATTTGAGATATAGGCAAGAAGAGATTAAGAGTTGGACTTAATGTTGAATGGAGTAGAGCACTTGGAAGCATGAAGGTGATGGTAGAAGATAGGTAGGCGAGCATCTGAGCTGTAACTGAGTGAAATTCTTTGAGAGAATGAAAGAGTGAGGTATAGGACACACTGGAATGGGAAACTGGTGCAAAGGGGAAGATTTTAAGGTGAAAGGAAACTCAAAAAGATAGATGTGAGGGAAAGAGTGGTGAATGTAAGATAAAAACAGTCAAAAGAGGCTTGGGGTTATGTGAAAAGGAAAATGGAACACTAGGTAAGAGGTGCAGGTCAAAGAAAGAATGAATTGTTGAGAGGAGAAACTGTATAGAAGTGAAAGAGGGTTGGGTTAGGGTACGATAGATGTGCATGGACAAGTCACAGATGATACACAGTAAGAAGCGTTCTATTGTACATTGTTTTGAGTAGTTCCAACGTCAGTTGGTAAAGAGCAGCCTCAAAGTGCATAGCTGCCAAGCTTTCAGATTGCTATGTGTGATATTTTCATAATTTTATTGTAATTATGAGTCTGTTGCCGCAGACATTTGCACCAGTTTTAAAGTCTTCTTAGAGTTTCTCATTGCTCAAATGAGTGTAATTACTGATATGGTCATGTGATCAAGGCCCGAGGTGGGGCTGAAACGCGTCATGGCTGTAGAGGTGTTGGAGGAGCAATAAACATACAACTTTTGCTATCATTTTGGGTCCGTGCTCCGTTTCTTTGGGATGAGAGGTACGCCAGAGGGCGAACGGAGTTGCCAAGAATATATATATATATATATATATTATCTACTGGCGGTCGCCAGTAGATAGTTATAGTTAGGACCTATTTTCCATAGGAAATCCGCGACATTCTATTTGAAATAGCTCTTGCGTCGGTTGACGAATATTAGCGAAATTTTCAAACTTTATGGCCCGCTCCGGTCCGCTCCTACCCTGAAAGTTTCGGGGTGATTCGTCAAGCGGGGGCCGAGAAAAAAGGGGGGTCCCAAAACGTGTTTTCCCCATTCATTTTCCCATAGGAAACTTTAGACACGGCTACAGCCCAAACTGCTGAACGGAATTACACAAAATTTGGGAAAGAGGTAGTTCTTGGTTCAGAAAGAACCCTTTTTGTTAAATGGTGTAAATCCGTTCAGTAGTTGCGGAGAAATTAAAAAATAAGAGTCAGAAAATCAATTTCCCATAGGAAACTTTATGCAAGGCTACAGCCCGAACTGCTGAACGGAATTACACCAAATTTGGCAAAGAGGTAGTTCTTGGTTCAGAAAGAACCCTTTTGTTAAATGGTGTAAATCCGTTCAGTAGTTGCTGAGAAAATCAAAAGTAAAAACACATATATATCTGGGCGGAGCCTAACCACACATGTCATCGTGAGATCTGATTGGCTGTCAGCACTTCATCCTGGAATTGCTGGCACCCATCTTGGGACCAATATAAATGATAGTACCCCATTGAAAGGCATTGTAGTGAATCAAAGATTTTGATGGTTACCAAAAGGAGAACTATAAAGGGTGATAACAGACTTTAGTTACATTAGAATTCATTTGTTGATGGTACCATACTAATTTCAGGAATTGTGGTGTGTTCTAAGGTGATTTTACCCTGTGAAAAACCTTCTGCTGGGATATCATGAATCATGTTTGAGAGAAAACTATTTTCACATGCTTGTCCCATACAGTTTTGGAAGGTGCTCCAGAAGCTAAAATGAGAGCATATTTTCTGTAAATTCACATTATCTTTCTCAGTCATGTGAGAATGAAGTCTGACATTCTCAGTAAAACATGTACATCCAACAATGGCAGAGACTGTCAGTTGATTCCTTTGTGTTCTACTGCAGCTTCCCAGAGTGTTCTAAAGAACAACTAGAGTGCTAACAGCCTTACTTATGACAAAAGTATGGCACACCTGAAGCCATCTTGATTGGAATAAACTGGTAACACTTAAAACATTTAATTTAAAAAGGAACAAAATGATGGGGTTCATCTTGTCATAGAAATTATGGTTAGTGCTCTGGAAAGAAAAATTAGGACATGTTTCAAGTGTGATCTCAAATATCTTCCTGTTATATTTCAACAGGAGCAGCCTGTCAGTTGATGCCTTTGTGTTCTACTGCAGCTTCCCAGAGTGTTCTAAAGAACAACTAGAGTGCTAACAGCCTTACTTATGACAAAAGTATGGCACACCTGAAGCCATCTTGATTGGAATAAACTGGTAACACTTAAAACATTTAATTTAAAAAGGAACAAAATGATGGGGTTCATTTTGTCATAGAAATTATGGTTAGTGCTGTAGAAAGAAAAATTAGGACATGTTTCAAGTGTGATCTCAAATATCTTCCTGTTATATTTCAACAGGAGCAGCCTGTCAGTTGATGCCTTTGTGTTCTACTGCAGCTTCCCAGAGTGTTCTAAAGAACAACTAGAGTGCTAACAGTCTTACTTATGACAAAAGTATGGCACACCTGAAGCCATCTTGATTGGAATAAACTGGTAACACTTAAAACATTTAATTTAAAAAGGAACAAAATGAGGGGGTTCATTTTGCCATAGAAATTATGGTTAGTGCTGTAGAAAGAAAAATTAGGACATGTTTTAAGTGAGATCTCAAATATCTTCCTGTTATATTTCAACAGGAGCAGCCTGTCAGTTGATGCCTTTGTGTTCTACTGCAGCTTCCCAGAGTGTTCTAACGAACAACTAGAGTGCTAACAGCCTTACTTATGACAAAAGTATGGCACACCTGAAGCCATCTTGATTGGAATAAACTGGTAACACTTAAAACATTTAATTTAAAAAGGAACAAAATGAGGGGGTTCATTTTGCCATAGAAATTATGGTTAGTGCTGCAAAAAGAAAATTTAGTGCATGTTTTAAGTGAGATCTCAAATCCTCTTCTATTTAATTAGAAAATTCTGACATGCAGACTGAAACAATCACTTTCAATACCAGCAGTAGACTTCCAGTTAACTCCTTGGTGAGCAGTAGCTTTACTACAGTGATCTAATGAACAACTAGAGTGCTAACATTCTGAATTTATGGCAAATGTGTGACACATCTGAATGCCTTCTTGATGGAATCAAAGTAAAAACTGAAAGCATTTCCTACTGAGGAGACTGCAGTAAATGAGGAAATTAGGAAACTTCATAACAAAGAAGTCTTCCAAGATGGCCACCAGTGAAAAAAGAGCCCAAATGTAGCAAAATATTACCCAGATGTAGCCCACATATAGCCCAATGACAAAAGTGTGAAAAACACTTTTTATTTTTAGTTTTTTTGCAGTTTTATGTAGTGCAGACTGGTCAGGTATTGGAGCGTTGCATCTTAAAACATGACCCCCTACACTACAAAAACACCACTGCACTACCCTAAACCCTAAAACACTACCCCCAGCATGACCCCCTACACTACACAAACACCACTGCACTACCCTAAACCCTAAAACACTACCCCAACACCCCTGCACTAACCTAAATCCTAAAACACTACCCCCAGCACGACCCCTACACTACCCAAACACCACTGCACTATCCTAAAACATGACCCCCTACACTACACAAGCACCACTGCACTATCCTAAACCATAAAACACTACCCCCAGCATGACCCCCTACACTACACAAGCACCACTGCACTACCCTAAACCCTAAAACACTACCCCCAGCATGACCCCTACACTACACAAACACCACTGCACTACCTTAAACCCTAAAACACTACCCCCAGCACGACCCCCTACACTACCCAAACACCACTGCACTAACCTAAATCCTAAAACACTAACCCCAGCACGACCCCCTACACTACCCAAACACCACTGCACTACCCTAAAACATGACCCCTACACTACACAAACACCACTGCACTACCCTAAACCCTAAAACACTACCCCCAGCACGACCCCCTACACTACACAAGCACCACTGCACTACCCTAAACCCTAAAACACTACCCCCAGCACGACCCCTTCACTGCCCGAACACCACTGCACTGCCCTAAACCCTGAAACACCAGCCCCTGCACGACCCCCTACACTGCCTGAACACCACTGCACTGCCCTAAACCCTGAAACACCAACCCTAGCATGACCCCCTACACTGCCCGAACACCACTGCACTGCCCTAAACCCTGAAACACCACCCCTTCACGACCCCCTACACTGCCCGAACACCACTGCACTGCCCTAAACCCTGAAACACCACCCCTTCACGACCCCCTACACTGCCCGAACACCACTGCACTGCCCTAAACCCTGAAACACCACCCCCAGCACGCCCCCTACACTGCCCGAACACCACTGCACTGCCCTAAACCCTGAAACATCACCCCCAGCAAGACCCCCTACACTTCCCGAACACCACTGGACTGCCCTAAACCCTGAAACATCACCCCCAGCAAGACCCCCTACACTGCCCGAACACCACTGCCCTAAACCCTGAAACACCACCCCCAGCAAGACCCCCTACACTGCCCGAACACCACTGCACTGCCCTAAACCCTGAAACACCACCCCCTGCACGATCCCCTACACTGCCCGAACACCACTGCACTGCCCTAAACCCTGAAACACCACCCCTGCACGATCCCCTACACTGCCCGAACACTACTGCACTGCCCTAAACCCTGAAACACCACCCCCAGCACGACCCCCTACACTGCACGAACACCACTGCACTGCCCTAAACCCTGAAATATCACGCCCAGCAAGACCCCCTACACTGCCCGAACACCACTGCCCTAAACCCTGAAACACCACCCCCAGCATGACCCCCTACACTGCCCGAACACCACTGCACTGCCCTAAACCCTGAAACACCACCCCCAGCACGACCCCCTACACTGCCCGAACACCACTGCACTGCCCTAAACCATGAAACACCAGCCCCAGCACGACCCCCTACACTACCCGAACACCACTGCACTGCCCTAAACCCTGAAACACCACCCCCAGCACGACCCCCTACACTGCCCGAACACCACTGCACTGCCCTAAACCATGAAACACCAGCCCCAGCACAACCCCGTACACTGCCCGAACACCACTGCACTGCCCTAAACCCTGAAACAGCAGCCCCAGCACGACCCCCTACACTGCCCGAACACCACTGCACTACCCTAAACCCTCAAACACCAGCCCCAGCACGACCCCCTACACTGCCAGAACACCACTGCACTGCCCTAAACCCTGAAACGCCAGCCCCAGCAAGACCCCCTACACTGCCCGAACACCACTGCACTGCCCTAAACCCTGAAACACCACCCCCAGCAAGACCCCTACACTGCCCGAACACCACTGCACTAAAGCCTGAAACACCACCCCCAGCAAGACCACCTACACTGGCCGAACACCACTGCACTGCCCTAAACCCTGAAACACTACCCCCTGCACGACCCCCTACACTGCCCGAACACCACTGCACTGCCCTAAACCCTGAAACACCACCCCCTGCACGACCCCCTACACTGCCCGAACACCACTGCACTGCCCTAAACCCTGAAACACCACCCCTCAGCACGACACCCTACACTGCCCGAACACCACTGCACTGCCCTAAACCCTGAAACACCACCCCCAGCACGGCCCCCTACACTGCCCGAACACCACTGCACTGCCCTAAACCCTGAAACACCACCCCCTGCACGACCTCCTACACTGCCGGAACACCACTGCACTGCCCTAAACCCTGAAACACCACGCCCAGCACGACCCCCTACACTGCCCGAACACCACTGCACTGCCCTAAACCCTGAAACATCAACCCCAGCAAGACCCCCTACACTGCCTGAACACCACTGCCCTAAACCCTGAAACACCACCCCTACACTGCACGAACACCACTGCACTGCCCTAAACCCTGAAACACCACCTCCAGCAAAACCCCTACACTGCCTGAACACCATTGCTCTGCCCTAAATCCTGAAACACTAGCCCCAGCACGACCCCCTACACTGCCCGAACACCACTGCACTGCCCTAAACCCTGAAACACCACCCCCAGCATGACCCCCTACACTGCCCGACCACCTCTGCACTGCCCTAAACCCTGAAACACCAGCCCCAGCAAGACCCCCTACACTGCCCGAACACCACTGCACTGCCCTAGACTCTGGAACACCAGCCCCAGCAAGACCCCCTACACTGCCCGAACACCACTGCACTGCCCTAAACCCTGAAACACCAGCCCCAGCACAACCCCCTACACTGCCCAAACACCACTGCACTGCCCTAAACCCTGAGACACCACCCCAGCACGACCCCCTACACTGCCCGAACACCACTGCACTGCCCTAAACCATGAAACACCAGCCCCAGCACAACCCCGTACACTGCCCAAATACCACTGCACTGCCCTAAACCCTGAAACAGCAGCCCCAGCACGACCCCCTACACTGCCCGAACACCACTACACTACCCTAAACTCTCAAACACCAGCCCCAGCACAACCCCCTACACTGCCAGAACACCACTGCACTGCCCTAAACCCTGAAACGCCAGCCCCAGCAAGACCTCCTACACTGCCCGAACACCACTGCACTGCCCTACACCCTGAAACACCACCCCCAGCAAGACCCTCTACACTGCCCGAACACCACTGCACTAAAGCCTGAAACACCACCCCCAGCAAGACCACCTACACTGGCCGAACACCACTGCACTGCCCTAAACCCTGAAACACCACCCCCTGCACGACCCCCTACACTGCCCGAACACCACTGCACTGCCCTAAACCCTGAAACAGCAGCCCCAGCACGACCCCCTACACTGCCCGAACACCACTGCACTACCCTAAACCCTCAAACACCAGCCCCAGCACGACCCCTACACTGCCAGAACACCACTGCACTGCCCTAAACCCTGAAACGCCAGCCCCAGCAAGACCCCTACACTGCCCGAACACCACTGCACTGCCCTAAACCCTGAAACACCACCCCCAGCAAGACCCCCTACACTGCCCGAACACCACTGCACTAAAGCCTGAAACACCACCCCCAGCAAGACCACCTACACTGGCCGAACACCACTGCACTGCCCTAAACCCTGAAACACTACCCCCTGCACGACCCCCTACACTGCCCGAACACCACTGCACTGCCCTAAACCCTGAAACACCACCCCTGCACGACCCCCTACACTGCCCGAACACCACTGCACTGCCCTAAACCCTGAAACACCACCCTCAGCACGACACCCTACACTGCCCGAACACCACTGCACTGCCCTAAACCCTGAAACACCACCCCCAGCACGGCCCCCTACACTGCCCGAACACCACTGCACTGCCCTAAACCCTGAAACACCACCCCCTGCACGACCTCCTACACTGCCGGAACACCACTGCACTGCCCTAAACCCTGAAACACCACGCCCAGCACGACCCCTACACTGCCCGAACACCACTGCACTGCCCTAAACCCTGAAACATCAACCCCAGCAAGACCCCCTACAATGCCTGAACACCACTGCCCTAAACCCTGAAACACCACCCCCTACACTGCACGAACACCACTGCACTGCCCTAAACCCTGAAACACCACCTCCAGCAAAACCCCCTACACTGCCTGAACACCATTGCTCTGCCCTAAATCCTGAAACACTAGCCCCAGCACGACCCCCTACACTGCCCGAACACCACTGCACTGCCCTAAACCCTGAAACACCACCCCAGCACGACCCCCTACACTGCCCGAACACCTCTGCACTGCCCTAAACCCTGAAACACCAGCCCCAGCAAGACCCCCTACACTGCCCGAACACCACTGCACTGCCCTAGACACTGGAACACCAGCCCCAGCAAGACCCCCTACACTGCCCGAACACCACTGCACTGCCCTAAACCCTGAAACACCAGCCCCAGCACAACCCCCTACACTGCCCAAACACCACTGCACTGCCCTAAACCCTGAGACACCACCCCCAGCACGACCCCCTACACTGCCCGAACACCACTGCACTGCCCTAAACCATGAAACACCAGCCCCAGCACAACCCCGTACACTGCCCAAATACCACTGCACTGCCCTAAACCCTGAAACAGCAGCCCCAGCACGACCCCCTACACTGCCCGAACACCACTACACTACCCTAAACTCTCAAACACCAGCCCCAGCACAACCCCCTACACTGCCAGAACACCACTGCACTGCCCTAAACCCTGAAACGCCAGCCCCAGCAAGACCTCCTACACTGCCCGAACACCACTGCACTGCCCTACACCCTGAAACACCACCCCCAGCAAGACCCCCTACACTGCCCGAACACCACTGCACTAAAGCCTGAAACACCACCCCCAGCAAGACCACCTACACTGGCCGAACACCACTGCACTGCCCTAAACCCTGAAACACCACCCCCTGCACGACCCCCTACACTGCCCGAACACCACTGCACTGCCCTAAACCCTGAAACACTACCCCCTGCACGACCCCTACACTGCCCGAACACCACTGCACTGCCCTAAACCCTGAAACACCACCCCTCAGCATGACACCCTACACTGCCCGAACACCACTACACTGCCCTAAACCCTGAAACACCACCCCCAGCACGGCCCCCTACACTGCCCGAACACCAATGCACTGCCCTAAACCCTGAAACACCACCCCTCCACGACCTCCTACACTGCCGGAACACCACTGCACTGCCCTAAACCCTGAAACACCACACCCAGCACGACCCCCTACACTGCCCGAACACCACTGCACTGCCCTAAACCCTGAAACATCAACCCCAGCAAGACCTCCTACACTGCCTGAACACCACTGCCCTAAACCCTGAAACACCACCCCCTACACTGCACGAACACCACTGCACTGCCCTAAACCCTGAAACACCACCTCCAGCAAAACCCCTACACTGCCTGAACACCATTGCTCTGCCCTAAATCCTGAAACACTAGCCCCAGCACGACCCCCTACACTGCCCGAACACCACTGCACTGCCCTAAACCCTGAAACACCACCCCCAGCACGACCCCCTACACTGCCCGAACACCACTGCACTGCCCTAAACCCTGAAACACCAGCCCCAGCAAGACCCCCTACACTGCCCGAACACCACTGCACTGCCCTAGACTCTGGAACACCAGCCCCAGCAAGACCAGCATGACCCCCTACACTGCCCGAACACCACTGCACTGCCCTAAACCCTGAAACACCAGCCCCAGCATGACCCCTACACTGCCCAAACACCACTGCACTGCCCTAAACCCTGAAACACCAGCCCCAGCACAACCCCCTACACTGCCCGAACACCACTGCACTGCCCTAAACCCTGAAACACCAGCGCCAGCACGACCCCTACACTGCCCGAGCACCACTGTACTGCCCTAAACCCTGAAACACCAGCCCCAGCACGACCCCCTACACTGCCCGAACACCACTGCACTGCCCTAAACCCTGAAACACCACCCCTGCATGACCCCCTACACTGCCCGAACACCACTGCACTGCCCTAAACCCTGAAACACCACCCCCTGCACCACCCCCTACACTGCCCGAACACCACTGCACTGCCCTAAACCCTGATACACCACCCCTGCACCGCCCCTACACTGCCCGAACACCACTGCCCTAAACCCTGAAACACCACCCCCAGCACGACCCCCTTTACTGCTCGAACTCCACTGCACTGCCCCAAACCCTGAAACACCACCCCCAGCATGACCCCTACACTGCCCAAACACCACTGCCCTAAACCCTGAAACACCACCCCTGCACGACCCCCTACACTGCCCGAACACCACTGCAGTGCCCTAAACCCTGAAACACTACCCCCTACACTGCCCGAACACCACTGCACTGCCCTAGACCCTGAAACACCACCCCCAGCACGACCCCTACACTGCCCTAACACCACTGCACTGCCCTAAACCCTAAAACACCACCCCCAGCATTACCCCCTATACTTCCCAAACACCACTGCACTGCCCTAAACCCTAGAACACTACCGCCAGCATGACCCCCTACACTACCCGAACACCACTGCACTACCCTAAACCCTAAAATACTACCCCCAGCACAACCCCCTACACTACCCGAACACGACTGCACTGCCCTAAACCCTCAAACACTCCCCCAGCACGACCCCTACACTACCCGAACACCACTGCACTGCCCTAAACCCTAAAACACTCCCCCAGCACGACCCCCTACACTACCCAAACACCACTGCACTGCCCTAAACCCTAAAACACTCCCCCAGCACGACCCCCTACACTACCCAAACACCACTGCACTGCCCTAAACCCTAAAACACTACCCCCGCATGACCCCCTACACTACCCAAACACCAATGCACTACCCTAATCCCTAAAACACTACCCCCGCATGACCCCCTACACTACCCTAAACCCTAAAACACTACCCCCGCACGACTCCCTACACTACCCAAAGACCACTGCACTACCCTAAACCCTAAAACACGACCTCCTACACTACACAAACACCACTGCACTACCCTAAACCACTACCCCCTACACTACACAAACACCACTGCACTACCCTAAAAAACTACCCCAGCACGAACCACTACACTACCCAAACACCACTGCACTACCCTAAATCCTAAAAACTACCCCCAGCAGTACCCCTACACTACCCAAACACCACTGCACTACCCTAAACCCTAAAACACTACCCCCAGCAGTACCCCTACATTACCCAAACACCACTGCACTACCCTAAATCACTACCCCAGCACGACCCCCTACACTACCCAAACACCACTGCACTACCCTAAAACACTACCCCCAGCACGACCCCCTACACTACCCAAACACCACTGCACTACCCTAAACCCTAAATCACTACCCCCAGCACGACCCCCTACACTACCCAAACACCACTGCACTACCCTAAACCCTAAATCTACCCCCAGCATGACCCCCTGCACTACACAAACACCACTGCACTACCCTAAACCCTAAAACACTACCCCCAGCACGACCCTCTTCACTACCTAAACACAACTGCACAATTTGTTACAGGAGTTGCAACGCAGGCCTGTGGTGCTTACTGGAAGTACCTAGTGGGCTAGTTGGGCCCCAGGGACCCTCAGGATTCAAGGTGACCTAATCCCCCAACTTAAAAGCACCACGGGGCGCGTTTGCACAGTGGTGAAGGGAGGGGCGGGGCCTCAGGTGACATGTGCGCAAACACGCCCTGTGGTGCGTTTTAAGTTGGGGAATTAATTCCCTTTGAATCCTGAGGGACCTTGGGGGCCAACTAGCCCACCAGGTACCTTCAGTAAGCACAACAGAGTTGCGTTGCAGAGAGGTGAAAAAGGTGCGTGGCCTCGGAACGCCTCTCTGCAACTCAGCTCTGTGGTCCTAACTGTAGGTACCTGGGGGCTAGTTGGGCCCCAGGGACCCTCAGAATTCAAGGGACTTAATCCCGCAACTTAAAACGCGCCACGGGGTGCGTTTGCACACATGTCATCTCAGGCCCCCTCCCTTCACCACTGTGCAAACGCGCCCTGTAGTGCGTTTTAAGAGGTAGTTTTAATCCCCCTGCCCTATTATGTACTAGGGACTTGCAGAGGAGGTCATGCTAATCACAGCGGTACCCCAACGCATAGTGTTCCCTAGTGTATGTAGGTGTTTTCACTGTATTCTAAGTGTTTTTTAGCATAGCACTGGCTCTGGTTAGTCAGAGTCAGTTACCACCAGTACCCGTCTGAAAAAGTTGTGGGCACAGGATGATTTTGCAACAAGGCCTCTTTCTGCTCCTCTGTTGCTTCTTTCTGCACATCTTTTGCTTCTTTCTGTGCGTTTTTTCTTCTTTCTTCACATGTCCTACCTCTGTAGGCATAGTTAGAAACTAGCATTTAAAAACCTTTGAAATTCACTTAAAAAATCATAGGTTTCAGGCACGTTATAGTTAGAAATTAGCATTTAAAAAACCTTTGAAATTCACTGAAAAAAACATAGGTTTCAGACACGTTATAGTTAGAAATTAGCATTTAAAAAACCTTTGAAATTCACTGAAAAAACCATAGGTTTAAGGGACAGTTATAGTTAGTTGGACATTTCACTCGTACAAAACCATAGAAATTCCCCGTTATAGTTAGTTCAGCTAACTATAACTCGCGCCCCGCAATGCACTGCTGATGACGTCACATATTACATCACTCATGACATGGTCAGTGACATCACTGATGACATCACTGATGACATCTCAAATGACATCACTGATGACATCATCCATGTGATAATTTCATGCATCTTCTCACACCCTAATATAACTTTTGATACACCCACTCTAAATTACAGACTGCCATTCTCAAAACAACAGACACTCCAACACCAACAAGCATTTGCAATGCAATAGGTCTCGCATTCACACGAGTTTAAGCTATTGGCATTGTAAATAACAATGCCTTTTATTTATGTTTTAAAACCAAAACATAAATTAAAGGCATTGTCATTTACAATGTCAATAGCTCAAACTCGCGAAAATGCGAGACCTATTGCATTGCAAATGCTTGTTTAGGTATCTGATTCGCCAATGGGGGACATTTTGGTGCTCTGCCCTATTTTCTGTCCCAACCGACCCTGCACAGCGCAACTGTTTTTAAGGCAGATTTAGGGGCTCTCTATCTAATCTGGGAGAGTGCGCGTGCTGCAGTAGGTTCGGGGATCCAGGCCCGCCCTGCCCCCCTCTCCAGCTCGGTGGTAGTGGCCGGGGCAGCCAGGGGTTAGATAAATCAATGTTTTCTGTTCCTGGGAACTGTTAATCCCGGGAGCTTGCAGAGGCCCCGGGCACCTTCACCTTGGGAGGGCAGAGAGTAGGCCTTGCAGTTAATGCTGATTAAATGGGAGCTTTTAATAAGCGTCTAATTCCCTCAGCTGGGTATTTATGGACAAGTTAAGGAATGGTGATGAAAAAAACACAAAACAACCAAAGATAAAGGGTTTAAAAAAATAATACATACTTTTAAAGGTGGGTGCGTTTGGGTCGCTCCAGAATGTTCTCTTTCCAAGGGCAGTGGGTTTACCCTGAGGGGTGTTCACCATGTGGGAAGTGGGTGTGGGGTGGAGCCCCTGAATAACGTGGCCTGCAACACACGACCTGCAGAAAGTGTAAGCTCACAGAAGAGGAATGCTATTTAGGGGCGTGTCCTTGAGCCACCTCATGTCACCTCAGGAATAACCCGGGGTTAGAGTGGTGCCACAGCGCAGGCCCGCTACACTACGGCGCCTGTGTGCCCCGGTATCCCTGAATGTATACGTGCAATTGGACCTGGGTACAGCACTGTGGGTGTTTGTACATAGTGCAAGTAGGTATCAGTGTGTGAGTGTGTCTGTGTGTGAGTGTAGTTACAGTACATGAATGTGTGCATAGTGCAAGAAGAACGTGAGCACTGTGCGACAATATGTGTATGTGTATGTTCACATACCTGCAACTTCACGGGGTTGAGTGTGTGGGTATAAATATATATTTAAATATGTATAATTTAGGATCTTGGAATTTTGGCGATAGTGGGAGCATGCATTATCTAGTTGTCTTTGCAGATGCGCGTGTCGGGGCCTGTGTGTGTGGTTGTTGGTGTGTTTGTGAGTGCATGTGCATGCTTTAAGATTGTGTTTGAAGTTAAGTATGGGAGAAGCATATCTAAGTATCCTTATTTTAACTTTCAGCATCCGTATGTATTTGTGTGCTGTGGGTGTGTGTATGAGAGAGAGAATGAGTTGATAGGTGCAGGAGTTTGTGTGTAGGGATGTTACTTGTGCCCTATAACGACATCATGTGTTTGTGAGTGCCTTTTGGTAGTAGTTTGTGTTTTTTCAGTTCCATATGTCTGCGAGTGTATTTTGACTTCACACCTGCAAGGCGCGAGCTGCTGCGAAGCATGGCGGGCGTGGGGGAGGCTGGTTTAATGCGACAGGAGAGGCGGAGACTGGGGTCCAACGAGGAGCTTCTCCAGGAGTACGAGTGTTCATGAATGAAGTGAAAGGAGGGCTTGTGCTCTATGTTCTGTGCACTGTCATCCGCTCCTCAGCATGGAAAGAGAATTTAAAGCGCCTACTCCTAGGGCCTGATGCAAGAAGAAAAATTGAGTCGCGGGCCAGTGAAGCAAAGCTGGACTAGTAAGGGGCTTATGAAGAACGTATTCCGAGGGCAGGAGCGTACAGGGGGCGTGGCAGACGCAAGCCAGCGAAGAAGCACGCTTGGCATTAGCCAGCATGATTCAAAGCTCCGAATGGGAGAAAGAAGGCGAGGCCGGCACAGGGACAAAAATGGCGGCCTCGCGGTTTTAAAAAAAAAGATAAACAGTGGTGCACGCGCACCACAGAGGAGCGGAGGGCGGGAGGAGGGAGCGCGGCAGCCTGCTCAGCTGACCAGACGCTCGTGCGTCATGGCCTTTTGCCGGCATGTGTTTCCAATTATCGCGCCCGCGTCTGGGCACGATAATTGGAAACACATGTTTGCCGCGCGTACCCATCCCAAAAAGGCCAGCCACGACGCACGAGCGTTTTTGGGACTGCTTTTCAAACTCGCTTACTAAAAGTCTTCGCCTCTAAGCAGCGCTTGCGCGCTACTCGAGGCTCGACCTAAAAACTACATACCCACTCACTGATTCTTAGGTCTACACACACATCCACTCACTCACCCGTACAGTCACTCATACTTAGTCACTCAGTACAGGACTATCATATGCACTCATACACCTATATAAACACTCACACACCGCCACTCATCCATAGAGGTACTCACACACCTAGTCAGTCATGCAAAAAACTTAATCACACACCCATTTACTCACCTATACAGTTATACACACACCAGCTCACTTACTCATACAAATACTAGCACATTCTTACGCTCTTATACAATCACTGATACAAGTACACACTCATCCATACAGCCACTCTCACAATCACACACTCTCACTTATAGCCATTTATATACTCCAACACACATATATACTGCCTTGCACATATGTAGTTACTCACACATGTACCACTGAGATATACATTCAATCACTAACACACCCATACACACACTCACCCACCCATACAGTCCATCACAGATGCACTCTTGAAACCATGCACCCAGTGAATCACCAACTCACACATCTATGCACAGAGTCACACACACCCCACCCACACAAACACTCAGGCACCCATACAGATACTCAGACAATCAATCAATAACCCATGTAGACACTCATGTAGCTATTCAGAAAGCCATGCAGCCGCTTACAAACCAACAGACAGACGGATACAGACATTCACACAGTTTAGTCACTAACCCATGCATTCAGTAAGATACATTTAATCACTCACTTGTAGAGTCAGTCACTCACGTACTAAATCATCCATTCAGACACTTATACACCCACTCATTCTTCAATACGCCTTTCCCTAAATATATTAAACATATTTAAACTTTACAGAAACACACAGTCACTGGATGATGTCATCAGTGATGTCATCAGTGATGTCATTTGAGATGTCATCAGTGATGTCATCAGTGATGTCACTGACCATGTCATGAGTGATGTAATATGTGACGTCATCAGCAGTGCATTGCGGGGCGCGAGTTATAGTTAGCTGAACTAACTATAACGGGGAATTTCTATGGTTTTGTACGAGTGAAATGTGCAACTAACTATAACTGTCCCTAAAACCTATGGTTTTTTCAGTGAATATATATATATATATATATATATTCACTGAAAAAACCATAGGTTTTAGGACAGTTATAGTTAGTTGGACATTGCACTCGTACAAAACCCGTGAAATTCCCCTGTTATAGTTAGTTCAGCTAACTATAACTCGCGCCCGCAATGCACTGCTGATGACGTCACATATTACATCACTCATGACATGGTCAGTGACATCACTGATGACATCACTGATGACATCTCAAATGACATCACTGATGACATCATCCATGTGATAATTTCATGCATCTTCTCACACCCTAATATAACTTTTGATACACCCACTCTAAATTACAGACTGCCATTCTCAAAACCATAGACACTCCAACACCAAAAACTACATACCCACTCACTGATTCTTAGGTCTACACACACATCCACTCACTCACCTGTACAGTCACTCATACTTACAGTCACTCAGTACAGGACTATCATATGCACTCATACACCTATATAAACACTCACACACCGCCACTCATCCATAGAGGTACTCACACACCTAGTCAGTCATGCAAAAATTTATCACACACCCATTTACTCACCTATACAGTTATACACACACCAGCTCACTTACTCATACAAATACTAGCACATTCTTACGCTCTTATACAATAACTGATACAAGCACACACGCATCCATACAGCCACTCTCACAATAACACACTCTCACTTATAGCCATTTAAATACTCTAACACACATATATACTGCCTTTCACATATGTAGTTACTC
This sequence comes from Calotriton arnoldi, assembly GCA_963921515.1. NCBI lineage: Eukaryota > Metazoa > Chordata > Amphibia > Caudata > Salamandridae > Calotriton > Calotriton arnoldi. Next base: position 476,671 of record CAWUFW010013283.1, read on the forward strand.
ACACATGTACCACTGGGACATACATTCACTCACTAACACACTCTTACACACACTTACCCACCCATACAGTCTATCACAGATGCACTCTTGAAACCATCCACCCAGTGAATCACCCACTCACACATCTATGCACAGAGTCGCACACACCCCACCCTCACAAACACTCAGGCACCCATACAGATACTCAGACAACCAATCAATAACTCATATAGACACTCATGTAGCTATTCACAAACCCATGCAGCCACTTACACAGCAACAGACAGACGGATACAGACATTCACCCAGTTTAGTCACTAACCCATGCATTCAGTAAGATACGTTTAATCACTCACTTATAGAGTTAGTCACGCACCTACTAAATCATCCATTCAGACACTTATACACCCACTCATTCTTCAATACGCCTTTCCCTATATATATTAAACATATTTAAACTTTACAGAAACACACAGTCACTGGATGATGTCATCAGTCATGTCATTTGAGATGTCATCAGTGATGTCATCAGTGATGTCACTGACCATGTCATGAGTGATGTAATATGTGACGTCATCAGCAGTGCATTGCGGGGGCGCGAGTTATAGTTAGCTGAACTAACTATAACAGGGGAATTTCACGGGTTTTGTACGAGTGCAATGTCCAACTAACTATAACTGTCCCTAAAACCTATGGTTTTTTCAGTGAATTTCAAAGGTTTTTTAAATGCTAATTTCTAACTATAACGTGTCTGAAACCTATGGTTTTTTCAGTGAATTTCAAAGGTTTTTTAAATGCTAATTTCTAACTATAACGTGTCTGAAACCTATGGTTTTTTCAGTGAATTTCAAAGGTTTTTTAAATGCTAATTTCTAACTATAACATGCCTGAAACCTATGGTTTTTTCAGTGAATTTCAAAGGTTTTTTAAATGCAAATTTCTAACTATAACGTGCCTGAAACCTATGGTTTTTTCAGTGAATTTCAAAGGTTTTTTAAATGCTAATTTCTAACTATAACGTGCCTGAAACCTATGATTTTTAAGTGAATTTCAAAGGTTTTTTAAATGCTAGTTTCTAACTATGCCAACAGAGGTAGGACATGTGAAGAAAGAAGAAAAAACGCACAGAAAGAAGCAAAAGATGTGCAGAAAGAACCAACAGAGGAGCAGAAAGAGGCCTTGTTGCAAAATCATCCTGTACCCATAACTTTTTCAGACGGGTACTGGTGGTAACTGACTCTGACTAACCAGAGCCAGTGCGCGTTTGCACAATGGTGAAGGGAGGGGGCCTGAGGTGACATGTGTGCAAACGCGCCCCGTGGCGCGTTTTAAGTTACGGGATTAAGTCCCCTTGAATCCTGAGGGTCCCTGGGGCCCAACTAGCCCCCAGGTACCTACAGTTAGGACCACAGAGCTGAGTTGCAGAGAGGCGTTCCGAGGCCACGCACCTTTTTCACCTCTCTGCAACGCAACTCTGTTGTGCTTACTGAAGGTACCTGGTGGGCTAGTTGGCCCCAGGATTCAAAGGGAATTAACTCCCCAACTTAAAACGCACCACAGGGCGTGTTTGCGCACATGTCACCTGAGGCCCCGCCCTCCCTTCACCACTGTGCAAACGCGCCCGTGGCGCGTTTTAAGTTGGGGGATTAGGTCACCTTGAATCCTGAGAGTCCCTGGGACCCAACTAGCCCACCAGGTACTTCCAGTAAGCACCACAGGCCTGCGTTGCAACGCCTGTAACAAATTGTGCAGTTGTGTTTAGGTAGTGAAGAGGGTCGTGCTGGGGGTAGTGTTTTAGGGTTTAGGGTAGTGCAGTGGTGTTTAAGTAGTGTAGGGGGTCATGCTGGGGGTAGATTTAGGGTTTAGGGTAGTGCAGTGGTGTTTGGGTAGTGTAGGGAGTCGTGCTGGGGTTAGTGTTTTAGGGTTTTAGGGTAGTGCAGTGGTGTTTGGGTAGTGTAGGGGATACTGCTGGGGGTAGTGTTTTAGGGTTTAGGGTAGTGCAATGGTGTTTGGGTAGTGTAGGGGGTACTGCTGGGGGTAGTGTTTTAGGGTTTAGGGTAGTGCAGTGGTGTTTGGGTAGCGTAGGGGGTACTGCTGGGGGTAGTGTTTTATGGTTTAGGGTAGTGCAGTGGTGTTTGGGTAGTGTAGGGGTTCGTGCTGGGGGTAGTTTTTAGGGTTTAGGGTAGTGCAGTGGTGTTTGTGTAGTGTAGGAGGTCGTGTTTTAGGGTTTAGGGTAGTGCAGAGGTCTTTGGGTAGTGTAGGGAGTCATGCGGGGAATTGTTTTAGAGTTTAGGGTAGTGCAGTGGTCTTTGGGTAGTGTAGGGGGTTGTGCGGGGGTAGTGTTTTAGGGTTTAGGGTAGTGCATTGGTATTTGGGTAGTGTAGGGGTCATGTGGGGGTAGTGTTTTAGGGTTTAGGGCAGTGCAGTGGTGTTTAGGTAGTGTAGGGGTCGTGCTGGGAGGAGTGTTTTAGGGTTTAGGGCAGTGCAGTGGTGTTCGGGTAGTGTAGGGGTCATGCTGGGGGAGTGTTTTAGGGTTTAGGGCAGTGCAGTCGTGTTCGGGTAGTGTAGGGGGTCGTGCTGGGGGAGTATTTTAGGGTTTAGGGTAGTGCAGTGGTGTTCGGGTAGTGTAGGGGGTCATGCTGGGGGTAGTGTTCTAGGGTTTAGGGCAGTGCAGTGGTGTTCGGGCAGTGTAGGGGGTCGTGCTGGGGGTGGTGTTTTAGGGTTTAGGGCAGTGCAGTGGTGTTTGGGCAGTGTAGGGGGTCGTGCTGGGGTGGTGTTTCAGGGTTTAGGGCAGTGCAGTGGTGTTCGGGCAGTGTAGGGGGTCGTGCAGGGGGTGGTGTTTCAGGGTTTAGGGCAGTGCAGTGGTGTTCGGGCAGTGTAGGGGGTCGTGCAGGGGTGGTGTTTCAGGGTTTAGGGCAGTGGTGTTCGGGCAGTGTAGGGGGTCATGCTGGGGGTGGTGTTTCAGGGTTTGGGGCAGTGCAGTGGTGTTCGAGCAGTAAAGGGGGTCATGCTGGGGGTGGTGTTTCAGGGTTTAGGGCAGTGCAGTGGTGTTCGGGCAGTGTAGGGGCGGTGCAGGGGGTGGTGTTTCAGGGTTTAGGGCAGTGCAGTTGTGTTCGGGCAGTGTAGGGGGTGGTGCAGGGGGTGGTGTTTCAGGGTTTAGGGCAGTGCAGTAGTGTTCGGGCAGTGTAGGGGGTCGTGCAGGGAGTGGTGTTTCAGGGTTTAGGGCAGTGCAGTGGTTTTCGGGCAGTGTAGGGGCGGTGCAGGGGTGGTGTTTCAGGGTTTAGGGCAGTGCAGTGGTGTTCGGGCATTGTAGGGGGTGGTGCTGGGGCTGGTGTTTCAGGGTTTAGGGCAGTGCAGTGGTGTTCGGGCAGTGTAGGGGGTCGTGCTGGGGCTGGTGTTTCAGGGTTTAGGGTAGTGCAGTGGTGTTCGGGCAGTGTAGGGGGTCGTGCTGGGGCTGGTATTTCTGGGTTTAGGGCAGTGCAGTGGTGTTCGGGCAGTGTAGGGGGTCATGCTGGGGCTGGTGTTTCAGGGTTTAGGGCAATGCAGTGGTGTTCGGGCAGTGTAGGGGGTCTTGCTGGGGCTGGTGTTTCAGGGTTTAGGGCAGTGCAGTCGTGTTCGGGCAGTGTAGTGGGTCGTGCTGGGGCTGGTGTTTCAGGGTTTAGGGCAGTGCAGTGGTGTTCGGGCAGTGTAGGGGGTCGTGCTGGGGCTAGTGTTTCAGGGTTTAGGGCAGAGCAATGGTGCTCAGGCAGTGTAGGGTGTTGTGCTGGGGGTGATGTTTCAGGGTTTAGGGCAGTGCAGTGGTGTTAGGGCAGTGTAGGGGGTCGTGCTGGGGGTGGTGTTTCAGGGTTTAGGGCAGTGCAGTGGTGTTCCGGCAGTGTAGGGGGTCGTGCAGGGGTGGTGTTTCAGGGTTTAGTGCAGTGGTGTTCGGGCAGTGTAGGGGTCGTGCTGGGGTGGTGTTTCAGGGTTTAGGGCAGTGCAGTGGTGTTCGGGCAGTGTAGGTTGTCGTGCTGAGGGGTGGTGTTTCAGGGTTTAGGGCAGATCAGTAGTGTTTGGGCAGTGTAGGGGGTCGTGCAGGGGGTGGTGTTTCAGGGTTTTGGGCAGTGCAGTGGTGTTCGGCCAGTGTAGGTAGTCTTGCTGGGGGTGGTGTTTCAGGGTTTAGGGCAGTGTAGTAGTTTTCGGGCAGTGTAGGCGGTCGTGCTGGGGCTGGTGTTTCAGGGTTTAGGGCAGTGCAGTGGTGTTCGGGCAGTGTACGGGGTTGTGCTGGGGCTGGTGTTTCAGGGTTTAGGGCAGTGCAGTGGTGTGCGGGCAGTGTACGGGGTTGTGCTGGGGCTGGTGTTTCAGGGTTTAGGGCAGTGCAGTGGTGTTCGGGCAGTGTAGGGGGTCGTGCTGGGGCTGGTGTTTCAGGGTTTAGGGCAGTGCAGTGGTGTTCGGGCAGTGTAGGGGTCGTGCTGGGGCTGGTGTTTCAGGGTTTAGGGCAGTGCAGTGGTGTTCGGGCAGTGTAGGGGGTCGTGCTGGGGCTGGTGTTTCAGGGTTTTGGGCAGAGCAGTGGTGTTCGGGCAGTGTAGGGGGTCGTGCTGGGGGTGGTGTTTCAGGGTTTAGGGCAGTGCAGTGGTGTTCGGGCAGTGTAGGGGTCTTGCTGGGGGTGGTGTTTCAGGGTTTAGGGCAGTGGTGTTCGGGCAGTGTAGGGGGTCTTGCTGGGGGTGATGTTTCAGGGTTTAGGGCAGTGCAGTGGTGTTCGGGCAGTGTAGGGGGTCTTGCTGGGGGTAGTGTTTCAGGGTTTAGGGCGGTGCAGTGGTGTTCGTGCAGTGTAGGGGGTCATGCTGGGGGTGGTGTTTCAGGGTTTAGGGCAGTGCAGTAGTGTTCGGGCAGTGTAGGGGGTCGTGCAGGGGTGGTGTTTCAGGGTTTAGGGCAGTGCAGTGGTGTTCTGGCAGTGTAGGGGGTCATGCTGGGGGTGGGGTTTCAGGGTTTAGGGCAGTACAGTGGTGTTCGGGCAGTGTAGGGGGTCATGCAGGGGTGGTGTTTCAGGGTTTAGGGCAGTGCAGTGGTGTTCAGGCAGTGTAGGGGGTCGTGCTGGGGCTGGTGTTTCAGGGTTTAGGGCAGTGCAGTGGTGTTCGGACAGTGTAGGGGGTCTTGTTGGGGGTGGTGTTTCAGGGTTGAGGGCAGTGGTGTTTGGGCAGTGTAGGGGGTCTTGCTGGGGGTGATGTTTCAGGGTTTAGGGCAGTGCAGTGGTGTTCGGGCAGTGTAGGGGGTCTTGCTGGGGGTAGTGTTTCAGGGTTTGGGGCAGTGCAGTGGTGTTCGTGCAGTATAGGGGGTCGTGCTGGGGATGGTGTTTCTGGGTTTAGGGCAGTGCAGTAGTGTTCGAGCAGTGTAGGGGGTTGTGCAGGGGTGGTGTTTCAGGGTTTAGGGCAGTGCAGTGGTGTTCGGGTAGTGTAGGGGGTCACGCTGGGGGTGGTGTTTCAGGGTTTAGGGCAGTGCAGTGGTGTTCGGGCAGTGTAGGGGTCATGCACGGGGTGGTGTTTCAGGGTTTAGGGCAGTGCAGTGGTGTTCGGGCAGTGTAGGGTGTTGTGCTGGGGCTGGTGTTTCAGGGTTCAGGGCAGTGCAGTGGTGTTCAGGCAGTGTAGGGGTCGTGCTGAGGCTGGTGTTTCACGGTTTAGGGCAGTGCAGTGGTGTTCGGGCAGTGTAGGGGGTTGTGCTGGGGCTGGTGTTTCAGGGTTTAGGGCAGTGCAGTGGTGTTCGGGCAGTGTAGGTGGTCGTGCTGGGGATGGTGTTTCAGGGTTTAGGGCAGTGCAGTGATGTTCGGGCAGTGTAGGGGGTCGTGCTGGGGCTGGTGTTTCAGGGTTTAGGGCAGTGCAGTGGTGCTCGGGGAGTGTAGGGGGTCATGCTCGGGGTGATGTTTCAGGGTTTAGGGTAGTGCAGTGGTGTTCGGGCAGTGTAGGGGGTCGTGCAGGGGCTGGTGTTTCAAGGTTTAGGGCAGTGAAGTGGTGTTCGGGCAGTGTAGGGGGTCGTGCTGGGGCTGGTGTTTCAGGGTTTTGGGCAGAGCAGTGGTGTTCGGGCAGTGTAGGGGGTCATGCTGGGGGTAGTGTTTCAGGGTTTAGGGCAGTGCAGTGGTGTTCGGGCAGTGTAGGGGGTAGTGCTGGGGGTGGTGTTTCAGGGTTTAGGTCAGTGGTGTTCGGGCAGTGTAGGGGGTCTTGCTGGGGGTGATGTTTCAGGGTTTAGGGCAGTGCAGTGATGTTCGGGCAGTGTAGGGGTCTTGCTGGGGGTAGTGTTTCAGGGTTTAGGGCAGTGCAGTGGTGTTCGGGCAGTGTAGGGGGTCATGCTGGGGGTGGTGTTTCAGGGTTTAGGGCAGTGCAGTGGTGTTCGGGCAGTATAGGGGGTCGTGAAGGGGTGGTGTTTCAGGGTTTAGGGCAGTGCAGTGGTGTTCGGGCAGTGTAGGGGGTCGTGCTAGGGGTGGTGTTTCAGGGTTTAGGGCAGTGCAGTGGTGTTCGGGCAGTGTAGGGGGTCATGCAGGGGCTGGTGTTTCAGGGTTTAGGGCAGTGCAGTGGTGTTCGGGCAGTGTAGGGGGTTGTGCTGGGGGTAGTGTTTTAGGGTTTAGGGTAGTGCAGTGGTGCTTGTGTAGTGTAGGGGTCGTGCTGGGGGTAGTGTTTTAGGGTTTAGGGTAGTGCAGTGGTGTTTGTGTAGTGTAGGGGTCATGTTTTAGGGTAGTGCAGTGGTGTTTGGGTAGTGTAGGGGGTCGTGCTGGGGGTAGTGTTTTAGGATTTAGGTTAGTGCAGTGGTGTTTGGGTAATGTAGGGGTCGTGCTGGGGGTAGTGTTTTAGGGTTTAGGGTAGTGCAGTGGTGTTTGTGTAGTGTAGGGGTCATGTTTTAGGGTAGTGCAGTGGTGTTTGGGTAGTGTAGGGGTCGTGCTGGGGTAGTGTTTTAGGATTTAGGTTAGTGCAGTGGTGTTTGGGTAATGTAGGGGGTCGTGCTGGGGGTAGTGTTTTAGGGTTTAGGGTAGTGCAGTGGTGTTTGTGTAGTGTAGGGGGTCGTGCTGGGGGTAGTGTTTTAGGGTTTAGGGTAGTGCAGTGGTGTTTGTGTAGTGTAGGGGGTCATGTTTTAGGGTAGTGCAGTGGTGTTTGGGTAGTGTAGGGGTCGTGCTGGTGGTAGTGTTTTAGGATTTAGGTTAGTGCAGTGGTGTTTGGGTAGTGTAGGGGGTCGTGCTGGGGGTAGTGTTTTAGGGTTTAGGATAGTGCAGTGGTGTTTGGGTAGTGTAGGGGGTCGTGCTGGGGGTAGTGTTTTAGGGTTTAGGATAGTGCAGTGGTGCTTGTGTAGTGTAGGGGGTCGTGCTGGGGGTAGTGTTTTAGGGTTTAAGGTAGTGCAGTGGTGTTTTTGTAGTGTAGGGGGGTCATGTTTTAAGATGCAATGCTCCAATACTGACCAGTCTGCACTACATAAAACTGCAAAAAAACTAAAAATAAAAAGTGTTTTGCACACTTTTGTCATTGGGCTATATGTGGGCTACATCTGGGTAATATTTGTGCTACATTTGGGCTCTTTTTTCACTGGTGGCCATCTTGGAAGACTTCTTTGTTATGAAGTTTCCTAATTTCTTCATTTACTGCAGTCTCCTCAGTAGGAAATGCTTTCAGTTTTTACTTTGATTCCATCAAGAAGGCATTCAGATGTGTCTCACATCTGCCATAAATTCAGAATGTTAGCACTCTAGTTGCTCATTAGATCACTGGAGTAAAGCTACTGCTCACCAGGGAGTTAACTGGTAGTCTGCTGCTGGTATTGAAAGTGATTGTTTCAGTCTGCATGTCAGAATTTTCTAATAAAATAGAAGAGGATTTGAGATCTCACTTAAAACATGCCCTAATTTTTCTTTCTGCAGCACTAACCATAATTTCTATTTCAAAAGAACCCCTCATTTTGTTCCTTTTTAAATTAAATGTTTTAAGTGTTACCGGTTTATTCCAATCAAGATGGCTTCAGGTGTGCCATACTTTTGTCATAAGTAAGGCTGTTAGCGCTCTAGTTGTTCTTTAGAACACTCTGGGAAGCTGCAGTAAAACACAAAGGCATCAACTGGCAGGCTGCTCCTGTTGAAATATAACAGGAAGATATTTGAGATCACACTTGAAATATGTCCTAATTTTTCTTTCTACAGCACTAACCATAATTTCTATGACAAAATGAACCCCATCATTTTGTTCCTTTTTAAATTAAATGTTTTAAGTGTTACCAGTTTATTCCAATCAAGATGGCTTCAGGTGTGCCATACTTTTGTCATAAGTAAGGCTGTTAGCACTCTAGTTGTTCTTTAGAACACTCTGGGAAGCTGCAGTAGAACACAAAGGCATCAACTGGCAGGCTGCTCCTGTTGAAATATAACAGGAAGATATTTGAGATCACACTTGAAACATGTCCTAATTTTTCTTTCTACAGCACTAACCATAATTTCTATGACAAAATGAACCCCATCATTTTGTTCCTTTTTAAATTAAATTGTTTAAGTGTTACCAGTTTATTCCAATCAAGATGGCTTCAGGTGTGCCATACTTTTGTCATAAGGAAGGCTGTTAGCACTCTAGTTGTTCTTTAGAACACTCTGGGAAGCTGCAGTAGAACACAAAGGAATCAACTGACAGTCTCTGTCCTTGTTGGATGT